>CM040629.1:5608277-5725065 GCA_022817965.1 Solanum lycopersicoides
GATTGTTGCGATTGTATTCCATTATGCGTAACAACTACAGAGCAGAGAAAATTATTGGATGGTGAAATAGTTTTTGAGTCGGATACATCAATTGTTTGATTTCATTTTTTCCTCTGTAATAAAAGATTTGAATAGTCTTAGATACATTTAGTTTAGGTATGGAAAGTTGTTTTTTTATATCTTATTTTTTCTTTAGATACATGATGCAAACTATTACATTGTAATTTATTAATTTTTTGCTTAAGAAAATATAATTTTACAGTTTTAGATACACTATTTATCATATTAGATACATGTATATGAAACATCTATAGAATACATATAAAAACATACTTAGATACATGAAATAATCAAATCAAATACGTGTCACAATCGTATATGGATACATTAGAATATGAGCGAAAAACGGAATAAAATCTTAATTTACCTCTTTGAATAATGTTGAATGAATATTATCAAGAAGTAGTTCTGAATTTAGTACATGCAAACAGTGGATGTGATGTGAGAGAAAGTAAAATTTGAATTGTTAGTATTCCATTAGTTAAGAAATAATTATTCAAATATCATACTGATAAAAAATTTGTGTATTTGATTTAATTTTTCAAAATATATGAATAATTATTAAAAAGTGGTATTATATGTAATTTTTAAAACTAAAGGTAGAAATATGTATATATGATACTAAAATATATCTTGTTAATTGATTTTTAATTTTAAATGAACTTGAAAAATCCTATCCCAACAACAAATTAGGTTGGGCCAACCCCATGGGCTAAGCCCATTTTGACGTCTCTACTCCTAATTTTACATGCCATAATTTGAACCCTATTTTACTTAAAATATGTATTTATATGAATAAAACCTACTTCTTCTCACTTTTTTTTTAAATGATAAGAAATAACCAGCCGCCATTCTTTAGGTGTGCATAGATGAAACCCTAGATCCTAGCCGCACTGACATATAAAACCCTAAGCTACTATGCAGTAGTTTGCAAATGACATAGTGCTAATTTACACTAGATAAGCTCGATTCAGAAGGCAAATCTTTTGATTTCGATCTCTTCAATCAATCTAGTGCTCCTTCTTAATAGCAGACACCCATGCTTTGATTCGAAATCCCTAACCATCTCAGATATTCTATGTCTGGTTCGATAGACCAGAAATAAATGACTTTTTTTCCCTCCTCAAAAAATGGAATTTCAGACTTGATATCTCCGATCTGAAAATCCCAAACCCAAACTAGTCGGAAGAGTCAATTCTTTTCACCTTCTTCCACTTATGTTACTGATTTTGCATTTATGGAAGAGATTGTGATTTGTGGCGGAAGAGGAAGATTGAACAGAAAAAAAATTGCGCTCTCCCAACTTAAATATATATATATCGGTACGCCTTTAGCTTCTTCTGCTTTGATTCATTCTTCACATGTTGATTCCTAAATAGATAAAAAGTCTTTTATTATTGTAATTTTGCTTGCAATAACTGATATAAAGATTTTGATTTCAAGAACACTTTTTTTCAACTTTATGGCAATTCCAATATGACCCATTACTGTTTCTTTCTGCCAGCATCTGTGAGTTTTCAGTGAATTTGATAAGTGGGGGAGATGTAAAATTAGTTTATCTATGGAATTGTCCTATTTTAGTTAAACAATAAATGAAGATCCCATGATGTATAGTGAAGTAGTAGATAAAAGGAAAATAATTTATAAATGTTGTGTTATGTCCAAATAAAAAAGATGTTATCTTGTTTATAAGTCTCCCTTTGATAGAAAATAAGGAACTTTTCTGTTAAAAGCTTATGTAATTTACATACCGGAAATATCAGAAGTAAAATAACTTAGATGCCTGTAAAAGTGTTTGGAGGTTAGAGGTGTTCCCTAACTTACTCTAGAGTGATTAAGATATGTATGATGATGCTAAGACTTGGTTCTGGACTATGGGAGGTGACTCGGAACGTTTCCAGTACTCTTAGTCCGTCTTTATTTGCATTGGCTATGGATATACTTAAGCATCACATTCAAGGATTGGTGCCTTGTTGCATGTTATTTGCACGTGGCATAGTTCTGATTGACGAGACACGAGGGGGACTTAACACAATATTGGAGATTTAGAGACATACTTTTGAGTCAAAAGTTGAGCATGACAAAAATTGATTACTTGAAGTGCAAGTTGAATGACGTGTATTATGAAGGGGATGTGGACGTGAGACGCTTGACACACATGTTGTCCCTAGGAGAGGAAGTTTCAAGTACATGGGTTAGTGTTCCAAGGTAATGGGTAGATTGAGGAGGATGTCACTCATCGTATTGGGGCAGGGTGATGAAATGGAGGCTAATATCCGGTGTTCTATGTGATAAGAATAAACCACCTAAACATAAAAGTTGGCTCTACCGAGTGGCGAGTCTTCTATATGAGGCGAAATGTTGGCGACCGAGAATTTACGAGATGAGAGATGAGGATATTTGGTGAATGTATGGTGTACGAGAAGAGATAAAATTAGGAATAAAGATATTCGGGACAAGTTAGAAGTGGATCCGGTGCAGGATAGATGTGAAAAGTGAGCCTGAGATGGTTTGGGCATGTGAGGAGGAGAGATGCAAATGTCACGATTAGGAGGTTTGATTGGTTGGTCATAGTAGCTTGAGGAGTAGTAGAGGTAGGCCTTAAAAGTATTTAGTGAGGTGATTAGACAATATATGAATCATCTCCAGTTCATCAAGAACATGACTCTTGATAGAATGGTGTGAAGGTCGAAGATTGGTTAGTTGGCAAGAGTTCTCGTTCACTTTAAGGGAGTATTAGTATTATTCATTTCTTTCCCTTATTTTTTAGATTTCTATCACTAGCTGTTGCTTAAATATCTTATTATCTTGTTTCTATTTATTGCTATTGCCTCTTTTTCATTGTTTGCTCAACCTGTTTTTTTTTTTAAAAACCACCTCTCTACCTTCTCAAAGGTAGGGGGCAAGGTATGCGTTCACTCTATCCTCCCAAACCCCACTTGTGGGAACACATTGGGTTTGTTGCCTATACATTGAAAAGTAAAATGATCTAGAATCTAGATAATTTTTTTATGACAAGGAAAACCTGCAGCCGCTAATCTTTGGGTTAGGTCATGTTAAGTTCTAATAAGTTTCCTAAATTTATATTTGTTCAATTATGTGAATGTTTGAAGATTTCCTTTAATAAAGTAGGGTGCAACTTAATGCGCGTTTCATAACTAGATTCCCAGTAATTACCAAAATTTAATTATTAAGTAAAATGCAATGATTAATTTTGAAGCATTTCATCTGACCAGAAAGGCTAGATCAAGTGGACAGAACTCTCCACCTCCAACCTTGAGGTTGGGGGATTGAGTCACCAAGGTAACAAGGTGGAGAGGACAATATTGACTCCTAGGGACAGAGGGGTCTGAGGTTGGTAGATTTAGGTTACCATATAAAAAATAATTAAAAGATTATGTTGATCTAGTCAAATACAGAACCACAACTGAAGGAACACTCAAATTGATTAAAGTCGCAATAATAATCATAACACTTGAAATATAAGTATGCCTAAATATCACAACATTTGTTCGTTATTATTTCTGGCTCCAAGAAAAGCTTTGACACGCCGATGCATAAAATGATGCTTCAGAGTTCAGTATTTGAGTATCATCACCATCGTCATCTGTCGACTTCTCAGTTGACAGTAACTCACCTTTATCTAGCAAAACAAGGCTTTCTTCGTAATTGTCATAATAAAAAGAGTACATAGTACCAGCAATATTGAAGCTTTCCTTTGTTTCCATCTCAGGGTTATACTTAGCTAGCATCCCTGTTATATCAATAACAATATTTTACGACAATCAATAACAGCTAGTACCATGCCTAACTAGCTCAAATTCCCCTGGCGCATTGCAACATTATATTCTTTGCTCCATGAATATGTGTCTCCATACCTTTTCATTACCCAAATGGAGTAACTACTGCACCAAACACGTGTATCATTTACTGAACCAAAATTTGTGCAACATTCAAATTTGTAGGTGGTTCATGAACCAACATTTTTGGTAATGATAATTCCTGAAATATCTCCTCATTGAGATCAAACATCATAATCATCTCCACCCTTCTTTCCCCATTCCTCTTGTATGCAGTCCAGTGGACTTTCCCACAAACTTCAACTTGTTTCCAAAAGTTTTCTACGACACCAATACCTGGAATAAAACCATCAAAATCCTTCTAGAATCCTGAACTAAGTGCATATATCTTGACCTTAGGTGGCATCAAGTATTGATCATCACCATGAGCATATACCATCCTCACAACCTTGTAGTCTCTTGTTTTAACAACAAAGCCAAACCTAAAGACAAACATGTAAGTCCTTGAGTTATGACAACAAAGAGGAGTCATTGGGAGGGTGAGACATCTGTATATCCTAGGATTCCAAAGTACGAGACAACTTCTATATTCTAATAAGTCATCTAACACACAGATAATACCGTTGCATACACCAATTATCCTACAATAGAAATAGTTTGGTACTTCGCCATTAAAAAATGATTTTAATGGTATTACAGTGTCAAGATCTAATACATCCACAAGTTAGATTTTTTCCTTCTTGAGACCTGTTTTGAAATACCTTTTGGAAAAATGTGTAGGGTTTTTTAGAATGACTGTCGGTTCTGTATGTAGTCAAATGGAGTCGGCGATTGAAAGTAGTACATCCAAAATTTTGATAAACATCTTAATTGGAGGAGAATTTGATGAGCCTTAAATATCTCTGACATTTTTCTTTGGTTACGAAGTTGGGTGGGAAAGGGAGAGCTCTAGAAAGAGAGATTGCTTGATGGGTTTGGGCATGTTTTGAAGTATCAATAGTGAATAGAGCTTCAATGTGATGCTAAGTAGTTAGAAGAAGCACCATTTATATCTGGTAAATAGAGTAAAGACTAAATTTTGTACCAAAAACAATAATTGGATTCTAATCTAGAAAGGTAATTGTTCAATAACTTGCTTAAGATCTCTCCTCACATTTAGGAAACAAAATCATGATAATTTATTTGAGCTTAACAAAATTTTTTAGGAAAAAGGGGCAAATGTACCCCTTAACTATGCAAGTTTGAGCGGATATACCTTCGTTGAAAAAGTGATGCATATATACCCTCATAATCTAAATGCATATTTGGCCTTTTCCTTAACAAATTATTTAAAAGAATAATCCTAAAACTGTTTGCTTAATTCCAAAAATATACTTGGCTTCAAAATAGAGAATTCAAAAAATGACTTGTCATTTTTGAGATCTATAGCTTTAGTTTGAGTATTTACTGTTTATAGCTACTGTTTGGATTGCTAAGTGGGAAAAAATTTCTCTCGCCTCTTTGCCCAATCCCGCTCGTCTCTCTTCTCTTTCTCTCTCTCTCTATATAGGTTGTATCCTCTCTCTCTCCTTCTTTGTGTTCTTTATGTCCACCTTTCTGTATTTCTATATTTTTGAGGTGTCATGCAACTGTATTTGTTGTACTGGTAGTGTTCTTGTCTCACCAAGTCTTTGAACATGTGACCTCATGGTGCTAAACCCACTTTATTGACCATTTAGATGTCATTTTTTTGACGTATGAATTTGAATGCATCTGATTAAGATGTTGTTTCTAGATCTGAATACCGGATGATTCCATCCATTCCGTCTCTCCAACTTTCCTATTCTAGTTTATCTAATAGCCAAGCAACTGAGTTTCCGAATAACATAAGTTAGTAAGCACCAAGTTTTTAATACAACATAATGTCGGGGACTTAGCCTTCTACTAAGCACACCTGTGACACTTGACAATTTGCTCATGTTCTTTCACTACTTGTTCATGATCTTGTTATACCAAGTCAACCTAAAACTCTAGGAATCGCCAAGAGAATGGAAGAGAGAACACAATAGGATTGCTAGCAAAAATTGTATTGTGGAGAACTTTGATTTTTATTTTGAAAACATGTTTTCTATAGTTAGTTGTACAAAGAGTATCTGTTGCAACACGAACATATATATATATATATATATATATATATATATATATATATATATATATATATATATCTAAAAAAATGACTCCCCATTACTAAAAAACTTCAAATGATACTAATAAAAGCAAAAAATAAAACAACCATTTCAACTAGAGATAAATACCAAAAAATATAACACCATAAAAGATAAAAGCATAGGAGTGATTCAAGCCACGATCAACGACCACCACTAGTGCATTCACGTGCAAAGTGCCCATCCTTACCATATTTGTAGCAACCGCCACCACCGCCACCATCTTGACCAACACAGCCAGAATCTCTACCACCTCCGCCACCACCATCTTTATCTTGGCTACATTCCCTAGCAAAGTGGTCAGACACGCCACACTTACGGCGACACTGATAGTTGTGGAGGAGGAAGCGACTAGTTGAAGAGTGGCGAGTCTTGCCACTTTACTAGGGAGTGTAGCCAAAGTGATGGTGGCAGTACGAAGATAGTAGATACTCTGGTGGTGATGGTTGAGGCGGTGGCGGTGGCGGCGGTTGCTACAAATGTGGCGAGGATGGTCACTTTGCTCGTGAATACCAGTGGTGGTCGTTGATCGTGACTTGAATCGTTCTTATGCTTTTATCTTTTAAGTTGTTGTGTTTTTCGATATTTATCTCTTGTTGAGATGGTTGCATTATTGTCTACTCTTTATTAGTATTATTTTGAAGCTTTTTAGAAAATGGGTAGGCGTAGTTTTGTTCGTGCTGCAATGGATTCTCTCTATACAACTATACGATACATGTTTTCAAAGCAAAAATCAAAGTTTTCTACCATACAATCTTTCCTAGCAATTCTCTTGCGTTCTCTCTTCCCTTCTCTTAGTAATTCTTAGAGTTTTAGGCTGACTTAACGTAGCAAGATCATGAGCAAGTGGTACAAGAACGTGAACAAATTATCAAGTGCCTTACGTGGCTTAGTAGAAGACTTAAGTCAATGATATTATGTTGTATTAAAAACTTGGTGCTTACTAACTTATGTTATTTTGCTTGACTATTAGACAACCTAGAAGTCTTAATCAGAAGTCAAATAACTAAGATGCACGTATAATGTGTTTGGAGGCTAGAGGTGTTCCCCAAACATACACTAAAATGATTAAAGATATGTATGATGATGCTAAGTCTTGGGTTTGTACTATTGGAGGTGACTCAGAACGTTTTCTAGTCGTGATAGAGTTGTACTAAATATCTACTCTTTGTCCATCTTTATTTGCATTGGCTATTGATATACTTACGCGTCACACTCAAAGATAGGTGCCTTGGTGCATGTTATTTGCACATGACATAGTTTTAATTGACGATACACGAAGGAGACTTAAAACAAGATTGGAGGTTTAGAGACATGCTTTCGAGTATAAAGGTTTTAAGTTGAGCATGACCAAAATTGATTACTTAGAGTGCAAGTTGAATAACATATCTTATGAATGGGAAGTGGGCACGAGGCTTGACACAAATGTCATCCTTAAGAGAGAGTTTCAACCATATGGCTAGTGATCCAAGGTAATTTGGAGGTTGATAAGGATGTCACTCATCGTATTGGGGCAAGGTGATAAAATGAAGGCTAACATCTTTGTGTGATAAGAGTGTACTACCTAAATATAACGGTTACCTCTAGAGAGTGGTGGTTAGATTGAGTCTGCTATAAGAGGCGAAGTGTTGGCCAATCAATAATTCTCAAGTTCAGAAGATGTGACTAACGGAGATGAGGATTTTGGGGTGGACCCGTGGTGTACGAAGAGAAATAAGATTAGGAATGAAGAATAATGAAGATATTCAGGACAAGCTAAGGGTGGCTCCCGTGCAAGATAAGATGTGAAAAGTGAGGTTGAGATGGTTTGGGCATGTGTGGAGGAGAGGTGCAAATGTCACGATTAGGAGGTGTGATAGTTTGGTCGTAGTAGCTTGAGGAGGGGAAGAGGTAGGCCTCAAAAGTGTTGTGGTGAGGTGATTAGACAACATATGAAGCATCTCGATTTTATCGAGTACATTACTATTGATAGTAGGGTGTGAAGGTCGAGGATTAGGCTAGAAGGTTAGTTGGTAAGATTTTTGTTCACTTTCCTGGAGTATTAGCATTATATTTGTTTCTTTCCCCTATTTTAAATTTCTATCACTACCTCTTGTTTTCTATATCTTATTATCTTGATTCTATTTGTTGCTATTGCCTTCTTTTCATTGTTTGCTCTTCAAAGGCGCGCTTTATGAGCACTTAAGCCCTGAAGCGAGGCCCAAAACGTGTTGAGCACGTTGCGTCGCTTTATGTGCGCTTCAGTGTCGTCTTCAAGGTTCTAAGGCAAACATTTCCTTGACAATGAACTTCTTTATGAAGAAGTGAAACTAAATCATTGATATTTCACTTTATCATTAAAAAAATAATTTTTTGTCATATATTTGTCATCCATGTTTATAATTATTAGTCTTGGACTAAACATATATATATTTGTATTCTTTTTACCCTTTGCACCTTTTTTCATTAAAGTCCACGCTTTATTTGCGCTTTGCGTTTAAAGCCCCCACGGACCTTAAAACTTTTTTGCGCATTTCACCTTTGATAACACTGAGCCAAGTTCACTCTATCCTCCCCAAACCTCACTTGTGGAAACCAGTGTTATCAAAGGCGAAAAACGCAAAAAAGTTCTAAGGTCCGGGAAGGCTTTAAGCGCAAAGCGCAAATAAAGCGTGACCTTTAATAAAAAAAGGTGCAAAGGAAGAAAAGAATATAAATATTAGTTTAGTCCAAGACTAATAATTATAAACATGAATATCAAATATATGATCAAATAAATTATTTTTTTATGATAAAGTGAAATATCAATTATTTAGTGTCACTTCTTCATACGAAGCTCATTGGCAAGGAAACATTTACCTTGATGACGACACTGAAGCACACAACACGTTTTGAGCCTCGCTTCTGGGGTTAAGCGCGGTTAAAGATAACACTGGTGGGAACACATTGGGTTTGTTGCCTATACATTGTAAAAGTAGACGGTTAGAATCTTGATCATGTTTAGTAGCTAATAAGTTTCCTAAATTCATATTTGTCAATTATGTGAACGTTTGAAGACTTCCTTTAATAAAGTAGGGTTCAATTTAATGCGCTTTTTTCGTTAAGAAAAAGCTTGCACATGTTATGAACTGTGAAAATCGATCAGGCTGTCTACTTTTGGTTACGATGCAATTAAATGTGCATCTCGGAAGGAAAAAGCTTGCACATGTAATGAACTGAGAAAATCCATCAAGCTGTAATTTTTTCAATTTCAATGGTTAACAAAACAAAACGAAGGATTTTAAACTTTTGAAATTTTAAAATGTTTGCTTGTGTCCTTTTAAGGGCAGGGGGGCTAGCCTCCTCTCCACTTCTCTGTATAAACAGTATAAATAATATTATTTAGTATTCACATAACTTATTATTCTTCGATGTGTTTTACTATTTGTTGCTCATTTGCACTATTTTATTTAATATTCCCCTCTAATCCAACCGATGTTGGACTTCAACACCAAGAAAAGGAAAAAAGTTTATTTTTGATATTCAAAAAACTAGATTTATGATCGATCTTGATAAAAACATGTATGGGTTAAAGTGTAAAACAAAGACAGATTCCTGGGTCATGATGAAGTTGTTCTTCGTGCAAAGAAGGGGAGATGTTATATCAGCACCAAAATCACAGGAAACTTCACTTATTGGTAACAGAGAAAACAGAGCAGAGGTTCATTTTCACGGTGCATATTACATGCCAACCAGGTAATTCAGTTTGTATTTTGAGACGTATGACCTATTCTATAAATTATAAGCATAAACTACGCTTTGCCAGTAAACATCTATCTCTACATTTTTCAAGAAGTTGATGCTCTTTACTCTGTGACCAGCTAGGTACTTCTACTCAGTAGAAGTGTATCTTGTGAATACCCACAAGATACACTTCCTTTTTTTTTAACATTGGCTTAGAACGCTTGTCTTTTCCCATAAATTTCAACCTGTGTCCAGAAATACTCTACGATACCAATATCTGGAATAAAACCATTAAAATCTTTCCAGGAACCTGAACTAAGAGCATAAATCTCAACCCTAGGTTGTAGCAAGTATTGACCATCACCATGAGCATAGGCCATCCTCACAACCTTGTAGTCTCTTGTTTTAATAGAAAAGCCAAACCCAAGGACAAACATGTGAGTCCCTAAGTTGTCACAACCTAGAGGAGTCATTGGGAGGGTGAGGCATCTGGAAATGCTAGGATTCCAAAGTACCACGGGACTACTATGGTATAATAAATCATTTAACATACAGAGGACACCGTTGCATATACCAATGATCCTACAATAGAAATAATCTGGAAAATCGACATTAAATGGCGACCTTAATCGCATTACAGGGTGTCAGAATTTGATACATCAGCGAGTCAAATTTTTTCCTTCTTGAGACCTGTGCTGAAATACCTTTTGAATAAATGTGTAGGGGTTTTTAGGATGACCGATTGTTGTGTATGTAGCCATATGAAGTCGGGCCTTGAAATTAGATCATTCCATGACTTTGATAAACACCTTAATTGGAGGAGAGATTTGGGTTGGAGCTTTGAGAAGATTAGGACCATCATCTCTATTGGGAGATATTCCAACATTTTTCTTGGTTATGAAGTTGGGTGGGGTAGGGAGAGTCTGGAAAGAGAGACTGCTTGGTGGGTGTGGGCAGGTGTTTGAAGTATCAATAGTGAATAGAGATTCAATGCATTGATAAGAAGTCAGCGAAAGCACTATTTATATAGGGTAAATAGTGAAACAACAATTGGATTCTCGTCAAAAAAGGAAAATCCTTTAATAATTTGCTTAAGATCTCTCCTTGCATTTAGGTAACAAAATCTAAAGACTAACTTATGTGCCAAAAACAACAATTGGATTCTCATCTAGAAAGGAAAATTCTTAAATAACTTGCTTAAGATCTATCCTCACATTTAGGTAACAAAATCTAAAGACTAACTTATGTACCAAAAACAACAATTGGAGGGAAATTTTTTTTAATAACTTGTTTAAAATCTCTCCTCACATTTAGGTAACAAAATCTAAAGACTAAGAGCCCATTAAAGTTAGCTTAAAAGAAGTAGCTTTTAAATTATAAATAAAAAGTCAAACTGAAATGACCTTTAAGTTAAAAAATAAAAAGTAGAGGGAGGTACTTTTGGTTTTGGACTTATTTGAAGTCATTTTTGCCTTATCAAACACTTCTTAACTTATTTGAAGTCATTTTTTATTTATTTATTTTAAGTTATTTTTTAATTTTTGTATTTGCCAAACAATTCTAGAAGTCAAAAACTGACTTAAAAGTAGGTTTGATCAACTTTTAAGTCAATCCAAACACCCTCTAACTTATGTACCAAAAACAACAATTGGATTCTCATCTAGAAAGGAAATTTTTTTAATAACTTGCTTAAGATCTCTCCTCACATTTAGGTAACACAATCTTGAAAATTTATTTGAGATTAACAATAAAAATAATTAGGGGAAAAGGGAAAATATACCCCTCAACTATGCAATTTTGAGTGGATATACCCCTTCGTTAAAAAAGTGAAGCATATATATCCTCGTTGTCTAACAAATGATGCATATTTGGCCTTTTCCTACAAATATTGTTAAAAAATAATCCTAAAAACTGTTTGCTTAATTCCAAAAATGTCACGTGGTTTTCAGAAAGAGAATTTAAAAAAGGAAAAAAGAACAAATATAGCTCCGAACTATAGTAAATCGTATGCAACTACCCTCTGTCATACTTTTGGGACATTGGTGTCCCTATTGTCAAAAAACTAGAGCATATATGCCCTTCACTCTAATGGAAGACTAAATAGGGACACATGACACAATTTTATCCATTGATCCGATATTTAATAAATGTCGGATCAGTGGATAAGATTATGACACGTGTATGTCCGTTAGTATAAATGGTATATACGCTCTAGTTTTTGGACGGTGGAGGCACCAATGTCCCAAAAAATGAAGGATAGATGTGTACTATTTACGATAGTTCGGGGGTATATTTGTCCTTTTTCCCTTTAAAAATGACTTATTATCTTAGAGATCTATAACTTTAGTTTGAGTATTTACAATTCATAGCTACTAATTGGATTGCTACACGGAATCTCCTATTTCCTCAATCTCGCTCGCCTTTATTTCTCTCTCCCTCTCTCTATAACCCCCTCCCCCCTCTTGTTCTTTGTATTTTGATTACCTATCCATCTATCTCTTTGTATTTTCTCGATTCTTCCTCTTAGTATTTTTATCTCTCTTTGTATTTTGTATTCTCATCATTCTCTCTCTCTTTATATATATATATATATATATATATATATATATATATATATATATATATATAGAGAGAGAGAGAGAGAGAGAGAGAGAGAGAGATTGAGGTATCATGCAAATGTATTTGTTGTATTCATATGTATTTGTCTTTTGTATTCCTATATTTTTTAGGTGTCTTGCGACTGTATTTGTTATATTCATAGTGCTTTTAAGTTAAACACCTAGTGTTTTTGTCTCCGATAGCATTTGAACCTGTGACCTCATGGTACTTAATTATTTTCACTGACTACTAGATTTTATTTGTTTTCGACGTCTGAATCTAAATGCACATCTGAATGATTAATATGATGTCTCTTGATTTGAATACTGAATGATTAAGACTATTTGTTGTAAGCATTCCTCATCTTGCCATAGCCCTTCTTGGAGACAGCATCCTAAATGACTTTGGCTTGGGTATTCGCAACATTGATTTCTCCATCATTTCATTAGCTTAACCGTAACCTTACTCTGCTACCAAATTGTCACAGATTTCTACTAAGCACATGTGAGGCACTTGACAATTTGCTCACAATCTTGTTATGCCAAAGTTAGTCTAAACTCTAGGAATTGCTAAGAGAATGGAAGTGAGAACACAAGACGATTGCTAGGAAAAAAATTATTGTAGAGAACTTTGAATTTTTTATTTTGAAAATATTGTATAGTTGTACATAGAGTATCCATTGTCATCAGAGGCGTATCTAGATGGGTTCTGTGGGTTCACGTGAACCCATGCTCCCCTTTTTGGATCATATATAGTAGTGTTATATTTTTCAAAAGATAATTAAATATAGAGGTGTGAATCCCCGTTTAAAGTAGCATATAATGATACAATGATGATTGGGTGCACCTCTCTAAGCAAAGATATAAACTTATATCTTTCTTGTTTTTAGGTAACACTCCTCCAAGTGGTTATCGGTAACAATTTTGGCATTTCCATCATTTTATCTTTTGTGTTTTTGCTTTAATCTTTCAAAATTTTCAAGTATGCTACATCAGGAATTTCTAATTAAAAAAATAGCACTGCTAAATTTTAATATAATTAAATCATGTGTTATTAAAATTTAAAACTAGGTGTATTATGTATGTTGGACCTATAATTTAAAAATTTAACAGTTTTGTATTAAGAACTTAAAGGTCAAATCGATCTAATTTATATCTTAGATACATTTTTTCGTAATAGTGAACACATTCTTCTGAAATTCTGGATACGCCTCTGATTGCCATACGTATAAAAATACGGCTCCCCATTACTAAAAAGCTTCAAAATGATACTAATAAAGAGTAGAAAATAGAGCAACCATCTCAACTAGAGATAAATACCAAAAACATAACAATTTAAAAAATAAAAGCATAAGAGGGATTCAAGCCACGATCAACCACCACCACTAGTACATTCATGGGCAAAGTGACCATTCTCACCAGCAAGTCTTGTCGCTTTGCTAGGGAATGTAGCTAGAGTGAAGGCGGCAAAGGTGGTAAATACTCCGATGGTGGTGGTCGTGGCAGTGGTTGCTACAAATGTGGTGATGATAGTTACTTTGCCCGTGAATGCACCAGTGGTGGTCGTTGATCGTGGCTTGAATCCCTCCTATGTTTTAATCTTTTAAATTATGTTTTTTCTTATTTATCTCTAGTTGAGATTGTTAATTTATTTTATGTTCTTTATTAGGTATCATTCTGAAGCTTTTTTGTTGTGCGTAGTAGTATTTCTGTTCATGTTGCAATAGATACTCTCAATATAACTATACATGTTCACAGGCAAAAATCAAAGTTCTCTACAATACAATCTTTCCTAGCAATCCTCTTGTGTTCTCTTAGCGATTCCCAAACTTTTAGGCTAACTTGGTATAGCATGACCGTGAGCAAGTGTCGGGACAATGTGAGCAAATTGTCAAGTGTCGCGAGAATGTGAGCAAATTGTCAAGTGTCGCACGTGTGTTTTGTAGAAGACTAAGTGTGTGACATTAAGCTGTATTAAAAGCTACCAGCTTACTAACTTATGTTATTCAGGAACTCAGCTGCTTGACTATTAGACAAACTAGTACAGGAAATTTTGCAGAGGTGGAATGGATGGAATCATGTGACGAGCAATTTCAACACTCAATTTCAATCAAGACATACAACTCGCATACAAGTTTTGTTGTATACAATATGGTCAAAATATACAACTTGCATATGATTTGTATACAATTATGTTATTGGTATTTTGTATGCATCATATATGTAGGGTGTGTATCATTTTATATCCAGGCTCCAATGATATATTAGTCAGAAAAATAACATATATATGCCATGTTAGACCTGATCTTAGACCTATTATATAAAAAATATAACTTATTTAATAATCAGAACATCATCTCTACATCAAAAAGAAACGGTTTGCGAAGATGCAGCTGAAGCCAAAGACGAAGTGAGCAACATAAATGATCCACTGTGTATACTGCTGAAAATATGACCTTTGCTTCTTATCATCCCAGAGAGAGCCCAGTTAGAATATGCCACCTAATAAATAATAATAAAAATAATTTTAAAAAATTAAAAGTTTTAAGGGTTAAAATAGACCAAAAAGGTGGACTGAGGGGTAGGGGTGTGCAAAATATCGAACTGAAAAACATATTATTGGGTTATTGAGTTTTTAATGGGTTTATTAAAAAGATTATTGGGTTATTGGTTTGGTATCGGTTTTTACTATACCCAATAACCCAATAAGACGATAATAATTTATTATTTTACCCTTTCTAATTATTAAATATTAATAATTTAATATATAATTAGACACTATAATTATATCAAATTATTAGTACTCTACCAATTTCACACTGGACCATTTTACTAGTTTTTACTATTTACTCAAAAACTAAAGATTAAAGTATGGGGTTGACAATTATAGTTATTTGATTTTAGTTTTAGTCTTGTTGGACTATATTATTTTAGTTTTAGTTTGTAATTGTAGGTTGTAGCATTTGCAAGTTTATAAAGGTCTGTAATTTAACTAATATAAAATATTTCACACTATGTTTGGTGGTAACATGTAAATATAGCCTTCGTACTATATTTTCTCTTATTGATGCAATTTCTCATTATCTTTCTTGTTTCACTATACCAAAGCATTTAGAGAAGTGAGAAGACATAAAATATTTTATGGACATTTTCTTATTGGATATAAAATATCTTATTGGTTTGTTATTGGGTTATCATATTTAAAAATTGAAAACTGATAAATCGAACGATAATACATACAACTAAATCGAACCGACCAATACCCCCCCCCCCTCGCTGAGGGATATTTTTAACCCAATAGGTGGATGAGGAGTATATTTGGACCTTTTCGGATAGTTAAAGGATATTTTTGACCATTTTCTGTATATCATATTTTGTCCGTCGAATACATATATCCAGATACATGTATCCGACAATTTGAATTAAGGAAATACATATTTTAGTAATTTTGAATTAAATATACTTAACCGATTTACATAAATAAAGGAGTAATTATGCTTAATTAATAACTAATACTGATTTGCAGATTCATGCATATCAATTCTAACAAATCTTTCTAATATAACGAAATCCTAAAACCACAATAATTCTCTTATTGAAAAATTATCTTCTTGGCAACAATTTTTATTTTGTTTCTTGCGTTTGATAATTTTTAAAAAATGATCAATATCCCCATAAAGATCGATGAAATACTTCTCAAGGATAATGTGACTTACCATGATCTTGTTGAAGGTATTTCCATGGAACTACAAATCGATTGTAGTCATAATGTTTGGGACTCAATTTTGAAAAATTACTTTAGCTTTTGACTTATTGCAGTTATCCAACCTTCTTTGCAAATCATGTTTCATTGGAAGGAGAATGTAACTCTAGACAAGATATGGATCTTATAGGGAAGATTGCTAGCTTCACATCTTATAGTTATGTACTAATGTAATTATGACAAGATATAGTGTGTGTTATGAAATTAGTCGTAATGTTTTAGAGATCAGATACATGGTGAAAGACAATTCGACTCCAATTAAAATTTGGAACGATTGAGAATGAAGTTGTTTATGGAATAAAAAGACACAAATCTGATTTTGGATTGTATCCATTATGCGTAACAACTACAGAGAAAATTATTGGATGGTGAAATAGTTTTTGAGTCGGATACATCAATTGTTTGATTTCAATTTTTTCCTCTGTAATAAAAGATTTGAATAGTCTTAGATACATTTAGTTTAGGTATGGAAGTTGTTTTTTTATATCTTATTTTTTCTTTAGATACATGATGCAAACTATTACATTGTAATTTATTAATTTTTGAAGAAAATATATTACAGTTTTAGATACGCTATTTATCATATTAGATACATGTATATGAAACATCTATAGAATACATATAAAAACATACTTAGATACATGAAATAATCAAATCAAATACGTGTCACAATCGTATATAGATACATTAGATATGAGCGAAATACGGAATAAAATCTTAATTTACCTCTTTGAATAATGTTGAATGAATATTATCAAGAAGTAGTTCTGAATTTAGTACATGCAAACAGTGGATGAGATGTGAGAGAAAGTAAAATTTGAATTGTTAGTATTCCATTAGTTAAGAAATAACTATTCAAATATCATACTGATAAGAGATTTGTGTATTTGATTAAATTTTTCAAAATATATGATATAATTATTAAAAAGTGGTATTATATGTAATTTTTAAAACTAAAGGTAGAAATATGTATATATGATACTAAAATATGTCTTGTTAATTGATTTTTTAATTTTAAATAACTTGAAAAATCTATCCAACAACAGATTAGGTTGGGCCAACCTCATGGGCTAAGCCCATTTTGACGTCTCTACTCCTAATTTTACATGCCATAATTTGAACCCTATTTTACTTAAAATATGTATTTATATGAATAAAACCTACTTCTTCTCACTTTTTTTTAAATGATAAGAAATAACCAGCCGCCATTCTTTAGGTGTGCATAGATGAAACCCTAGTTCCTAGCCGCACTGACATAGATAAAACCCTAGCTACTATGCAGTAGTTTGCAAATGACATAGCGCTAATTTACACTAGATAAGCTCGATTCAGTAGGCAAATCTTTTGATTTCGATCTCTTCAATCAATCTAGTGCTCCTTCTTAATAGCAGACACCCATGCTTTGATTCGAAATCCCTAACCATCTCAAATATTCAATATCTGGTTTGATAGGACCAGAAAGAAATGACTCTTTTTTTCTCTCCTCAAAAGCAAGGAATTTCGAACTTGATATCTTCGATCTGAAAATCCCAAACCCAAACTACCAAGCCAGTCGGAAGGGTCAATTCTTTTCACCTTCTTCCACTTACTGTTACTGATTTTGTATTTATGGAAGAGATTGTGATTTGTGGCGGAAGAGGAAGATTGAACAGAAAATAAAAATTGCGGCTCTCCCAACTTATATATATATATATATATTATTCATTTGATTCCTAATAGATAAAAAGTCTTTTATTATTGAATTTGCTAGCAAAAAACCTCATATCTTAAAGATTTTGATTTCAAGAACACTTCTTTTTCAACTTTATGGCAATTCCAATATGACCCATTACTGTTTCTTTCTGCCAGTATCTGTGAGTTTTCAGTGAATTTGATAAGTGGGGGAGATGGAATTGTCGTATTTTAGTTAAACAATAAATGAAGATCCCCTGATGTATAGTGAAGTAGTAGATAAAAGGAAAAGAATTTATCAAATGTTGTGTTACTGTCCAAATGAAAAAGATGTTATCTTGTTTATAAGTCTCCCTTTTGATAGAAAATAAGGAACTTTTCTGTTAAAAGCTTATGTAATTTACATACCGGAAATATCAGAAGTAAAATAACTTAGATGCCTGTAAAATGTGTTTGGAGGTTAGAGGTGTTCCCTAACTTACTCTAGAGTGATTAAGGATATGCATGATGATGCTAAGACTTGGTTCTGGACTATGGGAGGTGACTCGGAACGTTTCCAGTACTCTTAGTCCGTCTTTATTTGCATTGGCTATGGATATACTTAAGCATCACATTCAAGGATTGGTGAATGTGTGGTGTACGAAGAGACATAAAATTAGGAATAAAGATATTCGAGACAAGGTAGGAGTGGATCCGATGCTGGATAATATGTGGAAAGTGAGCCTGAGATGGTTTGGGCATGTGAGGAGGAGAGATGCAAATGTCACAATTAGGAGGTTTGATTGGTTGGTCATAGTAGCTTGAGGAGTAGTAGAGGTAGGCCTTAAAAGTATTTAGTGAGGTGATTAGACAATATATGAAGCATCTCCAGTTCATCAAGAACAAGACTCTTGATAGAATGGAGTAAAGGTCGAAGATTAGTTAGTTGGCAAGAATTCTCGTTCACTTTCCGGGAGTATTAGTATCATTCGTTTCTTTCCCTTATTTTTTAGATTTCTATCACTAGCTGTTGCTTCAATATCTTATTATCTTGTTTCTGTTTATTGCTATTGCCTCTTTTTCATTGTTTGCTCAACCAATTTTTTTTTTAAAACAACATCTCTACCTTCTCAAAGGTAAGGGCAAGGTATGCGTTCACTCTATCCTCCCAAACTCCACTTGTGGAAACACATTGGGTTTTGTTGCCTATATATGGTGAAAAGTAGATGATCTAGAATCTAGATAATTTTTTTATTACAAAGGAAACCTGCAGCCGCTAATCTTTGGGTTTGGGTCTAGGTCATGTTAAGTTGCTAATAAGTTTTCTAAATTTATATTTGTTCAATTATGTGAATGTTTGAAGATTTCCTTTAATAAAGTAGGGTGCAACTTAATGCGCGTTTCATAAATAGATTCCCAGTAATTACCAAAATTTGATAATCTTAAGTAAAATGCAATAACTAGCACATTTAATTTTGAAGCATTTCATCTGACCATAAAGGCTAGCTCAAGTGGACAGAACACTCCACCTCCAACCTTGAGGTTGGGGGATTGAGTCACCAAGGTAACAAGGTGGAGAGGACCAGTATTGACTCCTAGGGATAGAGGGGTCTGAGGTTGGTAGATTTAGGTTACCATATAAAAAATAATTAAAAGATTATGTTGATCTAGTCAAATACAGAACCACAACTGAAGGAACACTCAAATTGATTAAAGTCGCAATAATAATCATAACACTTGAAATATAAGTATGCCTAAACATCACAACATTTGTTCGTTATTATTTCTAGCTCCAAGAAAAGCTTTGACACGCTGATGCATAAAATGATGCTTCAGGAGTTCACGTATTTGAGTATCATCGTCATCGTCATCTGTCGACTTCTCAGTTGACAGTAACTCACCTTTATCTAGCAAAACAAGGCTTTCTTCGTAAATTGTCATAATAAAAAGAGTACATAGTACCAGCAATATTGAAGCTTTCCTTTGTTTCCATCTCAGGAATATACTTAGCTAGCATCCCTGTTATATTAATAACAATATTTTACGATAATCAGTAACAACTAGTACCATGCCGAACTAGCTCAAATTCCCCTGGTGCAGTGCAACATCATATTCTTTGCGCCATGAATATGTGTCTCCGTACCATTTCATTACCCAAATGGAGTAACTACTGCACCAAACACGTGTATCATATTGAACCAAAATTTGTGCAACATTCAAATTTGTAGGTGGTTCATGAACCAAAATTTTTGGTAATGATAATTCGTGAATTATCTCCTCATTGATATCAAACATCATAATCATCTCCACCCTTCTCTCCCCATTCCTCTTGTATGCAGTCCAGTGGACTTTCCCACAAACTTCAACTTGTTTCCAAAAGTTTTGTACGACACCAATACCTGGAATAAAACCATCAAAATCCTTCTAGATTCCTGAACTAAGTGCATATATCTTGACCTTTGGTGGCATCAAGTATTGATCATCACCATGAGCATAGACCATCCTCACAACCTTGTAGTCTCTTGTTTTAACAACAAAGCCAAACCCAAAGACAAACATGTATGTCCTTGAGTTAACACAACAAAGAGGAGTCATTGGGAGGGTGAGGCATCTGTATATCCTAGGGTTCAAAAGTACGAGACAACTTTTATATTCTAATAAGTCATCTAACACAGAGAAATACCGTTGCATACACCAATTATCCTACAATAGAAATAATCTGGTACTTCGCCATTAAAAACGATTTTAATGGTATTACAGTGTCAAAATCTAATACATCCACGAGTTAGATTTTTTCCTTCTTGAGACCTGTTTTGAAATACCTTTTGAAAAAATGTGTAGGGTTTTTTAGAACGACTGGCGGTTCTGTATGTAGTCAAATGGGTCGGGGATTGAAAGTAGTACATCCAAAATTTTGATAAACATCTTAATTGGAGGAGAGATTTGGGTGGGAGCCTTAAGAAGATTTAAACCATTATCTCTGACATTTTTCTTTGGTTACGAAGTTGGTTGGGAAAGGGAGAGCTCTAGAAAGAGAGATTGCTTGATGGGTTTGGGCATGTTTTGAAGTATCAATAGTGAATAGAGCTTCAATGTGATGCTAAGTAGTTAGAAGAAGCACCATTTATATCTGGTAAATAGAGTAAAGACTAAATTTTGTACCAAAAACAATAATTGGATTCTAATCTAGAAAGGTAATTGTTCATAACTTGGTTAAGATCTCCTCACATTTAGGAAACAAAATCATGATAATTTATTTGAGCTTAACAAAATTTTTTTAGGAAAAACGGGCAAATATACCCTCAACTATGCAAGCTTGAGCGGATATACCTTCGTTGAAAAAGTGATGCATATATACCTCATAATTAAATGCATATTTGGCCTTTCCTTAACAATTATTTAAAAAATAATCCTAAAACTGTTTGCTTAATTCCAAAAATATACTTGGCTTCAAAATAGAGAATTCAAAAAATGACTTGTCATTTTTTAGATCTATAGCTTTAGTTTGAGTATTTACTGTTTATAGCTACTGTTTGGATTGCTAAGTGGGAAAAATGTTCTCTCGCCTCTTTGCCCAATCTCACTCGTCTCTCTTCTCTTTCTCTCTCTATATATTTAGGTTGTATCCTCTCTCTCTCCTTCTTTGTGTTCTTTATGTCCACCTTTCTGTATTTCTATATTTTTGAGGTGTCATGCAACTGTAGTTTGTTGTACTGGTAGTGTTCTTGTCTCACCAAGTCTTTGAACATGTGACCTCATGGTGCTAAACCCACTTTATTGACCATTTAGATGTCATTTGTTTTGATATAGACGTATGAATTTGAATGCATCTAATGATTAATGTTGTTTCTAGATCTTAATACTGGATGATTCCATCCATTCCGTCTCTCTAACTTTCCTATTCTAGTTTATCTAATAGCCAAGCAACTAAGTTTCCGAATAACATAAGTTAGTAAGCACCAAGTTTTTAATATAACATAATGTCGGGGACTTAGCCTTCTACTAAGCACACATGTGACACTTGACAATTTGCTCATGTTCTTTCACTACTTTTTCATGATCTTGTTATACCAAGTCAACCTAAAACTCTAGGAATCGCCAAGAGAATGGAAGAGAGAACACAATAGGATTGCTAGCAAAAATTGTATTGTGGAGAACTTTGATTTTTATTTTGAAAACATGTTTTCTTATAGTCAGCTGTACAAAGAGTATCTGTACAGAGTATCTGTTGCAACACGAACATATATATTATATATAATATATATATATATATATATATATATGTGTGTTATCTAAAAAAAAATGACTCCCCATTACTAAAAAACTTCAAACGATACTAATAAAAGCAGAAAATAAAACAACCATTTCAACTAGAGATAAATACCAAAAAGTATAACACCATAAAAGATAAAAACATAGGAGTGATTCAAGCCAAGACCAACGACCGTCACTTGTGTATTCACATGCAAAGTGACCATCCTTACCATATTTGTAGCAACTGCCGCAGCCGCCACCATCTTGACTAACACAGCCAGAATCTCTACCACATCTGCCACCACTATCTTCATCTTGGCTACATTCCCTAGCAAAGTGGTCAGACACGCCACACTTACGGTGACACTGATAGTTGTGGAGGAGGAAACGACTATTTTAAGTGTGGCGAGTCTTGCCACTTTACGAGGGAGTGTAGCCAAAGTGAAGGTGGCAGTAACGAAGGTGGTAGATACTCTGATGGTGATGGTTGAGGCGGTGACGGTGGCGGCGGTTGCTACAAATGTGGCGAGAATGGTCACTTTGCTCGTGAACACCAGTGGTGGTCGTTGATCGTGACTTGAATCGTTCGTATACTTTTATCTTTTAAGTTGAGTTTTTCGATATTTATCTCTTGTTGAGATGGTTGCATTATTGTCTACTCTTTATTAGTATTATTTTGAAGCTTTTTATAAAATGTGTAGTCGTAGTTTTGTTCGTGCTGCAATGGATTCTCTCTATACAACTATACGATACATGTTTTCAAAGCAAAAATCAAAGTTTTCTCAATCTTTCCTAGCAATTCTCTTGCGTTCTCTCTTCCCTTCTCTTAGTAATTCTTAGATTTTTAGGCTAACTTAACATAGCAAGATCATGAGCAAGTGGTACAAGAACGTGAACAAATTATCAAGTGCCTTACGTGGCTTAGTAGAAGACTTAAGTCAATGATATTATGTTGTATTAAGAACTTGGTGCTTACTAACTTATGTTATTTTGCTTGACTATTAGACAACCTAGAAGTCTTAATCAGAAGTCAAATAACTAAGATGCACGTATAATGTGTTAGAGGCTTGAGGTGTTCCCCAAACATACACTAGAGTGATTAAAGATATGTATGATGATGCTAATTCTTGGGTTTGTACTATTGGAGGTGACTCGGAACGTTTCCTAGTCGTGATGGAGTTGTACTAAAGATCTACTCTTAGTCCATATTTATTTGCATTGGCTATTGATATACTTACGCGACATACTCAAAGATAGGTGCCTTGGAGCATGTTATTTGCAGATGACATAGTTTTAATCGACGAGACACGAAGGAGACTTAAAACAAGATTGGAGGTTTAGAGACATGCTTTAGAGTAGAAAGGTTTTAAGTTGAGCATGACCAAAGTTGATTACTTAGAGTGCAAGTTGAATGACATATCTTATGAAGGGGATGTGGGCACGAGGCTTGAAAAAAATGTCATCCCTAAGAGAGTTTCAACCACATGGGTCAGTGACCCAAGGTAATTTGGAGGTTGATAAGGATGTCACTCATCGTATTGGGGCAAGGTGATGAAATGAAGGCTAACATCTTTGTGTGATAAGAGTGTACTATATAACGGTTACCTCTACGAGTGGTGTTAGATTGAGTCTGCTATATGAGGCGAAGTGTTGGCCGATCAAAATTCTCAAGTTCAGAAGATGTGACTAACGGAGATGAGGATTGGGGTGGACCGCGTGGTGTACGAAGAGAAATGCTATATGAGGCAAAGTGTTGGCCGATCAAGAATTCTCAAGTTCAGAAGATGTGACTAACGGAGATGAGGATGTTGGGGTGGACGCGTGGTGTACGAAGAGAAATAAGATTAGGAATGAAGATAATAAAGATATTCAGGACAAGCTAAGGGTGGCTCCCTTGCAAGATAAGATGTGGAAAGTAAGGTTAAGATGGTTTGGCATGTGCGGAGGAGAGGTGCAAATGTCACAGTTAGGAGGTGTGATAGTTTGGTCGTAGTAGCTTGAGCAGGGGTAGAGGTAGGCCTCAGAAGTGTTGTGGTGAGGTGATTAGACAACATATGAAACATCTCCAGTTTATCGAGTACATTACTCTTGATAGTAGGGTGTGAATGTCGAGGATTAGGCTAGAAGGTTACTACCTACCTCTTGTTTCTATATCTTATTATCTTGATTCTATTTGTTGCTATTTCCTCCTTTTCATTGTTTGCTCATCAAAGGCGTGCTTTATGAGCGCTTAAGCCCTGAAGCGAGGCTCAAAACGTGTTGAGCACGTTGTGTCGCTTTATGTGCACTTCAGTGTCGTCTTCAAGGTTCTAAGGCAAAAATTTCCTTGACAATGAACTTCTTTATGAAGAAGTGAAACTAAATCATTGATATTTCACTTTATCATTAAAAAAATCAATTTTTTGTCATATATTTGTCATCCATGTTTATAATTATTAGTCTTGGACTAAACATATATATATTTGTATTCTTTTTACCCTTTGCGCCATTTTTCATTAAAGTCCACTCTTTATTTGCGCTTTGCGTTTAAAGTCCCCACGAAGCTTAAAACTTTTTTGCGATTTTCACCTTTGATAACACTAAGCCAAGGTCAACTGAAAACAACATCTCCTTCTTCTCAAAGATAGGGGCAAGGTATGTGTTCACTCTATCCTCCCCAAACCTCACTTGTGGAAACCAGTGTTATCAAAGGCGAAAAACGCAAAAAAGCTCTAAGGTCCGTGAAGGCTTTAAGCGCAAAGCAAATAAAGCGTGACCTTTAATAAAAAAAGGTGCAAAGGAAGAAAATAATATAAATATTATGTTTAGTCCAAGACTAATAATTATAAACATGAATATCAAATATATGACCAAAGAAATTGAAATTTTTTATGATAAAGTGAAATATCAATTATTTAGTGTCACTTGTTCATACGAAGCTCATTGGCAAGGAAACATTTACCTTGATGACGACACTGAAGCACGCAACACGTTTTGAGCCTCGCTTCTGGGGTTAAGCGCGCTTAAAGATAACACTGGAGGGAACACATTGGATTTGTTGCCTATACATTGTAAAAGTAGACGGTTAGAATCTTGATCATGTTTAGTAGCTAATAAGTTTCCTAAATTCATATTTGTCCAATTATGTGAACATTTGAAGACTTCCTTTAATAAAGTAGGGTTCAATTTAATGCGCTTTTTCGTTAAGAAAAAGCTTGCACATGTTATGAACTGTGAAAATCGATCAGACTGTCTACTTTTGGTTACGGTGCAATTAAATGTGCATCTCGGAAGGAAAAAGATTTCACATGTAATGAACTGAGAAAATCCATCAAGCTGTAATTTTTTCAATTTCAATGGTTAACAAAACAAAACGAAGGATTTTTAACTTTTGAAATTTTAAAATGTTTGCTTGTGTCCTTTTAAGGGCAGGGGGGCTAGCCTCCTCTCCACTTCTCTGTATCAACAGTATAAATAATATTATTTAGTAGTCACATAACTTATTATTCTTCGATGTGTTTTACTATTTGTTGCTCATTTGCACTATATTATTTAGTATTCCCGTCTAATCCAACCGATGTTGGACTTCAACACCGAGAAAAGGAAAAAAGTTTATTTTTGATATTCAAAAAACTAGATTTATGATCTTACTTGATAAAAACAGGTATGGTTAAAGTGTAAAACAAAGACGGATTCCTGGGTCATGATGAAGTTGTTCTTCGTGCAGAGAAGGGGAGATGGTATATCAGCACCAAAATCACGGGAAACTTCACTTATTGGTAACAGAGAAAACAGAGCTGAGGTTCATTTTCACGGTGCATATCACATGCCAACCAGGTGATTCTATAAGCTTGCAGTTCATGACACAAGAAGTTTTGTACTTTTAAATTATAAGCATAAATTACGCTTTGCCAGTTAACATCTATCTTTACTCTCTGACCAGCTCGGTACTTCTACTCAGTACAAGTGTATCTTGTGAATACCCATGTGTGACAAGACAGATGCGTGTTTTCTACCTAAATAATGACTGCGTCAGTACCTAAGTTGATGCTCTTTACACAAGACGTATGACCTATTCTACTCAGTAGAATTGTATCTTGTGAATACAGATGCAAGTTTTCTACTAAAATTATGAGTGCGTCAGTAATCTTTTTTTTTGCATAGTACACATACTTCTTTTTAAACATTGGCTTAGAACACTTGTCTTTTCTCTCTCACCTGCCATGGCTGACCCTCACCTACTTCACCATCTCTTCACAATTTCAGATATACAACAACTCACAAATCACACCCACAAACACCATTAAATTCCACCCGATGACACCTTAACTATCAGACAGTTGCAAAGGAGATGAAAAAGTTGAAGGTCGTCGATGCCAGAAAAAGAAATATTCTGGTCTACACTCTTTCTCACCGGAAAATATGCCGGCCTACACTCAGTTGTTGTCCCAGATAAATATTGCTTGTGTATTTTAAAATGTTGCTTGTGTATGAAGAAAGCTCAGGACTTTGGTAGCGGTTTATCTCATGTTTGATTCAGAAGTTCATAACTAATCAAGAAATAGATTCTCAGCAATTACCAAAATTAGATTATCTTGAGTAAAATTCAATGACTAGCATCCCTTTCATGTCTGTCAACAGTATTTTACGACAATCAGAAACAGCTATTACCATGCCCAAATTCCCCTGGCCTAGTGCAACATTATACTCTTTGCTCCATGAATCTATGTCTCCATACCTTTTCATTACCCAAATGGAGCAGCCGCTGCTCCAAACATGTGTATCATACTGATACACGACAAGTAATTCCCCAAGCTGTGCAACATTTAAATTCGTAGGCGGTTCATTAACCAAAATTTCTGGTAATGATAATTCCTGAAAAATCTCTTAATTGAGATCAAACAACACAGTCAAGTTCTCCACCCTTCTCTCCCCATTCCTCTTGTATGCAGTTGAGTGGACTTCACACAAATTTCAACCCATGTCCAGAAATACTCTACTACACAAATATCTGGAATAGAACCATCAAAATTCTTCTAGATTGCTGAACTAAGTTCAAAATTTCAACCCTAGGTGGCAACAAGTATTGACCATCACTATAGCATAGACCATCCTCACAACCTTGTAGTCTCTTGTTTTAATAGCAAAGCCAAACCCAAGGACAAGCGTGAAAGTCCCTGTGTTGTCACAGCAAAGAGGGAGGTTGAGGCATCTGGATATGCTAGAATTCCAAAGTACCACACGACTTCTATATTCTAGTAAATCATCTAACATACTGAGAACATCGTTGCATATATCAATGATCCTACAATAGAAATAATCTAACAATCCAACATTAAGAGGTGATCTTCATGGTATTACATTGTCAAATCTGAGAGTTTTTTCCCTCTTGGGATCTGTGCTGAAATACCTTTTAAAAATGTTATCAAAATGTCAAGGCTTCCACCCAAATCTCTCCTTTAATTAAGGTGTTTATTAAAATGTTGGAATGCACTAATTTCAATCCATGACTTCATATGGCTACATACACAACAGTCAGTCCTCCTAAAAACCTCTACACATTGGGGTTTTTTAGGAGGACCGACTGTTGTGTATGTAGCCATATGAAGTGGGGGCTTGAAATTAGTGCATTCCAAGATTTTGATAAACACCTTAATTGGAGGAGAAATTTGGGTGATGTTATTTGAAGTTTTGATGATTTGACAAACTCAGAGACCTTGTGAAGAGACCAGATTCATTGTGCAAATGTATATGCAACTGTTAGGTCTTTATTGACAGGGGGAAGGAAACATGGAAGAACATGTAGACACTGGTGTATTGTTTGTCATCATCAAAAAGGGGGAAATGTTATTTGTAGTTTTGATGATTTGACAAACTCAGGGACCTTATGAAGGGACCTGGTTCTTGGCTAAATATGCTTTTTGGTTGCCAGCTGGAGAAAGTACAAAAAGTTGGTGCACAGTCTCCAACAGTGGCAGAAGTGGCAGACGCGGCAGAAACCTCAGCCAATGGGATTGTTTTACGTTTTGTGACCTTTCTACATAAACAAAACATCCACATATTCACAAGGAGTTTTTGCAACTTGAAAAGATCTCAAGAACTCTTGCAAAGGCTTACAAAAGGAGTGAAGAAACATCCTCAAGATTAACTCAAATCTGAAAGAGCTGGAAGCTTAGTTGTCTTAGGATTATTTCTTCTGCGCGTAAATTGTAAATCTGTTCCTCCATTTATAAAGGAATCAGATAGTTGTTTGATCTGAAATTCTAAATCATTAGTAGGTTAGTGATTTAGTGGGCAGTCTTTGAGATTGCTTAGAAAATCCTAAGTTGTCTAGAGTGATAGCTTAGTGGGTAGAGTAACATCTACTTAGGCTCATCAAGCAATAGAGCTATTGCTTGTCTGTGAGATTAAAAACTTTTTCTCACATTTTGTGTAATCGGTTTACTTTTGCTTGAGAAGACTAGTAAAACGGTTTTGGAAATCCTGTGAGATAGGTCGTGGTTTTACTCCCTTGAGCAAGGAGGTTTCCACGTAAACTGCTGGTGTTGATATTCTGCCTTTATTTACAGTTGTTCATATTTTGAGTGAGTCAAGGGACCTGGTCATTGACTGATAGTGGACGCACAGATTCTAACAAGTGGTATCAGAGCAGGTACTCTCTATCTGGTTAACACCAAGAGAGTGATTCCTGTTCTAGAATGGCTGCTCCACTCAATCTGGAAGAGGGTCAGTCTTCAACTAGACCCCCTCGTTTCAATGGACACTTCTATAGTTGGTGGAAAGTCAGAATGCATGACTTCCTTATGGCTGAAGATAGTGAACTATGGGATATTGTATTAGATGGACCTTTCATTCCCATGATGGAAGAGAAAGATCGTGAAAAAACTAGGCTTGTTCCAAAGCCTAGACGAAAATATGAAGAAGCTGATAGGAAGAAGATTGAAAAGGGATACAAAGCCAAGAAGCTTCTTGTTTGTGGTATAGGACCTGATGAGTTCAATCGTGTCTCAGCTTGTGAATCTGCAAAAGAAATCTGGGATTGCTTAAAAACAGACCATGAAGGAACTGAACAAGTAAAAGAATCAAAGATTGATATGCTTACCTCTCAGTATGAAAATTTCAAAATGAGAGAAGGTGAAACCATTCACGAGATGTTCACAAAGCTGTCATCAATCACAAATGAGTTAAAAAGTCTGGGGGAACCCATTAGTATGAGTAAGCAGGTCAGGAAAGTGCTCTGAATCCTTCCCAAGTCCTGGGAGAGTAAGGTGGACGCAATCACTGAAGCAAAAGATCTAAAAGTGTTGACAATGGATGCTCTTATTGGAAATCTCAAAACTCATGAGATGAATCGAAGTTATGATGTGTCAAAAAAGAAGTCAAGAAGGATAAGTCCTTAATGCTGAAACACAGGTCTGAGGAAGACTCCAGTGAAGATGACGATATGGCTTACCTTATCAAAAGGTTTCGGAAGATTGTGAGAAAAAACAAGGGATTCAGAAAGGGTGCAAATGGTCCTCGAACTGGAACTCCAAATGATACATGTCACAAATGTGGAAAGGCTGGACATTTTATAAGAGATTGTCCATCACTCAAAGCTGAAAACAAGGACTATCAAAGACCAAGAGGTGAGAAAGAAAAACGTAGGGACCTGGTACTTGATAAAAGTGATCGAAAAGCTGCAGCTGATCATGTGGTCAAGAAAGCTCTTGCTGCATGGGGAGACTCTTCCAGTGAGTCAGAAGATCTTGATGAGCCTAATAATGCATCAATGGTGGCAATTCATGATGAGAATAATTTATTCGATGAAATGTTTGTTTTAATGGCTCAGTCAGATGATGAAGATGCTGAGGATCAGGTAACACTTCTTGATATTAAGCAAAATCTGAATACTTATTCTTTTAAAAGACTGAGAAAATTAGCAAATGTGATGATTGATTCTGTGATTGAATTAACTTCTGAAAGAGACTCAATGAATGCTGAATTTGAAAGTCTAAGTGAAAACAGAGATAAAATTGGTGAGAAAATGGTTCAAATTGAATGCAAAATGATTGTTCTAGAATCTGAAAAACTAGAACTCAAAAATCAATTGTATCTGATGAATGAGGAGTCTGAAAAACTGAAAGGAAAGTCTGCCAGTCTACATGTTGAGCTGGAAGATAAACTGAAAAACTCAGAGATTAACCTTGTTTTCACCTTGGAAAAGAACAAAAGCTTAGAGAAAGATATTGTCAAATTTAAGGATGACCTTGCAAATTCCCTTAAATGGACAAAATCTTCTAAGCTGCTTTCAAATGTGACAAATCAAAGCAACTACAACAAAAGGGGTCTGGGAAGTTTGAATATTACTCCTCCTTTCAATCCTCACAGCAAATATGTCTTTGTTTCAGATAACTTGCTTTGTGTTCACTGTGGTAGAAATGGACACTTAAAAAGTGAATGTACAGCCTGGAGAGAGTCGCATGAAAGATTCTCAAACTTCACAGAAAAGAAAAGGAGTTCAAAAGGGGGACCTGGTCCTGTTCAAAAACCCTTGATCAAAAAGAGTTTAAATTTACCTTACTGGCCGAGAAACACCTTGATTACTCCTTTATCTGCCTTCTGGGAACTCAAATTAAAATGGGTTCCCAAGTTTACTAAGTAGTTCTTGCTGCAGGTGAGTGAGAGGAGTAGCAGTCAAATGTTGGTACATGGATAGTGGATGCTCCAAACATATGACTGAGATACAAAAAAAAACTTCCTCTCGCTCAAGGCACTTCAAGGTGGAGGCGTCTTTTTTTTTATTTAAAAAAAAAGTTTTTTTTAAAAAGCGTTGGTAAAGTTGAAAAACGCTTCAAGAATCCATTGATAATGTGTATCATGTTAGTGCTTTGAAGTACAGTTTTCTGAGTATGTCTCAAATCTGTGTCAAGAGAAATGAAGAAAAGTTTATATCTTAGAAGTGTACTGTGGTTATTTTAACTACAAAGAAGGCGTTTCTCACTACTGAAAAATGTAAAAGCATGTATTTGGCAAACTTAGAAACATCTCATGGAGATGATCTAACATGTCTAAGTGCTCAGAATGAAAATACTAATTTGTAGCATCGGAGACTAGGTCATGTGAGCTCATCTTTATTGATTAAACTGGTTCCTAAGGACCTAGTACTAGGTCTGCCAAAACTGAGATTTTGTGAAAATAAAATGTGTGAAGTGTGTGTAAAAGGAAAACAGATCAGAATTTCCTTCAAGTCAAAGAAGAAAGTGACCTCGTCAAGAGTATTAGAGCTGCTGCACAGGGATCTGTGTGGACCTCTAAAAGTTCAAAGCAAAGTGAAAGAAGTAATACTGAAACAGGTGTTCATTTGAAGAGTAGAACAATGATCAGTTGCATCCGTTGACATCAAGGCCAGCATGGAAACACAGTTCATCTCATCCGCTTGATGATCTCATTTCACCTCTGAATTCTAGAATCCATACTAGAATCAAAAACAAGAAATCTAGTTGCATTTTCAGCTTTTATCTCGTCAATTGAGCCTAAGAATGTAAAAGAGGCATTGTGTGATGCAGACTGGGTTAACTCAATGCAAGAAGCACTACATCAGCTTGAAAGAAGCAAGATTAAGCAAACCTCTAGTGGAATCTTAATCTGTCAAGGGAAGCATACAAAGGAGCTGTTAAAGAACCTTCATATGCAATCAGGTCGGACATGGTATTCAGCGTGGGACTGTATGCACAGTTCCGAACATGTCCCAGGGAATCTCCTCTAAAGGCAGCTAAGAGAATCCTGAGTATCCAAAGAAAACAGGGGACCTGGTCCTGTTTTATCCTGCAGCTGAGGATGAGTGTGTAGCTGCTGCCTCCAGATTGCCCAACGTCTTCGGATAAAGCAATAGCTTGGAAATTTTGGAGTCCTCATCAACACCATTCCTTTTTGTGTGCTAAATACAAGTGCTGTCAGTATGGAGAAAGAATCATGTGCTAACTTTCTAAGAGATAATGTTGAAAAAGGGAATTTTGTGCTAACTTATTGCCCAACAGTGGAGCAAATTGCAGACATCTTTACCAAGGCTCTAAGAAAAGATCAGTCTGAGAGCAACAGGTTGAAGTTGGATATGATGAACTTGAAGTAATCCCAAAATTATTCAAGCATGAAATTTCCTTGGTGGCAGAAATCTGTAGTGCATGTATCCTTTCTATTAATAATAATATGTCTTGTAAGATCAATGTTGTACCTATTGCAGGTATACATTCATAAATGATGTGCAAAATCAAAAACATAGTCAGAACCATTCAGGAATGGTGCTTAAATTGCAGTATGGGACCTGGTCTCTCCTAAGGTTAGCTTTCTTTACATTAATTTTAAACTAGTCTAAATAGACCGTTGATATTGCCACGTGCCAGTCTTTCGTCATTCTGTCCGTTAGTCCCATCGCTTGAAACTCCAAGCGACACGTCAAATCAAGGTACCTGGCACCGCTTCTCCTCTTTATATTCAACCTTCTCATTTCTAAATCTCTTCACTCTCTCTCTTTGTTCTGAAAAATCCTAAAATACCAAATCTTCTCTCTTCTCTTTGCTATTTTTTTAAGGAAAAATGTCGGAACCCTCATCCTCATCAAGGAAGATGCTTGCATCCTTGAGTGAAATCGATCCAGTTTCTTTCTATACCCCATCTCCTTCATGATCGAAATTCAACATTTCTTTTATATTTTGTGGAACTGTATTGTTAAAATTGTACTTGAGAAACAAAAAGATGTGATAAAAAATAATATTACGATATGTGAGTGATGAGTAATATAAATTCTGAAGGAGAAAGGGAGGGATAAACTATGGATCAAATAACTAAAATAATCAACTAAAATTAAAGCAAAGAAATTTAATACAATTTCATGAGTAAAATAACCAAAATATGATATTGTATTCATTCCTTTCTTTCTTAACATGGGTGTTGTTATCCTCCCTTCTTTCTTTTAGATGAAAGCTTCATTAAAAAAAAAAAAAAAAAAAAAAAAGTGAATCTGAATAGGCAGTGAATATCAAATCACTCAACATGCCAAAATTCATAAATTCATTTTTGACCTTTATTGGGTTATGACAATTGTTATCAAAATTCAATACTTAATTAGCTTTACACACAAATAACTCACATGAATCTGCATATGAAAATTCAATAAATTTGACCTACTATTGACAAAATAAAATAATAATAATAATAATAATAATAATAATAATAATAATAATAATAATAATAATAATAATAATAATAATTTAAAAAAAAACAGACACAGAATTGTACTAACAAAAAAATTATGTTAGAAGGAAATGTCACTTACCTTCATTTGTATTGACACAACTCAAATTACAGTTCTATGTGATTGACACAGAAGCATCTCATCAATTGATTTTCCCTGTGACAAAAAGATCATCTCATAAGCTATTGACACAAAATTACAAATTTTATATTACATCAGAGATTAAAATCTTAAATATCAATCAAACATCATAAACTATATTATAAGTAAGAAGTAAGAAACAAAATAAAAAATAACTTAAAAGAACATACACAATGTAGCATCAGAAAGGATAATGTTCCTATGTTCTCTATCAAACTCATAATAAAATAGAATGTAAAAAACAAGAAGATATACATATATGAAATGAAAAGACAAGGATCATAGTGGAGAATGTAAAGAGACAACAGTTTGTTTAGAAGATTATTAATGAATAATTATCTTTTTAGTGTATTTATTTTATGTAAAAATATATATTTTAAGTACAATATGATATGATTATTATTTAATATTTTGTTAATTAAATATTTTTATTTAATATAGAGGCAAAATGGTAATCCAACATTGTACTTTGATGCTTCCCACTTATAATAATATATGATATGATAGTCCTGAATGATCAATGAACATCTGGCATCTCTGCAGTTTCTGCGTGAACAATTGAAGAAAGCCCAAGACTTTGGTAGCGGTTTATCTCATATTTGATTGAGAAGTTCATAACTAATCAAGAAATAGATTCCCAGCAATTACCACAAGAAAGCTAGCTCAAGTGACAAGAAAGCTAGCTCAAGACTTTGGTAGCGGTTTATCTCATATTTGATTTCATCTGACAAGAAAGCTAGCTCAAGTGAAAATTGCTCTCCACCTCCAACCTTGAGGTTGGGCCATTGGGTGATTGAGTCAGCAGGGTGGAGAGGGGTCTTGGGTTGGAAGATTTAGTTAACATATAAAAAATAATTAAAAGATTCTAAACATTCAGATTAGTTGATCTAGTCAAATACAAAACCACAATTGGAGGAACACTCAAATTTATTAAAGTCACAATAATAATCATAACAATTGTAATAGACCAAACAACAAAAAACTATGATAAAATAAATTGGGAAGGACAGAGAAGGCAAATATTCCATCTCCCCTATAAGTATGCCTAAACTTCATAACATTTGTTCGTTACTATTTCAGGCTCCAAGTAAAGTTGTGACACGCTCATGCATAACATGATGCTTCAGGAGTTCAAGTGCTTGATCATCATTATCATCATCGTCGTCGTCGTCATCATCTGTCGACTCCTCAGATGCTAAATCAACTGGAGGCAGTAACTCCCCTTTATCTAGCAAAACAAGGCTTTCCTCGTAATTCTCATAGTAAAAAGAGTACATAGTACCAGCAACTGTGCTTCTTTGCGTTGTTTGCAGCTCAGGATTATACAAAGCTAACATCCCTTTCATGTCTGTCAACATTATTTTACGACAATCAGTAACGGCTAGTACCATGCCCAAATTCCCCTCGCCTAGTGCAACATTATATTCTTTGCTCCATGAATCTGTGTTTCCATACCTTTTCATTACCCAAATGGAGCAACTGCTGCTCTGAACACGTGTATCATACTGATACACAACAAGTAATTCCCCCAGCTGTGCAACATTTAAATTCGTAGGGGGTTCATTAACCAAAATTTTTGGTAATGATAATTCCTGAAAATTCTCCTCGTTGAAATCAAACATCAGAATCAAGTTCTCCACCTTTCTCTCCCCATTCCTCTTGTATGCAGTCCAGTGGACTTTCCTATAAATTTCAACATGTGTCCAGAAATACTCTACGATACCAATATCTGGAATAAAACCATTAAAATCTTTCCAGATTCCTGAACTAAGAGCATAAATATCAACCCTAGGTTGTAGCAAGTATTGACCATCACCATGAGCATAGGCTATCCTCACAACCTTGTAGTCTCTTGTTTTAATAGCAAAACCAAACCCAAGGACAAACATGTGAGTCCCTAAGTTGTCACAACCTAGAGGAGTCATTGGGAGGGTGAGGCATCTGGAAATGCTAGGATTCCAAAGTACCACGGGACTACTATGGTATAATAAATCATTTAACATACAGAGGACACCGTTGCATATACCAATGATCCTACAATAGATATAATCTGGCAAACCGACATTAAATGGCGACCTTAATCGCATTACAGGGGTGTCAGAATTTGATACATCAGCGAGTCGAATTTTTTCCTTCTTGAGACCTGTGCTGAAATACCTTTTGAATAAATGTGTAGGGGGTTTTAGGATGACCGATTGTTGTGTATGTAGCAATATGAAGTTGGGGCTTGAAATTAGCTCATTCCATGATTTTGATAAACACCTTAATTGGAGGAGAGATTTGGGTTGGAGCTTTGAGAAGATTAGGACCATCATCTCTATTGGGAGATATTCCGACATTTTTCTTGGTTATGAAGTTGGGCGGGGTAGGTGAGTCTGGAAAGAGAGACTGCTTGCTGGGTGTGGGCAGGTGTTTGAAGTATCAATAGTGAATAGAGATTCAATGCATTGATAAGAAGTCAGCGAAAGCACTATTTATACAGGGTAAATAGTGAAACAACAATTGGATTCTCGTCGAAAAAGGAAAATCCTTTAATAATTTGCTTAAGATCTCTCCTTGCATTTAGGTAACAAAATCTAAAGACTAACTTATGTACCAAAAACAACAATTGGATTCTCATCTAAAAGGAAAATTCTTAAATAACTTGCTTAAGATCTATCCTCACATTTAGGTAACAAAATCTAAAGACTAACTTATGTACCAAAAACAACAATTGGATTCTCATCTAGAAAGGAATTTTTTTTAATAACTTGTTTAAAATCTCTCCTCACATTTAGGTAACAAAATCTATAGACTAAGAGCCCATTTGGATTAGCTTAAAAAAAATTAGCTTTTAAGTTATAAATAAAAAGTCAAACTGAAATGACCTTTAAGTTAAAAAATAAAACGTAGAGGGAAACCTACTTTTGATTTTGGACTTATTTTAAGTCATTTTTTACCTTACCAAACACTTCTTAACTTATTTGAAGTAATTTTTTTTTTACTTATTCTAAGTTATTTTTTAATTTTTATATTTGCCAAACAATTTCAGAAGTCAAACACTGACTTAAAAGTAGGTTTGACCAGCTTTTAAGTCAATCCAAACACCCATTAACTTATGTACCAAAAACAACAATTGGATTCTATCTAAAAAGGAAAATTCTTTAATAACTTGCTTAAGTTCTCTCCTCACGTTTAGGTTACACAATCTTGAAAATTTATTAGAGATTAGCAATCAAAAAAATTAGGGGAAAAGGGCAAATATACCCCTCAACTATGCAATTTTGAGCGGATATACCCTTCATTAAAAAAGTGATGCATATATACCCTCGTTGTCTAACAAATGATGCATATTTGGCCTTTTCCTAAACAGATTGTTAAAAACATAATCCTAAAAATTGTTTGCTTACTTCCAAAAATGTCACGTGGTTTTCAGAAAGAGAATTTAAAAAAGGAAAAAAGGAAAAATATAATTCTGAACTATAGTAAATCGTATGCAGCTATCCTCTGTCATACTTTTGAGACATTGGTGTCCCTGTTGTAAAAAAACTAGAGCATATATGCCCTTCACTCTAACGGAAGACTAAATAGGGACACATGACGCAATTTTATCCATTGATCCTATATTTAATAAATGTCGGATCAGTGGATAAGATTATGTCACATGTATGTCCATTAGTATAAATGGTATATACGCTCTAGTTTTTGCACAATGGAGGCACCAATGTCCCAAAAATATAACGGAGGATATTTGTGTAGTATTTACGATAGTTCGGGGTATATTTGTTCTTTTTCCCTTTAAAAATGACTTATCATCTTAGAGATCTATAACTTTAGTTTGAGTATTTACAATTCATAGCTATTGATTGGATTGCTACGCGGAATCTCCTATTTCCTCAATCTTGCTCGCCTCTCTTTCTCTCTCCCTCTCTATATCCCCCCCCCCTGCGCTCTCCCTCTTTGTATTTTGGTTACCTCTCCATCTATCTCTTTGTATTTTCTCGACTCTTCCTCTTAGTATTTTTTGCCCTCTTTGTATTTTGTATTTTTATCATTTTATATATATATTGAGGTATCATGCAAATGTATTTGTTGTATTCATATGTGCATTTAGGTTGTATCATCTCTCTCTCTCACCCCCTATTTATATTTTCTATGTCCACCTCTTTTTGTATTCCTATATTTTTTAGGTGTCTTGCGACTGTATTTGTTATATTCATAGTGCTTTTAAGTTAAACACCTAGTGTTTTTGTCTCCGATAGCATTTGAACTTGTGACCTCATGGTACTCAACCCGTTTCATTGACCACTAAGATTTTATTTGTTTTCATTAAGATATAGACGTCAGAATCTGAATGCACATTTGAATGATTAATATGATGTCTCTTGATTTGAATACTGAATGATTAAGACTATTTGTTGTAAGCATTCCTCATTTTACCATAGCCCTTCTTGGAGACGACATCCTAAATGACTTGGGCTTGGGTATTCGCAACATTGATTTCTCCATCATTTCATTACCTTAGTCGTAACCTTACTCTAATATCAAATTGTTACAGATTTCTACTAAGCACATGTGAGGCACTTGACAATTTGCTCACAATCTTGTTATGTCGAGTCAGTCTAAAACTCTAGGAATTGCTAAGAGAATGGAAGTGAGAACACAAGACGATTGCTAGGGAAAAAAATTATTGTAGAGAACTTTGATTTTTTTGTTTTGAAAATATTGTATAGTTGTACATAGAGTATCCATTGCCATCAGAGGCGTATCTAGATAGGGTTCCGTGAGTTCACGTGAACTCATGCTTTTTAGATCATATGTAGTACTGTAATATATTTCAAAAGATAATTAAATATAGAGGTCTAAATCCACGTTAAAAGTATCATATAATGATACGATGATGATTGTGCACCTCTCTAAGCAAAGATAGAAACTTATATCTATCTTATTTTTTTAGTAACACTCCTCCAAGTGGTTATCGGTAACACTTTTGACATTTCAATCATTTTATCTTTTTTTTTTTCTTTAATCTTTCAAAATTTTCAAGTGTGCTATATTAGGAATTTCTAATTAAAAAATAGCACTGCTAAATTTTAATATAATTAAATCATGTGTATATTAAAATTTAAAACTAGGTGTATTATGTATGTTGGACCTATAATTTAAAATTTAACGGTTCTGTGATAAGAACTTAAAGGTCAAATAGATCTAATTTATATCTTAGATACATTTTTTCGTAATGGTGCACCCATCCTTCTAAAATTCTGGATACGCCTCTGATTGCCATACGTATAAAAATACGGCTCCCCATTAATAAAAAGCTTCAAAATGATACTAATAAAGAGTAGAAAATAAAGCAACTATCTCAACTAGAGATAAATACCAAAAAACATAAGAGGGATTCAATCCACGATCAACAACAACCACTAGTACATTCATGGGCAAAGTGACCACTCTCACCAGCAAGTCTCGTCGCTTTGCTAGGGAATGTAGCTAGAGTGAAGGCGAAAGGTGGTAAATACTCCGATGGTGGTGGTCGTGGCAGTGGTTGCTACAAATATGGTGATGATAGTTACTTTGCCCATGAATGCACCAGTGGTGGTAGTTGATTGTGGCTTGAATCCCTCCTATGTTTTAATCTTTTAATTTATGTTTTTTGGTATTTATCTCTAGTTGAGATTGTTACTTCATTTTATGTTCTTTATTAGGTATCATTCTGAAGCTTTTTTGTTATGCGTAGTAGTATTTCTGTTCACGTTGCAATAGATACTCTCAATATAACTATACATGTTCACAGGCAAAAATCAAAGTTCTCTACAATACAATCTTTCCTAGCAATCCTCTTGTGTTCTCTTAGCGATCCCAAAAGGCTAACTTGGTAAAGCATGACCGTGAGCAAGTGTCGCGAGAATGTGAGCAAACTGTCAAGTGTTGTTGGAATGGGTGCGTCCACTAACAGTCAATGGACCAGGTCCCTTGACACAGTAAGAACAGAATGTAAGCACAGACAGTGGTCAGTATCTACTATACGTCAACGGACCAGGTCCCTTGACTCAGCAGAACAGTAGTTGAAACAAATGCAGAAAGTAAATGGCTGTAATTAAAATTAGTACAATGATTTTACGTGAAAACCTCCTTGCTCAAGGGAGTAAAACCACGACCTGTTGCACAGGATTTTCAACCGTCTTCACTAATCTTCTCAAGCAAAAGTGAAACCCGGTTACAACCAATGTGAGAAAAAGTTATTAATCTCGTGGTCAAGTAATCTACCTATTACTTGAAGAGCCTAAGAGGATACAACACCGCCCACTAAGCTATCACCCCTAGATAACTTAGACTTTGCTAAGCGGATACCACACCGCCCACTAAACCACCCAACTCTAGATGACTTAGAATTTGACTAAGCAACAAAACAATGTTGCCCACTAAATCAGTTAACCCTAACTGATTTAGACTTTTACAAACTCGAACCAAATATCTGAATCCTTTATAAATTAGGAACAGATTTACAATGTAAGAACGGAAGATAGAATCCTAAGACAACTATATAGCTTGCAGCTATATCCAGTCCCTGTTGCTCTTAGGATGACACTTCTTGAAGATGGCCTTTGCTTTTTGAGCTTTTGAATTTTCTGAAAATCCAAGACTTTGTGTGCCAAAACTTGTGTTTGTGTTGTTGGAGAAGAGACTATATTCAAATGTACACAAACCCTTGGGACGAGGCTATTAGCTGAGAGCCTGCTGTCATAAAAAGTTGTGCACTAACCCCTCAGAGTTGGCAGCTTTTTGACGGCTGTCTTTTCGTCCTTTTCACGTCGCAGTCTTGCGGGGACCATGTCCCTTGCAAACTTCTTTGTGAGTTCTTGAAAAGGCCAACCTCTTCCATTCTGATTGGTTCAGTACGCTGGCGCCTCACCTACCACTGACAAGACAGCTTTACGGTTGTACACCATTATGTATCAGATGGAGAGAACTCTGCATGGGACCAGGTCCCTGCATTTGTAAGATACTGAAACATACAATCTCGTCCGCTCTTCTTATTGGTGTAGGACACGGCACTTTTCACCTACCACCTGACCTGACAGCTTTTACGACTGTACCCCATTTGTATCTGGACGAGAGAACTCTGCCAGGGACCAGGTCCCCGCATTTGTGAGGATCATCAAAACATCTAGAATATAACAGTTTCCCCCTTTTTGATGATAGCACATAAATATACCTCACACGGAGTTTATCATTCATCTCACTGTCAGCAGTTCCAATAACAAGGATCTGGTTCCTTGTTAGATCGATAAGTTTGTTAAATCATCAAACTTCATATCAAGTTCGAGCTAACATCTCAACTCAGCTTCGAACTAACATTTTCCCCCTTTTTGATGATAACATACTTATTCACCAGTTCCCCCTATCAACAAGAATTCTTGGGGTAACTGGAGTTGAATCATCTCTACAGTTTGTCAAATTATCAAAACATCAATATAGCTTTTTCCCTCTTTTTGATGTTGACAAACATATTCACCAGTTCCCCCTATCAACAAGAATTCTTAGGGTAACTGGAGTTTAATCATCCCCGAAGTTTGTCAAATCATCAAAACATCAGCATAGCATTTCCCCCTTTTTTGATAATGACAAACATATTCTTCCCCCTATCGACAGGACCAGGTCCTCGTCAGGTAGCAAGCATTTATTCCCCCTGTCAGCATGACCATATCTCTTCAAGTAGCTACCATTGATTCCCCTATCGATGTGACCATGTCTTCTTCAAACAGTATAACACCATGTCTTCTTCAAGCAGTTATAACACCATTGATCTCATACCTTACCTTAACAACTTTCCCCCTTTTGACATCATAAAAAAAGGGTTAAAGCAGTAAACCAAGTTGACAGAAATATAGTTCCAGCAAATTCATGGTCACTTGGGCAACACTGAGCATGAGTAAAAAGGCATAAAGTAATGAGACAAGTCAGTAGGAACAAGATATTTTTCATAAACAAAAGATCAGCCATCAAAGCATTGCAAATATGATTACTAATGAAAACCAAAGCAATGCCCAAAAAGAGTAATGAGGACTGGCATAGAGAGATAGGAAGAGAAGGGATTGACTTAGAGGCAAGGGATTGAAAGAAAAGAATTAATAGAGCATATCCATTAGCATAAGATCAGAATCATCTCTTAACATTCAGCATGTTGTGCAGCCCAACCTGTATCTTGAATTTTCAGAGGTGCTAATTTTATTTTTTTATTTTTTTTATTATTTTTATTATTTTTTGCACCTGGTCCCTCTGATAGTGTTGTTTCAGAAGCTGGACTTTTAGACAACCCATTTCACCATTCTTCTTTAGAAAATTTTGAGTTCTCATAATATCAACTTCTTCCTTTTTGAACATCATCTTTTCCACTTCTTCATTTTTCATGGAGGACCAGATCCCTCTTCACACTTAAAACATTTTCATCAGAGAATTCTCCAACAAGAATAAAGGGGTTAACAATTTGAAGTGTGTTTGAAAAGAAGAGAAAAGATAATTTCAAAACACCCTGATATTTGGAATGTAACTTGATTTTTCTGGGGAAATAGAAAGAAATATGGAATATAAAGAAGGTGAAAGTGAGGTATCATTTTGGCACTCAAAAGTTGGTACAATAGTCAGATACTAGAATGACAGACATGTGGCAATTTCAAGGTTCTCATGCATAACTCAAACTGCAATGTTAAGAGTGCTAACCTTCGAGAGAGGACCAGGTCCCTCTCTGTAGTTTGAATGTCATTGCCTAGATCTGTCCTGACCTCTCTTTTCCTTCAGCCCATTTTCCATGTGTGTATACCTACAAAAGGTATGAAACTGAACTTGCTAAAACATACATAACTGAAAAGCAAGGATACCTGCTCCCTTTGCATAGTCATGAAAGAGTTGATTGCTTCAGATAGGATCCATTCAAGAAGGTTTTAGCATTTTCATCATCAGCTTGATTAGTTCAGCCAATTTTTTGTGAACTTCACGTTGCTGCTTTTTCCACAAGAGTTGAGTCCATCAAGCTGCACTTGCTACATTTATTTCCTCAGTTGATGAAAGAGCAATTGAGTCTTGCATTTTAATTCTCAATAAGTGAAAATCAGTCGTCAGCATGATCCACTCTTGAGGTACTCTTTCCATCAGCTTGATACCAACACAATCAATCAACACCATGTACTCCAAATCAAAAAGTCTGCTGATGGACACAATAGGATCAGGTCTCCTGTCTTCTTCAAATATCTTCGGATTCTACTAGCAGCCTTCAAAAGTGATTTCTTTGTACATGAGTAGAGTCTTTTAGCCCGGCTCATTAGCATCCAGCTTCAAGTTAGTGCCCAAGAAATTATAAATTGTCGAGACACCTAAAATATGAAACCTTTTCATCAGTTTCTTTGAACTAGTACCAGGTCCCTTCCTATGTTCAGACAGCAATTGCCCTGATCATGTGTGTTATCTTCTTCCCTTCAGCTAAGCCACTATGAGTACATACATATTCTTGACAAGCTGGTCCTTATTTAAGCCTGAGGTGAAGATGTCAGCCACTTGATGTTCCATTTTGCAAAACTCCATGATGACATCACCCTTCTTTCTCATTGTCTTGACTTCAAGTATGTTAAGCCATTTGAGCAGCTCAATGATGTATTACTCTTGACAACCAAAGGTACATTTTGAGATTTTCTTGATCTACAGCTCCAACAAGAGATTTACTTCTTCCATTATGCTTATTTCAACACTCACTTTTAATGAGTGAAATAGAAGTAAACTCTTCACACAACACCTCAAAATTTGCCTCAAAGATAACATCAACAATATGTACCTGAATAATCAGCAATTCATTTCATAGTGAATTCAATGAAAGAGGTTTTTAACAATTTTACCTCTCTTGAAGCCATTGTTGAGGAGCAACTTGGACAACTGATCAATTTGTTTGGGAACCGACTGTCATACTTTGCATCTTTCAAACTGAGCTTGATCAGCTTTTTCATTCTCACCTTTAGAATTCACATTATCAGTTTGAACTGCATCATCTTTGTTCAACGCTGTCTAGAGGATCGGGTCCCTCATCAGGTTCATAATCTGCATCAGCTTCCTTGAGATTGCTGGATTCATGAAAAGAATGTTCTTCAGCAAGCTCACTATTTAGACCATCTTTCTATTCTGAAGCAGTCTTCCATCTCAGAAACTTCTTTCTTTGCAACTTCTAAACTCTTCCGAACTCATCAACAAACACATGACCATTTTTAGTATACCCCTGATAAGCCTTACCGGAGGAAGAGTGTACCACAACTATTCTTTCATCAATATTGAGATCAAACTTCTCATTATCATCATTTTGGCCACCCAACATGTAGTATTTACCACTTCAGCCGAAAGTTCTTTGGTAGATTAAAAGTATGCATGTTTCAACTGAAGGATAGTCTGATCTTGTTCTCCTTAACACCACTCACAACATTTGTCATCTGTAAATATCATTTTATCCAGACTGGGACCAGGTCCCCTGACACAGGTTTGTGCAGCAACGCAACACTCATGAGCACGTTTTTTGAATCGTACCTCAGCATTCTTACCTTGAGCATTAAGTTCAGTGAGACTGTCACAATGAGCAGTAAACAGATCAGCAATACACATGTTCTTGCATCTCTTTTCTATCTAGATCATCGCCCGAGAGAGCAAGATTGTGACAACCCATTTTACGACAAACACAGTACTTTATTTCAGTCATCACAAATCTATGAAACACTTAAAAGATTGTACTTCAACCATTGACATTGTACACATCCTCAATAATGTGTTCCATAGATTTCTCAAACATGCCTTCACAAAAAGAACATACATTTTCTTGCCATCACCAAATACGACACCTCCACCTTGAAGTACCTTGAGAGAGAGAAAGTTTTTCAGTTTCCCAGTGCTTTGAGCATCCGACATTCATGAATCAACACTAGTTGCTGCCACTTCCTCTCACAAGAAAACCATATCACGTGTTAGGCTTGGGAACCCACTTTAGTTGGAGTTCCCAGTAAGCAGATAAAGGAGTGATAAGAGAATTCTTTGTCCAGTGAGGCAGATTGATTTTGTTCAACTTAGGAACAAAAGCACGACCAGGTCCCTTCTTTTGAAAATTCTTCTGTTGACCAGCACGATCAGGTCCCTTCTTCTGCAAGTTCTTCTGTTGACCAGGTCCCTTCTTCTGCTTGTTGCTCTGTTGACCAGGTCCCTTCCTTTTCTTGTTCCTTTGTTCAGAAGATTTTGCGAGGTTATCTTGATTCTTTTTACAAGCAGGACAATCCTTCTTCAAATGACCATCACGATCACAATGAAAGCACTATTTTTCAGACACAAACACATTTTTGTTATGGAGATTGTAAGAAGAACTTTTGCTGGAATTTCCTAACCCTTTCTTATCATTTTGACCTTGACTGGGATGATTGGCAAGAAATTTTGAAGATGTGGACCATTTGAGAGATTTGTTCAGTTCTTCTTTGACGCGGACCAGGTCCCTCTCCAATTGATTATTTCTCTCCAAGGCCATAGCAAGTTTTGTTTCAGCAGTGTTCAGACTAGCTTCTAGCTCCATTTGCATACTACTAGCCTCTACTTTTCCTTTGCCAGATTTCTCACTTAACATCTTCAATCTCTTCTTGAGTTCTAGATTTTCAGCTTCTAGAACTATCACATTTTCTTCCGCAACAGACATTTGGTCAACCAAGGCTACCTTTTCTCCATGAAGAATATCTAGGCTATTGTTCTTCAACTCTTTTTCATTTGTTGACTCAATGATAGAGTCAATCAAAACTGCAGCTAGAATTCTCAACTTCTTAACAGAGTAAACATGCAAGTTTTGTTTAAGATCGGAAAGGGTTACCTCTTCTTCATCTTCCTCATCATCAGATTTTGCCATCAAAGCAAATGTATCATCAAACACATCTTCATCACATTTGACTGCAAGCATGGGTACATCTACATGACATTCTGATTCATCTGACTCACTTGAAGAGTCTCCCCATACATCAAAAGCTTTCTTCATGATGTAGCCAACTACAACTTTTCTTGCTTTCTTATCGGGGACCGGGTCCCTTTTTCTGCCTTTATTCCTCTAGGTCTTTGATAAGTTTTGACTTCAACCTTATACATGGGGCAATCTCTGATGAAATGCCCTGGCTTTTCGCACTTGTGGCACAGGTGGTTTGCATTTACATATCTGTTTGAGTTTTCTGCCTTTTGTAAGCCTCTAAGTTTCCTTTCCCATTTTTTATACCTTCTCGTGAGGTATGTCATTTCCTTATCTTCATCAAAAGTTTCACCAGATATCATCTTGATAGCTACAGGCTTCTCTTTCTTCAGCTCCTTCTTTGATGCTTCTTGATTTCTGTTGAGTGGAGCAACCATCTTTCCACAGGAATCTCTCTTGGTGTTAACCAGCTAGAGAGCGCCCGCTCTGATACCACTTGTTGGAATGGGTGCGTCCACTAACAGTCAATGGCCAGGTCCCTTGACACAGTAAGAACAGAATGTAAGCACAGACAATGGTCAGTATCTACTATACGTCAACGGACCAGGTCCCTTGACTCAGCAGAACAGTAGTTGAAACAAATGCAGAAAGTAAATGGCTGTAATTAAAATTTGTACAATGATTTTACGTGAAAACCTCCTTGCTCAAGGGAGTAAAACCACGACCTGTTGCACAGGATTTTCAACCGTCTTCACTAATCTTCTCAAGCAAAAGTGAAACCCGATTACAACCAATGTGAGAAAAAGTTATTAATCTCACGGTCAAGTAATTTACCTATTACTTGAAGAGCCTAAGAGGATACAACACCGTCCACTAAGCTATCACCCCTAGATAACTTAGACTTTGTTAAGCGGATACCACACCGCCCACTAAATCACCTAACTCTAGATGACTTAGAATTTGACTAAGCAACAAAATAATGTTGCCCACTAAATCAGTTAACCCTAACTGATTTAGACTTTTACAAACTCGAACCAAATATCTGAATCCTTTATAAATTAGGAACAGATTTACAATGTAAGAACGGAAGATAGAATCCTAAGACAACTATATAGCTTGCAGCTCTATCCGGTCCCTGTTGCTCTTAGGATGACACTTCTTGAAGATGGCCTTTGCTTTTTGAGCTTTTGGATTTTCTAAAAATCCAAGACTTTGTGTGCCAAAACTTGTGTTTGTGTTGTTGGAGAAGAGACTATATTCAAATGTACACAAACCCTTGGGACGAGGCTATTGACTGAGAGCATGCTGTCATAAAAAGTTGTGCACCAACCCCTCAAAGTTAGCAGCTTTTTGACAGCTGTCTTTTCATTATTTTCACGTCGCAGTCTTGCGGTGACCAGGTCCCTTGCAAACTTCTTTGTGAGTTCTTGAAAAGGCCAACCTCTTCCATTCTGATTGGTTCAGTACGCTGGCGCCTCACCTACCACTGACAAGACAGCTTTACGGTTGTACACCATTATGTATCATATGGAGAGAACTCTGCATGGGACCAGGTCCCTGCATTTGTAAGATACTGAAACATACAATCTCGTCCGCTCTTCTTATTGGTGTAGGACACGGCACTTTTCACCTACCACCTGACATGACAGCTTTTACGACTGTACCCCATTTGTATTTGGACGAGAGAACTCTGCCAGGGACCAGGTCCCCGCATTTGTGAGGATCATCAAAACATCTAGAATATAACATTTTCCCCTTTTTGATGATAGCACACAAATATACCTCACACGGAGTTTATCATTCATCTCACTGTCAGCAGTTCCAATAACAAGGATCTGGTTCCTTGTTAGATCGATAAGTTTGTTAAATCATCAAAACTTCATATCAAGTTTGAGCTAACATCTCAACTGAGCTTCGAACTAACAAGTGTCGCACGTGTGTCCGTGACATTAAGCTGTATTAAAAGCTCCAGCTTACTAACTTGTGTTATTCAGGAAATCAGTTGCTCCATGAAATTTTGCAGAGGTGGAATGGATGGAATCATGTGACGAGTAATTTCAACACTCAATTTTAATCAAGACATACAACTCGTGTACGAGTTTTGTTGTATACAAATATGGTCAAAATATACAACTTGCATATGATTTGTATACAATTATGTTATTGTATTTTGTAGGCATCATATATGTAGGGTGTGTATCATTTTAAATCCAGACTCCAACGATATATTAGTCAGAAAAATACTCCCTCCGTTTCAAAAAGACTGACCTAGTTTGACTTGGAACAGAGTTTAAGAAAAGAAAGAAGCTTTTTAATCTTGTGGTTCTAAATTAAAGTTATGTCAAATGTACTAAAATGCCTTTTAATCTTGTGGTCTTAAACATGCCACGTGAAAAGTTAAAGTTAAAGTGTTGCCAAAAAAGGAAAAGGGTCATTCTTTTTTAAACAAACTAAAAAGGAAATAGAGACATTCTTTTTTAAACGGATGGAGTAACATATATATGCCATGTTAGACCTGATCTTGGATTTGCATAACTTGATTTTTCTTGTACACTGGCTTGGTGCTTATCCATCTTTAATAATATACCTTATGGTGTATTAAAAAGTTGGTGCTAACAAACTTATGTTATTGAGGAACTCAACTGCGACTATTAGACAACTAGAACAGAAAAGATTGCAGAGACTGAATGGATTGAATCAGATGGAATATCATGTTATGGGAATTATAAGAGTGATATTAACTACTAAAAGTGGTGGAAATAGTATAGTTTACTCCTGGCCGCGGGAAAGGATATGGAAGATTAAAGCTCCAACCAACGTAATTTGTTTCAGCTGGATAGTTGTGCATGAAGCTTACTTACCCAAAAGATAACAAAGAGAGGATTTGAACTTTAGAATAGACACTTTCTGTGTTCAGCAAAGGCAGAGAATGCAAAACATTTGTTGTTGCAGTACTGTGTTGTATAAGCCAGGGATATATCGAGTACATTATTAAACATTTTGGAATTCAATGGGCAAATAGTGTCAAACAGTTTTGAGAAGGCTCTCGTGAGCTGGTCCATATTCTACGGAGTCAACTGAACACAATATTTTCAACACGGAATACAAATATTTATGTGTGAACTGTGTTAGGACCATCCAGAATCCACTTATAAAAACCGAAAACCATATCAAACCAAACATAGTACCGATTTGTATATAACTTTTAAAAGTATAGGCATGTTTAATGAACTTATAATATCTATAGTGGGACTTACAGTCCGCTTGACTCACAAATGCAAGGGTTTAAACATTACCTAGTTATAGTAAGGGCATTGTTTATGATGCAAACAACATAACAGCAAATACAATATGCAGAAAGATGCATTATAAAACTCATGCAAAACAACACCTACGATACTAGTGTGTGCAACTTCCTTGCGAATAATACACCACCTAAAGCTATAACCAACACAAGTCCTTAACATTTTTTTCTATTACACCATCTGAGGCGATGAAAGCAGGATAAATCATCGCCATCACATTAAACCATAAACACTAAAGGTAGGATAGACTTGCCATTAGATTTGAAACCACACTCATCAATGCCCAACTTCCAGACCAACAAAAAGTTTAAGCAGCATTACAAATCCACCTGCAATGGATTGCAGCAATTCTAGTCACGCCTCCAAGAAGAATATATACAAAACAAAACACGAGGAAAATAAACACACTCAAGCAGAGGAACCAAATATCAAAGCGAGCCAAAACGAAAATATGTAAATTGAACGATCTTTTAGCTAAAAAGTCATCAAAAGATTGTACTCATGAAAAGCCAGAGCCACTATTGGATTAGAGTAGTGTTTGTGCTCTGGTACTTTGAGCATTGATTCACCTGGAACCCACGGTTCCAGATAAGAGTTCAAGGTGAAATCAACTAACTTTGACAGCCAGATTATCCACTAGATAATTGAGATTGCAAGTGTAATTATAGACCTATTATATAACAAGTATACTTATTTAACAATCAGAACATCATCTCTACATCAAAAGGAAACGGTTTGCGAAGATGCAGCTGAAGAATAAGACGAAGTGAGCAACATAAATGATCCACTGCGTTATCTGATACACCAACTGCTGAAAATATGACCTTTGCTTCTTATCATCCAAGAGAGAGCCCAGAAAACAGCAATTCCAACTCCTCATCCTGTGAAGTGGTTCTCTGCATAAAATGTGAGACAACGAAAACATAAAAACCCCAATTCAAATGCTTAACAATTAACTCAAAGCCATAAGAAATCTATGATGCACTTATAAACAATACAACATCCCCGAGCAAGTTGTCAAGTGACTGTAGAGATGTAGTTCTTCTCCCTCCTAAAAACAAACTTGAACTTATACTAATCATGATGGTGAAACAAAGCATGCTAGACCAGCAAACATCAGAACAATTTTATCACAGTTTCTCCAACAATTACCCTACAAACAAGCAGCTTGGCATTGTATAATCACCAAGTTGGTTGACTACACCTACTAATGATCAATCAACCAATTCTTATACTAATCATGATGGTGAAACAAAGCATTCTAGACCAGCAAACATCAGAACAATTTTACCACAGTTTCTCCAACAATTACCCTATAAACAAGTAGCCTGGCAATGTACAATCACCAAATTAGTTGACTAGACCGACTAATGATCAAACAATGTGCCAAAACTTTCACGGGGGAGAGAGGAGAAAACAGCCACAAGGAGATATACAGATTGTGCGTGGTATTAATTTCAATTGAACCATTCTTCTCCAATAGGAGCAGAAGGGGCTATATACTTTACCTGAGCATGTTATAGGAAGAGGAGAACAGTAAGAGGCCAATCTGTTTCAAAGGATCAAGAAGATTCCTAAATCTCTAGATATGAGGCCAATTCCTAGTCATACACACAAAATCCATCTAATAATTGTTAATGTCATACAACTGATATAGACCAGAATTCATACAGGAATATCTCTCGTTAATTCCTTGAATATACCCAAAATTATAAGAAGAGCCTAATGCCAACAATCTTACAACGTAAGGTGACACTTATGCATGGAACACACTGAGAAAGTAAATGGCTTGCATTTTCCCCATACAGAGTAACTCAGCCCTCTAGGATAGCAATAGAAGTCATCTTCCACATGCTACAAAGTCACTAGCAATATATCAAATGCTTGAGACCCTCCAGATAAACAATAATAGGCTGTATTCACTGAATTTATCCCTGGATAATGTAGCATTGCAGTAATGAGACCTCAAGCATGATATGTTGTGTGCTCGAGTAGGATGTTTACAAAGGTCTCCTTTTCCCATAGCTACTTATTCGTAGAACACTAAAATACACAACTATAAAACACGAGCAAAAGAGATCACAATGACCATATATCCTAATCATGCATACGCTCCCCACCCCTATTGAATGTATGCACCATGTACCTGAATTGACAGAAGTTGCAGGATTTTGTTAAGGACGCGCATCCGATGAGTTGCATATGTACTGCTAGGTGGAAGTTTACTCACTCTCTTCATTTCTTCATGAACTGCTCCCATTTTTCCTTCAGATCCCATCTGCCTAAGTGCATCATTAGAAGACTGGGTGCTAGAAATGCTGTCTTTGGGAGGATTTAGGGCACAACTGTGATTAACTTGATAGGAACGATCCATTGATGATTGAACCACCTATAGATAAAAGGACATATTTAAGCAAGGATAAAGCAGAACCTCACAAGAGAAATGCTAGGCCAAACAGGCCCTAAGTTGAAATCCCTAACAAAAACCTAGATAGGCAAAGGGAATTGAACTTCCTAACACCTAATTACGCTCCATGCGTTGCACCAGTTCGGCGAAAATTACATAAGTATATTTATCAGAAGTTTAACAAGATAAAGCAAAACGGAATTTCAGAATACGAGATATATACCTAAACGGCGGCAATTGAAATTCTCTGCCGTCTCCGGTTGCCGATAGGAAAATATTTTGCGTCCAGAGAACGTAGTAGCTACCGTATCGAACAATCCAGAATATTTCGGGTTTCTATTGAACCGGAGATTCTCTCTTATAGATAGAGTAAACGAAAACGATTGAAGTTTGAAAAATATCACAGTGACCCCTTAAGAATTGTATGGTCTCAGATATACCCTTATTCGATGTAACCTTTGTTTCAAAAGGCTTTGGGATTAGTGTTTAAAACGGCGCGTGAGTTCAGACATTTTATACGAAAAATTTCAAGTAACTCCAAAGGCTCGTCTTAGAACATTGACGACTCATGAGAAGTGTACATATAAAATGCTTCGAGATTCATATGTGAATTTAATTTTGTGAGATTTGTCTTATGTACACTTAATTCTCAATATTTTAGAACTTACTTAATCGTTTAAAAAAATCATATGTGAAATTTTCCAATTAGAATAGTTAATATTGAGTTAAGTTAATAAACTATCGTTAGTAAGTACAAAACTAAAGTTATATCATAATAATTGTCAGGAATAATACTAGCAAATAAATAATATTTCTTCTATTTTATATTAACTGAATTTTTGTTTTTTTTTAATTGTTTAAAATAATTAAACTGTTCAAAGTTCAGGATGAATATTTATTTTTTCATATTTACCCTTTTCTTTAATAAAATTTGATATTTTTTAAAAGAATAAATTATTATATTACTTGAAAAGTTATATTTGTGATTTCAAAGGACAATAATGAAAAGTATCGTTTAAATAAGTGTAAATATGGAAAATATGGAGTAATTTGGAAGGAGTTCAACTTTAATCTACACCGTTGATTGACTATAACATCGAACGGCTTAAACTCACGATCCGCGTCATTCAAAAGTAACCAATGAACAGCAAGCCTAAACTAATATATAAGAAGTCTCTTCATCCCTTTCTCTTCACACACATCAAACTCAAAAGCCCTCCAATTTCTTACTAATTTCCGAAATCTCCCCATCAATGGCACCAAAGGCAGAGAAGAAACCCGCAGAGAAGAAGCCAGCAGCTGAGAAGGCTCCTCCTGCCGCCTCTGAGAAATCAAAAGCCGGCAAGAAGCTACCGAAGGACGGCGGAGCCGCTGCTGCCGGAGACAAGAAGAAGAAGAGGTCGAAGAAATCGATCGAGACTTACAAGATCTACATCTTCAAGGTGTTGAAACAGGTTCATCCAGATATAGGTATTTCAAGTAAGGCTATGGGAATCATGAACAGCTTCATCAACGATATCTTCGAGAAGCTTGCTCAGGAATCTTCAAGGCTTGCTAGGTACAACAAAAAGCCTACCATCACTTCTCGGGAGATTCAAACCGCTGTACGATTGGTCCTTCCCGGTGAATTGTCTAAGCACGCCGTCTCTGAGGGTACTAAGGCAGTTACCAAATTCACTAGCTCTTAGATATGTGGTAGTTTTGTATTTGATTTTTCTGTTTGATTTGTGATTTCAGTTAGCGTTTTGGTGATGTAAAGAACAGAAAAATTGAAATATACAATAGATTTGATGAAATTGACACTACTCTTTATATATTGTATGTATAATTAATTCGATAACCAAAACACAATAAACAATATATGAATTAGGCTAATACTACGATAACACCGAGAAGCCGAAAAAATATTTATATTTTGCTTAATGGCAATCCATCTACCTAGCCAAATTCAATTAGGTAAGTAAACCTATAAAAAAAGTAGGCATTAATTAATGGAAAAAAAGATAAATATATTTCAGAACTATCGTAAAACTTTTGGATATTGGAGCCTCTGTCATTTAAAAATTAGAGCATATATGCTCTTCACACTAATAAAATACTAAATAAGGACACATGGTGCTATTTTGTCTGTCGAAAAATATCGAATCGATGAATAAGATTATGAAATGTTCCCGTTAGTATGAATGATATATATGCTTTAGTTTTTTTACAATAGGAGCAGCAATGTTCCAAATGTATGACGGAGGGCATTTGCATATAGTTCTGGAGTATATTTGTCCTTTTTCCCTATATTAAAAGTTCAGAAATAGTTTGGTATTATGCCTACCTGATTAATAAGACTTAACTAATGCAGCAATTTTCTGAGAAGCAGATCAGTTTGAGACTCGATGAAGGCAAAACGGGAATCCGTAAAGCTATTGAATTCTATCGAACCTATAAACTGTTCCCTGCCAGTTAAGCAAAGGCGCGGGAAAATGGAAATTTGGAGATTGATGAATTTCGGCAAAGAAACTGTGAAGAAAGTATGTGAAATTTCTTACAGTTACAGCACGGATGCTGTTAGAAAGATGGACGAAATTGTTAGAGTTAAAGGCCTCGAAAAACTTGGTGAGTATATGGCGGATGATGAAGGTCGCGCTAAGATGGTTTATTTCAGTGCAAAATTCGTCAAAAATGCTTCAGTTTATGCATTCAAGGAAGCAGCCAACATCTTAATTCCTGGTTAGCTCACCTCTCATTTTCCGATGCTCAACTTTTTTAATTCTGTCACGGAATTACTAGTCGTTAAAAATGTGTAATTGTGTATGGCCTAATAGTCAATAAAGTGGATTGATAATCATAAGATTTACGTTCAAGTCTCAGCACTGTGTAGAGGCGAAAAACACTACTCCGCTCTAGGAGAAAACACAAGCTGATTTATATATGGTGTTAGAGGTGAAATGGTTAAATGTTATGTTACAACATGTAAAAATGCGTAAATAGTGTTAAAATTCTTTACATCGTTAGTGTATAGAAGTTAAAAGCAATGAATGATTACGAATTATTCAAATAGAACCTCTAAAGAAATGTAATATAATGTTTAGATGAAAACAAACACAGAGATTTGGTCAATATGAGCTTTAATTTTCATGTGTATACACAGGTGGAAGGGCATTTACCAAAATGTTCGCTGAAACAGTTCGTGAAATAGAAAGTGAGTCGAAAAATAATGCCACTGGTAATGTCGCGGCAGAGATACTGAAGTTGGGTTCTGAAAACAGAGTTCATGTTGATTCATTTACACATCAAACACCTGAAGATGTCTTGAGATTCTTCATGATGATGGAATTTATGGGCACTCGTTATCTCGACTCTTTGCTAGTTTCTGATCATGGACAATGAAACGTATAATTGAAAAGTAAAACTTCACTTGGAATCAAGTAGTTAAATTGAAGTTACCTCTTTGTTTTCAATAGTATGAATACGTCTCGTAACATGTGGCATTACTATTTCAAAAAAATAAAAGAAAATACTTAAAATTATGTCATTGTATAGCTTTGAATAATACATAAACGTGCCTTTCTAAACGGACCCTAAGTATTATGCTATTTATATGTTATGTCTTGAATAATTCATTTATTTTGAACCAAAAAAAACACAAATAATTTGAGACGGAGAGAATATTGTGGCCTTGTAGTAGTATAAAGTTGAAATTTTCCTTGAAGTTGTTAGAGTGCCAAATGGGAAATGCAGGGCTACTTCTTATAATTCCGATCTACTCTTCCGGGGAATGGAAGACAAGACGGGAATTTGGGGTTTCATTACTTCAGGCAAAGAAAAGGTGATGAATGTCTGTCATTGTATTGGTGATGGTGAAGGTCGTGCTAAAATCGTTCATTTCACTGCAAAATTCGTTAAAAATGCTTCATTTTATGCCTTCAGAGAAGCAGCCAACATATTAATCCCTGGTTTGCTCCATTTCAAACTTCTACGTAACCTCTTACATCTTGATTGTATCATATGTTTAAATTCATTGTTAGGTAACGTGAAGTGAAGTTTCTTTTTATGCAGGTGGAAAGGAAATCTCCAAAATTTATACTGATACGGTTAGTGAAATAGAGAGAGAGTCTAGAGAGAAACAGAACAGATCGTGTGACGACAAAATAATTGGAAATTCGAGTAAGATAACTAATGGTAATACTAGTCCTGTGATATTGCTTGATAGAGCAGAGAAGCTGGAAAGCATAAGGGAGCTTAAATTGGGTTCTGAAAGTAGAGTTCAAGTTGATTCATCTGCATATCAAACTCCTAAGGACGTCCTGAGATTCTTTATGATGATGGAATTTATGGGTACTCGTTATCTGGATAATTTGTTGGTTCATGATAATCGTAAACAGAAGAATGTGTAGTTTATTCTAGTATGACATCAAGTATCGTATATGTTAGTTAGTATTATTGGATTGCTAGTTAAATCTTGGTTATTTTTTGTTTCCTTAAACTCTATTGAGAAGCAAATCTCATATATATATATATATATATTTATTTCTTTTTAGCAAATTCATAAATATGCTTTAGTGATCATAGTAATAAAATTAAAATTAGTTTTTTCACTTTCCTTATAAAATGGTATATGTGAGTTTATTTTGTAACTATATGGATATATGTGAATGTGAGTAATTTATATAACGGTTAGAGTATATATGAGCATTATCCTTGAGTCACTTTTAGTCTGTGCCCCTATTTTCATATCATGAGTTGGCTTCTGTATATGAATAATTTATATAACGATAAGGATATATATGAGTCACTTTCATAACAAGAGTCTATTAAAGCTATAAATGACAAAGTTAACTAGTTAAGACGTACATGAGATCCTTTTTTTTCTAAAATGAATGACGATTTTTCTTTGTGGGTACATGTTTAATTTCAACTTTCTAAGATATTTAAATCAATGGCTATATGACACTTTTGTACCTTCTACATATATTTGATCAAGATATAAGTTTTAATTTTATTTTTTTTTCTTAAATTCGTATCAAATCAAAATCAATTATATATGTCTAAATCCACTTCGCCCAGCATATCTCTAAATATGCCCCGCGGCATATATGTCTAAAATCATCTACTTCGTTGTTATTCCTAATTTTTTTTACGACTCTTTAACAGATGTTTGATCAAGAAAATAATAATAATATATAAGTAATTAAAAAACTAAAATGCTATAGTTGCCATTTTCCAAGAATACAAGGAGGCAAACAAAAAAGCACAAGTTTGGTTCCACTTCCGAGTGCAATAGCATTTTTCGAGTTTTCCTAATTTCGGAGTTAAGCAAAAGGGCAAAAATGGGAATTTGGGACTTCATAAGCTCCGGCACAGAATCGGTGAAACGGAATACACCGGATCTAGCAACTCCGGTAACGAAGGTATGCAAAAGTACCTATTGTTACAGTGCGACCGCCGTTAAAATGATCGACAACGTCGTTCGAGTTAATGGCGCGCAGAAGCTAGGTCAGTACATTTACATGCCTGATGAAGAAGGCAGGGCTAAAATCGTCAGTTTCAGTACAAAATTCGCCAAAAATGCTTCCGTTTATGCAATCAAAGAATCAGCCAAGATCTTGATTCCTGGTTTGCTCCCTTCTCATTTTACGAAATCATATATAGATGTACAAAATCAGACTTTGTGATAAAATATTCAAAAAAAAGTAAAAATTTGACTTCGACTCACAAAAAAATCATTTTTTTCCCAAGTAAAATACATGTCCAAATGTAATTTCAAGTTTTTTAAAAAAAAAAATATTTTTCGGCATACTAACTTTAAAATTCATTATTTTTTCAAGCTTGGTATGTGGTATGTAGGTGTTGATTTGTAGGTTTTACTTTAGATATATTCCATGCACTTTAAAGTAGCTAGCAGTTGTTGAGGGTGTCTAAGAATAATAGTGTTGGTTTTTGGTATTCGAACACAGAACTCTTTCATGCAAATGGACACCTATTACCACTATGTCAAGGGTGTCCAACTTTAAATGTAGAATTTGACATTTTGACATATATATATATATATATATATACGATGTAATTTTCTGACGAGGAAACCCTTGGGTAGCTATAGCAACGCCCCTGCTAGCAGGCACTTAAAAGGTGTGACTTTAGTGATCAATGAAGTAGTTGACTGTCCTGGTTCTCGGGTTCAAGCTTGGTAGACAAAAACACTAGGTGCCCCATCCTATCAGTTTCAGCTTTTGTGGATAGAGTTAGCTGATACTTATTGCCGGTGGGAGGTGGCAGATATTCGCTGGTATTAGTCGAGATGTGTGTAATTAACACCAAAGTCATAAAAATAAAAAAATAAAGTAGTTAGCAAAACCTAAAGTGACAATAAGGAAATGAATAAACGTGTTGTCACCTATTGGAATTCTTACCAATAAATAACAACTAAGTGAAATTCTGGAGAACTTTAACGTAAAAAAGTAGTGTTCATGTATGCAGCTGGAAAAGCAGTCTCCCAAATTTACTCTCAAACAGTTCGTGAAATGGAAGTCGAGTACAAAAATAATCAAAACACATCATTCAACAAGGAAATAACTAGCAGTTCGAGTAAGGTTGCTACTAGTACTGGTCCTCCGGGATTGCTCAATGGGGCAGAGATGCTGGAAAACAGAGAACTGCAGTTAAGTTCTGAAAATAAAGTTCAGGTTGATTCATTTGTTCATCAAACACCTGAAGATGTTCTACGAGTTTTCATGATGAAGGACTTTATTGGCTCTCGTTATCTGGACAATTTGCTGGTTCCTGATCATCCACACAACAGAAGAAAGCGTAATTGATTCTAGTATGTATCTTTGACATTCTCATATATATATATATATGTTTGTGTTACTGGCTTGTTCTTAGTGTATGTTTGTTTGTATATCTAACTTCTAAGTTACCTCTTTGTGTTTGCTTCGAAAATCACATATTGGGAAGCAAGTTTTATATAGTTATCATCGATAACAATTTGAACTGCAGTATCACGAGTTTGAATATGTGTTACCTCTTTGTTTTGCTTCCTTTGAAAATTTCATGACAGGAAGCAAACTTCATAGATGGCTCTATGATTGTATTGCAATTTGAGTCGTAGAATCATGACGAGTTTTATTGAATATGCTTGTAGTTAGAATTTAGAATTAGTCCCTTTCTATCTATGTGGTAGGTGTAAGATTGTTGTTTGGACGTTATTAATGCCTTTTGGAGTTTGAAAAACTGAGAATTTACACTACCAGAAACATAAAAACTAAAGTATGCATTTCAAATTCCAAAAACAATACTCCCTCCGTTTCAAAAAGTTATGTCAAATGTACCAAAATGCCCTTTAATTTGTGGTCTTAAACATGCCACGTGGAAAGTTAAAGTTAAAGTGTTGCCAAAAAAGGAAAGGAGTCATTCTTTTTAAAACAGACTAAAAATGAAATAGAGTCATTTTTTTTAAACGGAGAGAGTATTAGTTTACTTTATAGCTGGTGTTGTGTGATACCTCAACTTAAGACAAGAAGTCGTGTAGGCATAAGCTCAAAGCAAATAATATCCCCAACATCTCTAGGCCTTGTACACTCAAGTGTGAGGCTTGTCTTCTTCTCAACCCTTATTTAACAACATCAAGATGTGGTTGGATATTTAAACACTTTCAAAGTTTCTTTCTCCTATCAATATGAGAGAAATACTCTTTCGATAAGTGAAGTTATTTTTTCACTTTTCCTCTATTTTCTATTCATTTTCAAAACTAGAACCCAACGTGAAGAACTTTTGGAAATTAGCTTGCTAAAATTGATAAACTTCAATAAGTAATTATCAATAGAATTATTTTTTATTATTTCTTTACTGTATAATGCTATATGCAAAGCTGTCTTAGCTCAATAGATCAATGAATCGGGAGATGACTTCTTAAATATTTGCAAATGGAAAAGATGTATTTGAGCAAGATCCTCGTGCTCATGAATTAGGTATGTCATATAGAGGCTACAATTTCGAGTTCTTTTATGATTGAAAATTAAATCATTAGTGTCCGACTAAATTCTTAGCTTAGTAAAATAGTCTAGTTTTAAAAGTAATTATCAGATCATTCCCTTGTTTGAAATTAATTTAGAAAATTCACACTCTCAAATACCTCGACACACATACTCCTCTTGGGATCAACCTCAACTTTTTGTTAGGTTTATTATTGTTGTGATCATATTATATTTCACTTTAAGGTATAGGATTGGACGTGACAATTTTGATGGACAGGTTAAAAATAATTCCTTACAAATATTTTTCGAAATATATTTGTTAGATTTGACAGAAATAGTCTGGAAACATTTTTTAATTATAATTTTTTTTTTAATTCTTCCTATTTAAAAGAATCTTTAAAAAATTATTCTTCTCTATGTTAGATATATAAAAAAACAGGAAATCTTGTTTCCTCTCATTTTTTTAAAACTACCCTTGAAAGTTTTAAACATATAATTTGTCACTCCCTCCATATGTAACAAAAGATAACTCTGAAAATAAATAAATAAAATTGACTCGATTTGCTTGAGTTTATTAGATTTTTCATAACACAACTGAAAAGAATTGGCATTTGCAATTTTGTACTCAACAAAAAAAATTAAAAATTAGAGCTTATAATAGAATATTTTACTTTAGTATATTTCAGTAAAATAGCATGACAATGTGGTTGAACTACATTTTCCCCCTAATTTTTTAATTAGGTAAAGAATAATGAGTGATTGTTTGGTTTATCAATAAAAATTATTGCAGAATGATTTTTTAATTAAAAGATTCTGAATTTAATTTTTGAATATGAAGTTGTTTTTAATAAAAAAGATAATTCTACCTTCTAAAATATGGTTATTTTACACAACTCACGTGTCAACAATTGGTCCCATTCTATTTTTTTGTTTTTGGTTTTTACTTTTAACTAATTTATTATTAGACATATTAAGCAATATTCTTCAAGGTGGGGTAAAGTTTAAAAATTATAACTAGGAGGTAATAAATGTTGTTTGATCGTTTAAATATAAAATTTATAAAATAATAATGGTTTAGATAGACTTTATACATTATTTCTAAGTTTAAATATGACACTATCATTTAGCACATTTTAAATTATTTTAGGAGATCAAAATACACCTATGGATATTAAGTTGGAGAATTTTAATCTTTGAAAGTTATTGTTTTGGAGAAAACGAAAAATAAGGTATAATTTAAGTATGAAATTAATAAAAATATTGTCTATTAATAATAGCTCAACGATATTTTTTTATTAATTTTAATATGTCATTTGGTAGAATGTATAAAAATAATCTTTGTATTAGTAATGTTTATACTAAATATGTTTTATGCTGAGATTACTTCTTATTCATTATTTGATTTAATATGTTAAAAATAACATGCATTACTAAATTTGAAAAAAATACTTGCTTATAAAAATACCTTTCATAAATATCATAGATTAAACATGAAATATTTTTTAAAGGATAAATATATTTTTAACCATGATAATATATGCTTTATTTTTTTAATACATTCAATAACACGAGTTTCCATTTATTAATTATGAACATTTCAATACCAAATAATATATATATTGAAAAGGTATGACAAGTTGTAACCAAATACGTTACTTTTTTAAATACATCCTATTAAACGATAATTAAATTATCAAACGACAATTAAATTATTATTAAATAAATAACGGGCTAAATCATCAATTGAAACGTCAGACGGATAAATATGGAAAAAATAGTCTTATTCATATATTAGGTAAAGAGGGGACGAAATAGCAGCAAAATTTCTTGTGGATAACAGGTAATGGGCATTATACAACAATTCCGAGCAGTCGCCGGGAAACTTTTCAACCGGAGAGGTCAACAGAAACCTTCAGATGCATATGCTTCAGAAGGTGAGTACAGTGGTGGTGTTTCATCGCCGGTGACCAAAACCAGCAGCCCGGTCAAGTATGAAGGAACTCAATCCGATGAGTACGTTTTTTACCCAGATGGCCGGGAGAAGATTAGCGACATTCTATGCAAGCTCCGTAAATTCGCTATTGTCTCTGCCGTTGACGAATCTCTCAAAACTGTCGCCGGTGGGAGTAAAATCATTAAGGAAGGATCGAAGGATAAATCGCCTTCACGTCCTAGACTTGACAAACAAGATTTTACTGTTATGATGGAGGAGATGCAAGCAAAGATGGAGAAACTTCAGGATGACATGAACAACATGAAGCAGCAAAATGAGGTGTCAGCTAAGTGTACCAACGGGTTAGATTCCTTCGAGTTCTCTGATGAGCCTATCAAGAGTTCAACGCCTACAAAATCTAAACCAAAAAAGGTTTTAATTCGTTCTCGAATGTAGAAAACAGTAAAATCATGGCAATGAGGAAGCTGCACTTTCATCTTTCTTGACAATATAGGTTGTGCTTCTGTAATTTTCTTGTGTTTGTGTTATAACTGTATAATACATGTATTATATGATGATATAGAAGTATTAAACTGGTATTAAGATGCGCTTAACCACATTGCCTGATGTTTGCTTAGACATGCGTCGCGTTAACTCTTTTTTCAACTATGCTTTAGTATTATTTTTCATCATCATTATTTTAAACTTTGTGAACTATCAAACACTATTATGAATACTAAGTATTTGGACCAACTAGGTTACGAAATATGTGCAAAGTGTACTGGTAATGTCTATTTGTACTAAAGATACATATAATATATACATATCTATACTCAACATATCGATAGATAAATTACATACATATATAAATTAATTTCGATCGTGTTGATAAACTAATAGGCAAAACGGCATATAACTTGTAGTAACTTTTAAAAATACTATTTACTTGACTGACTGTATTTAAATACACCTCAATCTTGCAATATGAGTGAAATACATTCGTAAATTCTTTTCAAGTTTAGAGGTGTATTTAACACTTTTTTCGGCTTTTTTTATTAAGAGCTACATGCTTTTACAGAGTATAAGATCACATATTATGTCATGTGCCAGATCAAGGGTATATCTAATCCGTAGCAAACAATTTTTCATTTGCCTCGCCACTCTCTTGATTTTGTTCGTCCCTCTCTCTCGCCGCTCTCTTGATTTTGTTCGTCCCCCTCTCTAGCCGCTCTCACTTTATACAAACACAAATGTATAAATTATGTTTGTGTTTGTATAAAATTATATATATAAATACAAATACATATCTTTTAATTCGTCTCTCCCCAGATATCTCTCTCGCCACTGTCCTGATCTTGCTCGCCACTCTTATTTCTCTCGACTCTCTCACTTTATACAAACACAAATGTATAATTGTGTTTGTGTTTGTATAAAGCGAGAGAAAATTGTATATACAAATATAAATACATATTTTTTCATGCTATACACTTATAATTATACAATACAAATCATCCCCTGCCTGATTCTCGTTGCGCTTCTGTCTTTCTCACTTTATACAAATACAGATTATCCAAAAAAATAAATTACTTTCTTATTTGTATACAGATTCTAGATATATACTTATACAATTGATTATTTTGTATAAGTATACCGAAATATACATATCAATGACCATAACAAATATAAGTTTGTTATCAAACGTAATTATGTAAACTACAGTAATAACGTATATTTAGCATACAAATATAATTTTTATTTTTTGCTGAACTAAAATATACTTCTTTCTTTTTTTATTACTTGGAGTGTTCACTACTTGTGCTAGTTCAAACTGGATTGGGCCTTGGCCCAAATCTCAAGGCCCAGGATGCTCCTTAAGAAATGCAGCTTCTGTTCGCATTCTTGTAACTTCAATCACTGTGTCACTCTCATTGAGAAGATCTCCGATCGTCAGATTACAAAGATGGCGGCGTGGACAGCGGCGGCGCGTCAAGCTTCAGCCCTCTCTCGACTCTCGGCTTACAAATCAGTGAACACAACCAGCCAAGGCGCACTCCTCATCCAGCGGCGCGGTCTATCCGGCGGTGGTGGTAATTTTTCCCCTTTTTATATAATTTTTTTAAAAATAATTGCAGTGAAATGGAACGAGCATGAAAATTAGAAAATTGCTAATTGCGAGGTTAATTGATTGATTTATGCATTTCCTTTAGATTTCTGAAACTTATTGAATATAGGACTTATATATATGATCTCAAGTTACAAATATGTTATAATTACTTGCTAATTAGTACTATTTTGGTTTATTCAACCGTAGACGCACTAGGTTTGGCTTTGGTTGGCATTGTTTGCCAAATTACTATATGAGAATTCATTTTAAGTGTCTTAGAGCCCAAAAGATATGTATGCTCCCTTGTTTCATTTTGTTTAAGAAAAGAATGTGTTTTTCATTTTTTGACTATTCTTTAATTTCAACTTTTGATCAAACATGTTTAAGATGGACACACATTCTACATATGTTTTAGTTTCAAACCGCACGATTTAAAAGTTTTCTTTACTTACTAAAACTCTGTTTCAAGTTAAAACTGTAAACGAATTGAAACAGAGGGAGTGTCTCAAAATATATGTTTTAGACAACCAAGATGAAGTTTCTTTTCAGTTTTTCCCTTACTATTGAAGATGTACAAGTGATTGATAATCGTTACATCCCATTTTAAGTGTCGTTTAATGTTTTAGCATGTCCATTAAAAGATACTAAGTAGAGTGTAATTGTTACTAAATTACTAATACTTGTCTATTATTTTCTCTCACCTTATTACTCCCGGTAATACTAACTCAATTAATTAACTCTTAAACCATATTAATTTCTCCACTATTATTATTCAACCAATTAAGGTGCTTTATTTATTAATTCTAAGTTTCTAAATAACCTTAATGACTCCCAAAATATTGTGTCTTATCTATCTTCGTTATCATTGGCAAATTTTCTGAAGTTGAAATTCATTCCATTGAAACTTTCATAACTTTTTTTTGAACTTGGTAACTTTGTATTATATCACGAAACAGTACATGAGTTGTATTGAAACCGTATATTATACAAGGGTACTCCTAATTTCATTGTTCTATGTCTAAATTGCGTCTAAAACATCAATTATTGAGGCAATGTCTAAATTGAGTCTAAAACATCAATTATAGAGGCAATGTCATTAGAGTATAATTGGTTACATCAAAAACATAAAAGCAAGATGCAGTTGAGTTTAACCTTCTGCACATTATTGTCTATGCTCTCAAAGCACCTAGAATTCCTCTCTGCCATATTGCCCACCATATAGCATCAGGGATAATTTTCCATCTACCTCTGTCCTTAGCATGTACACCTGCTTCCTCTGAGGTCTTTGAAACCTCTGAAACCTTCCTAGGCATGGTCTACGACATATTCTCCATAACTGTTTGAGTGTACTTGCAAAGTAGAAATAGACGGTTAACAATCCCTAAAGTTACTCCACGAAGAAAACATCTAGAGCACAAGGTTATTCCCCTTTTAATGACATTGTCCTGAGAAAGAAGGATACTTTGTGCTTTAGAACTGCTTAGCTCAGTGCTCCTTTCCATGTAGGGTGACTTAGTTCATTGGCCATTGAAGAGACTGAAGGACTGACGGCTTCACATAAATGATTTGAAGTGCAATGTTTTCTGCTATTCAAATTAATATTCAGATTTATATGTTATATTTTACTGGAGCTTTTCTAGTTGGTTAGAGGTTGTATGACAATGTACAATAGGCTTGAGATTTAGAGAATCTCTCACCAAACTAGAAGAACTCTTGTTTTAGCAAACCCCTTACTTCTTTAGAGGATAAATACTGAGTAGTGGCACAAGAGGGGTCTAAATGGACTTAGAGTGTTCATATAGCTGTGTCAACTATATTATTGTTGAAGAGTAGTAGTTGTTATAACTTATATTACATTTTACTGTCTTAATTGGCCTATATGTATCTTCTAGCTTTATTGCTTCCATTGTATATTAGAGTTTGATTTGGCCTTTTAACCCATATATTCATTCAAATTTACTTAGTTCAGATAGAATGGAAAGAATTTAACTGAACTTTATCTTCGAGAATTTAACTGTGAGAAAATTGGTACGTGACATAAAACTGAAGGAAACGGTGAGTAGTAGTCTGTTATCAAGCTCCTGCCTTTGTTTGTCGTGTGTTAACAATGCAAGCCCTAATGGCATTTGAGATATGGTTTTGGAATGCAAATGTACCATTCAGTATATTCATGGCTAAGCTATTCGTTGTGATGCAGACCATCATGGTCCTCCAAAGGTGAACATTTGGCAGGATCCAATGAGCCCATCAAAATGGAAAGAAGAGCATGTGAGTTTTCTGAATATTTACAGTTCTCTTTTCTATTTGTTTAAGCTGTCTTGGGTTTGTTTGGTGGTTTTCTATGATGTTATCATCTTGCCTGTCCTGAAACTGTTGAATTTCTTGTTCGTCACTGTTTAAGACTTGTTTGCTTGTATCATCTTATCGTCATGCTTGTGTTGTTTAGAGTCTTTGACTGCTGGATATGTTATGTGTATGGACGGGAACTCTTCTATCTTGGTGGCTTCAGGCCATAATTCTGGTGATTAACTTATGACGTTGCTTGTGCCTTGTGAAGTGGAAGTTACATGCCATTTTTACGATAAATTGTACATCTGTGCAATAATTCTGCCTTCTGTTTTCTGTGAACTAAGGCGGAATCCTTACAGATGAGCATGCAACGGGTGTTCCTCATTTCCTGCCACCTTTGTAGTCCCACAGTACTCTAAGTAGTCAGGCTTCATAAGCCCCAGTCCTCTTACCCACCACAACACCTAACTTCTCAAGATTGGCAATGGTGGTAGTTTTGGAATAGGTTTTGCAGCAGCGGTGAAAGATGTTTTAGGAGAAATGGGGATAAAAGTATTGTACCCAAGAAGAAATAAGAATCCTTTGGGGAATGATTTCTAGCCACTTCGAACTTATTGTTCCAGAAACTCACAAAAAATTTGCCAGGCTTTTCCCAAATGCTCAGAATCCTTCAGTCCAGGAGCTTTGAACGTTTGTGCGGGTGAGAGCCACCTCTTAATTTAGTTGGAATAGATAAAAGCTGTTGTATTTTAATCTGATGGGAAAAATTGGCAGCTTCTAGCCTTCTACATGTGCTAGGGTGGGGAGGCTTGTTGATAATGGGGAACAGCTGAGGGAGTGAAAAGTTAGTGATGACCATTGAGGTGGGGGTGATGTTGGGGGTGCTGATGCCAGATTCTCTGTAGCGAGTTGTAGGCGAAGAGAAAGAGGCGATGCCAGAAATGTTAGTTGAAGGTTGAACTTACCCATGAAATTTGTCGTGTGTTTTCATGTAATGTTGCAGAGTGCTGGGGACTATAAAAACACGAATGTCATATATAAAGATTTATGGTTCTATATTCTACTTGCTATTGTTTGATCAACTCTCTATCATCTTTTCTGTAATTACCATATCCATTATATTTGATCTATCAATATACTCGTGTAGTTGTATGCTGCTGATGTTCACACATGGTGGTATTTTCCTTACTTTTACAGAACAAAAAAGACTCTTTAGAGTTAGCAGTAACATACAGGTTAATTGATCAAGTGTTAACCTTTTGTCTTAGTGATCTCGTTGAAGGCGTCCTAAATGTTAAACCATTTGCTACTCTGCTATTACCAAATTGTCAACATCATGGGTTCTGTCACATGTTTGTACACATTGTCATACTGATTGCATCACTCTTTACTTTCTTCCAGTGTTACGGGGGTCGGAATTTACCGAGTTTATGCTAATACAAACACCTAAACTAGGTGTACATCATAAACTTGTAATTTTGACTAGGAACTTACATCTTTTGCAGTTTGTGATTGCCTCTCTTACTGGTTGGGGTTTGGTCTTCTATGGGGGTTATAAGCTCTTCTCAGGAGGAAAGAAAGAGAAGAAGGAAGAGGTACACTTCCTGTTATTAAACAATCGTTTTGGAATATTTTGTAGCTATTAATATTTATGTAATACTTTTGTTTGAAGCAAATAGGAAATTTAGTTTCTATGTTCGTATACCGAGTCCAGTCAAATGGCTGTAGATTATGATAGGAATTTCAAATCTATTTTAAACTATTTTGCTAGCATCTAGCTGACTGAAATTTGGTCTAGTATTCACCACATATGGTTTGTTTGGTACGAAGGAAAAGTATTTCTTTGTAAATAAGTGGTCTTCTCACTCATGTTTGGTAAATAAGTAAAAAATATATTCCTGAGAGAATTTCTATATAATCTAAAGCAAACACTAAGAAGGGAGTGTTTGGGCAGGGTGGTGGGGTGGAAGTATTGATGCGGGTAGTGTGTATGTTGACTCCCAAAACAATTATATTAACCTACATTTAACCATATCAGACATCCTTTGTTCCATTTTAGGATTTCAAACAGTGACAATAGGATTTTGAAATTTTTAAGTGACGGTGGGGGTTGGGAGAAGACAATCAGTGGAATGCCATTTATCGAACTTGTTTTCCCTACTCTAATTAGGGAAGTCGTTTAACCTTAAAAAAGATAACTTGGAGCTAATGTAATCAAGCAAATCTTACATATACATCATGTATATGTAATATAAATATGTGTACCATCTTCACTCTGAGAAGAACTGATATTCTCAAGCTACTTGAAATTTGGTCTCTCTCTATATACATCCTCTGATTTACTTAAATCTCTTTGCAGAAATGATCACACGGACGTCGGGTTGTCTCTATTCACCGGCAATAAAGTAGTGCAAGTTGCTAGGTCTTAGTGGCCTAGTTCAAGGCAATATGAGGATGTAATTTGTCGTCCCCTATCCATTCCCATTCTAGCTTTGAACTTTGAGTTGTACATGAAATGTTGATTGGACAATCAACTTTGAGTGCTTTTTTCTGAATTGTTAATCCATTTAATAACTATCACCATGAGTATGTTGACGAGATGCATAACGCAGGATTAATCGTTCTATACATTACCCCCTCCTCCTCCTGCGTGTCTATACATTGAATATCTTATTGCGAGTTCAATATGCCCTAGTAAGCCTAATGCATCCGAGGTGTGCGACACGGACAACAACATAACTAGTGTAATCCTGTAAGTAGGATATGGGTTGTGTGGTGTGTATGTTGTCTTCCCCCGTATCTTGTGAAGATGTGACACTATGTTACATTGTTCAAAGAAAATATGCCAGGTTGATATGTTTTTATTGATGCATCTCACGAGTCTTATCAATAAAAATGTTTATGATGTGCATAATAAATGTATATATAGCGTATAATATATGTCTTGGCTGGTGTATTTTACGTTGAAACGAGAACAAAAAAAAGTACATTTTGGCTATTATATGTCGATTGAAATTCTATTGAAAGGTCATTTGTGTACTTTAAGTACATTCAAAACATAATTACTATACGTGGAGTTATAATCTCATTAAGTATTTGAGTCTTTGCCATTTAAGTAGAGCACATGCAAGAGAAATAAATGAGTTGAACCTTTCTATTTCTCCAATATTGGTTGTGACTTGTGACTTGTGAGGCACAATTTACCAATTTTCTTTCAACAAATTACTTCTTCGGTTTAACAATAGTTATCCATTATTGGTTTGGTATACATCTTAAAAAATAATAGATAACAGGGGCAATATTACTACATTAATATTTTTGAATATATTTAATTTAATGTTTTGAAAAATGTATTAGATATTTAATAGGAAGGAGAGAACAGACACAAAAGGATAAATTATCTTTTGATTTTTCAAATTGAATAAGTATTGTTTGGTACAGTGAACAAACAATGATGGCGGAGGGAGTGTACAAACTCTCTTTCAATCCTTCTATAATATTTATGTACCTTAAAATTTATGAGAGACTGGACCTAATGGTGGTGAAAGAGAATTATTGATTCAAACTCATCATTCAACCCCTCAAGTGTATTGAAACTTTAATTAAGAGCTCTATCCAAATTTAATTTTGCAATATACATGACTTTTAAATCTTTGATTCAGACTCCCTAACTAATTCATGACTTCACAATGTGAATTTATTAATATTCGGCGTATATTCAGACTTTAAAATTATTCAAATTATAAATATAGAATAAAATTCTAAATAGAAAATTGATCAATCAATCATATCAATGTTACATTTATTTCGACATAGAAATACTAGAATAAACTATTTGAAAGACAGAGACTGGTTGTGTAAACTTCATCTCTCTTTGGATCTCAAGGAGTTTTTCTGAAGTAGAAATGCGTATATATTTTTGTCAAAATAGAATCACGTGTGTAGTTGATGTATAAATCAAACAATACTTTTACAAATTAAATATATTTTCTTCTAAACTTCCCTATTTTTTTTTTCTTTTTGCAAGTGAGCACGCACACAGAGACACTTATATATGTTTTTTTTTTTTTTAAATCTTGTTTACTTTTTAATTGTGTAAAATTTATTCGAAATATATTTAATTTTTCTCATTTTTTTCTTTTAGTATTTCCATTGGAGCTGATTAAATTCAGATTCGCACTATATGGCTTATTTTTGTAGGTATTGCTTTCAGTAAAAAAAAATTATTCCTAGAAATTCAAACATAAGATGATCTCTAATTAAAAGTGGAGAGATATAAACGGATCTCATCACAATCTATTTTGGTTATTTTTTCCAAATTAGTCATTCAACTCAAGTGTGAAACTTTTATTAAACTTTTTACACATTTCTTTTTGCATGCACCATACATGAGTCCCAAGCCTAAAAGGTAAAAAATATTGATAAAAATTTTAAAAGGGTATATGAAAAATCTTTTAAACCAAAACGGTAAAATCGCTGGTGATGTAGCGATTTAGGTGGGTGGAGTTAAGGAAAATCGCTGCAGTAGCAGCGATTTGTAAAATTTATTTTTTTTAATTTTATTTTAACAAATCGCTGCCAAGGCAGCGATTTTATAAATGATTTTTTTTTAAAATTGTAAAACGCTGCCTGTGCAGCGATTTTACGTAATTTTTTTAAAATTTTGAAGTAACCGATTTTACTTAATTTTTTTAAAAAAATTTTTTTTGTCATAAATAAATTATAATTAGCCAAAAATAAATTCACATTGTCAAACTTTCAAATTCACATTTCACATCCAGACATAAATATTAACATGCATGTGAATTTTGTTTTGTACAAATTTGACATGTTAATTTACTTCAAAATTTAAAAAAAAAAATAAGTGAAATCGCTGCCTTTTACTTCAAAATTAAAAAAATAATAATAAAGTAAAATCGCTGCCAAGGCAGCGATTTACTTCAAAAAATAATAATAAAAAATTTTTAAAGTAAAATCGCTGCACAGGCAGCGATATACAATTTAAAAAAAAAACATTTACCAAATCGCTGTCTTGGCAGCGACGATTTGTTAAAAAAAATAAAAACAATAAATTTTACAAATCGCTGCTACTGCAGCGATTTGCCTTAACGCCACCACCTATATCGCTACATCACCCGCGATTTTACCGTTTTGATTTAAAAGTTTTTTCATTTACCCTTTTGGATTTTTGTCAATATTTTTTACTCGGGACTCCACCATACATTGACATGCACTCTTCTTTGATTCAGACGTCCTAACAAATCTATGACTTACTCAAATACATAATTCAAACTTATTATATCGACTTGATTTATTTCGTATGATATTTTGATGATCTAGCTATCTCTTTAATTCGAAGGGCCTTGTAAAATTCTTACAACAACGTATTCAACATAATTTTACTAGTGAGTAGAATATGATATACACAAGAACAAATCTTATTCTATTTTTATAGGTAGAAAGATTGTTTTTCGATAAATCTTCAACTTAAAAATGATAACTAAAGTAGGATAACTTAAAAAGAAAAATAACGATCATAATATAGCAAGATAAAGTAAAGCAAATTAAGCAAAAGGTAATAGTAAAATTGAATAGTCTTACACGTTTTTATTTCTCAAATACTCAAAAAGGATTTTAATTTTCAAGCTAGGTTTGAAAAGTCCTACCTACGGGTCTCTACTTGTTTTATATGTTCTTCTTTTTTTTTTTTAAAAAAATATATGTAATAAAATTGATTTCTTTTTAGAGGGGAACTTTTTGATTGTGTAGTGAATGTAAATCATGTCCTTTAGACTTCTGAAATAAGGATAATTAACTAATTTGTAAGTTAAACTTACAATTTAATAGTGCCTTGAACAAATAAATTCTTAATCGTCTTGATTTAAGACATAGGAATTAAAGATAGGGGAGTCACAACACCCCAACCAGCGAAAGAGTCGTTACTAAGACATCTTTCGCGCACCTACTATGCCGTTGCTTGTTTCCCATAGAGAATTTAGAAAAATTTATGCCTCATTTTCCTAAAAAAAAACCTTTTCTTTTTTTTGTCGTAATCCAAAACAAAAGAATTAGAGGAGTGTCAAACTTCTTGAATTAAAATAATTTTGAAAAGAATATGTGTTGCGACACTCAATGATCACCACCGTGAACTTCTTAGACATTAAACTTGAAAGCTTCTCTTACATCAATCAGAAATCACTAGTTCATATATAATATTCAGAAGAACTCGTTACTCATATAATAAAAAAAAATGTAATTCTTTAATAAAAAGATTTAATTGAACTCTACTCCACATACATACATATTACTACAAAATTGAAGTTGAAAACAACATTAATTTCATATATATACAACATGAATCTATATATATAATTAAAAGAGAAAGAGAAGAGAAAAAAAGATATTGATATAATTAATTAATTATGTATAAGACTTGAGAATTGCACCACAAAAACAACAAACAATAGCCTTCCAAGATTTCCAATAAAAAGGGATATAACAAAATCTTGTAAGTGTACACATATCAGCCACATGGGCACTGCAATTGCATCTTGAACAAGAACAAGCTATTGGTTTACTATTTTTCATTATTCTCTTTTGATCCACCAAAAAACAAAAACAAACCATCAAAAAAGGATTTTAATGTATTTACTTACTATATAAAAAGTATATAGTTGTAGATGGAAGAGCAATTTTTAAAAAAACTCACAAGACTTTTGATAAAGTCACCTTGGGTTTTGGAGGATCTAAAAGAGTGGTGGCTTTTATAATAGGGAAAAGGATCAAATATGCCCCTGAACTATTTGAAAAGGTTTAGATATACCCTCCATTTAAAGTTTGGTTCACTCATGCCCTCGTCGTCCAACTTTTGGTACAAATATGCCCTTATGGACGTTAGTTGCCATGTTGGACATATCCAACTCATTTTTTTATTTCTTTAAATGTCACATGGAATTGTCATGTCATTTTGACCTTACCACATGACATTTATATGAAAATGGAAAGATATTCAGACTCATAAACATCTAATCCGACCCATAAATCAACTCCTTTTAAATTCACTATCCGACCCATTTTTAACAATTTTGTTTAATTTTTATTTTTTCGGTAAATCCCGAAAATGAGTAATTGATTAATAAAAAATAGGAACAATATGAAAATAAATATATAATTAACGCCAAAAATTCATAAATAAATATAGTAACCTTAAATCTAACATTTCAATATTTTTTTAAATTTTTTGTTTTTTCGGTAAATCTCGAAAATGAGTAATTGATTAATAAAAAATATGAGAAGTATGAAAAAAATATCAATTAACGCCAAAAGTCCACAAATAAATATAGTAACATTTCATTCTATAATTTTTTTAAATTTTTATTTTTTCGACAAATCCCGAAAATGAGTAATTTATTAATAAAAAGGGGAAAAATATGAAAACAAAATAAAGAATTTATGTCAAAATTCACAAATAAATATAGTAACCTTAAATTCAATAATTTCAATAAGTTTTTTTATTTTATATTTTTTTTCATATTTTCCTATTTTTTATTTGTGAATTTTTTGCGTAATTTTTATATTTTTTCATATTTTTTTGTTAATAAACTCATTTTTGGGATTTGCCGAAAAAATTAAAAATTAACAAAATGTTGAAATTGTTGAATTTAAGGTTACTGTATTTATTTTTTAATTTTTGGCGTTAATTTTATATTTTTTTCATATTTTTATTAATCAATTACTCGTTTTTGGGATTTATAAAAAAAAAAATTAAAAAAAGTGTTTAAATTGAATTTAAGGTTACTATAATTATTTGTGAATTTTTGGCGTTAATTTTATATTTTCATATTCTTCCTATTTTTTATTATTCAATTACTCATTTTCGGAATTTATCGAAAAAATAAAAATTAAACAAAATTGTTGAAAATCGGTCGGATAATTTATTTAAAAGGGGGTTGATTTATGGGTCGGATTAGGTGTTTATGAGTCCGAATATCTTTCCATTTTCATATAAATGTCATGTGGTAAGGTCAAAATGACATGGCAATTCCATGTGGCATTTAAAGAAATGAAAAATGAGTTGGATATGTCCAACATGACAACTAACGCCCATAAGGGCATATTTGGACCAAAAGTTGGACGGCGAGGGCATGAGTGAACCAAACTTTAAACGAAGGGTATATCTAGACCTTTTTGAATAGTTTAGGGGCATATTTGACTCTTTTCCCTTTATAATAAGCATTATATAAGTACTAGAAGGTGTGGTCCTTTTTTTCTCTTTCAAATATTTCTATTATTATATTATTTTGGGGTTAGATCGACAAAGGAAAAAATGAAATTTGATTGTCTTAAATTACTGAGTCAATCACTAATTTTGAGTTTAAGGAATATGAAATTCATATGTAGTGGCTTCGAGTGAATACTCTCGAGTCTTCCTAGATTTGTCCTTGATCACACATCGTATGTGAAATGAATATCGATATGTACGATTATTAGTAGTATTTACGCATGAAGACCTATAGTATTTCATGTCTCATTTGTTTTTGTTATAAGAATAAGACATTTGAATATAATATGTATCTGGCTAAGATGTGTATTAAGATAAAGATGACTAAATCTAAATATTATACATTTGAATATATTAAAATTTTACATTAATATCTGAATACTAAATAATATTAGTGCTTGTATATTGTGTTGATTGGTGGTCGTGTTGATTAATAATGGTTATTGAGGATAATAGCTAGTGATCATCGGTGGTGGTTGTAAATATCTATATCGAATGATAGTGATATCTAATATGATTATTATTGTACTAATTGTTAATATTTATGTCAAATGATAGTGATAGTTACTATAATGACTGTTGTTAATGATTATATTGAATGATATATATCGATACCTAAAATGATGATCATGATGATTCATAATAGTGGTTTACTACATATATTACCAACTAATAATAGTGATTATCGATGACAATTTTTAATTATTATGGTAATGATGATTGTACATGATATTTATAGTTATTGCATAATTCATATGTATGTCTATTTTATATAGTTGGAATGTGTTTTTCTTGTGTTAAATGAAGAGCCTAATGACTTGTTTAAATTCCAACTTGACCACTTCAAGTCTCAAGCCTTCTCTATTGGGGGAATTGTTGATTTGATAATTGGCTTTAAGTTTAAGGAAAAAAAATTGTGAATTGAAATACATTTAAATTGAGTAATAAAAATAGTTAAAAAATGCAAGCAAGACAAATTAAAATTGATGGATTGTTTGTGACATTTAATTAATAATGACAAATGGATATGATTATATGTTATATTCAACATTTATATACATTTGATTACTCATTAATAGTATCGGATAGTCATGGCTTGGGATTTCGTAATTAAAAATAAATAAAAGGGAAAAAAATATGTTTTAGAATTATATCGTACAAAATATGATAATTTGGATAAATTTAATTAATTTTTTATATAACAATAAATCTAGCAAATTCATCTTTCTGAAATAAAGATTTGTCATTGTTTTAATTTTTTTCAACAACATGCATTTATTTCAACCTTTATGAACTTAATGTTTCATGTAAAACTAATTTCAGATTCGTGATTAATGGATAAAAAACATCTAACTATCCCAATAAAGGTTTGTCATTGTTTTAACTTAATGAAATATTATAGAACTTATTGCATTAGCATATATGGCACGTATAAAATTTCTAAAAGTACCTTTAAAAGATAAATAATTTATTATTTAATTAAAATAAACTTTGAATATCGTGAATGACATAGAAATTTTTATAATAATTATTAATCAGAAATCGTGATGTTGTTGATAAAAAGGAAAAATGCAAAAAATAAATAAAATGCTAATATTATTCACACAAAATCAAATAAATGGTACATATATCAATTGATGTGACTACCTTTTACAAATCACACTAGATTTCTTTTAAAGATTAAATTCTTTGTTCAGATCTAACGTTTCTATTAACTAAATTAATGAAGATTACATCTTACGTCACATTCTTCGGAGGAAATGAGGACCAGAGGTTTTGAACATATCCTTTTATTACTTCTCAAAACTCTAATTTTATTTTGGCCTCTTTATTATACTCATCTACCACAAATTGTCCTAGTTGAGTGGACATGCAGGAGAATGATGACAACCACCACTAAGGGAGTCACAATTATGGAATTTAATTTGATATCCATTTTTTTCTTAGCAAAAAAAGAAAATGAAATGAAAAATATAAATTTTTTGACAATAAAATGACCTTATTCATAGTGGAAAATTCACACTTGTCAAGGGACATAAATTTTTAAATTTTTCAAAAACTTTAATATCATTAATTTACAATAACTTCTTTTTTCTTCATTTTTATTTAAGATTGGGAATTTGGTCATACTTATGTAAGTAGTTGTGTTTATTAATAATTAAGCAATAATAATTTTAAAATAAGTTAGCCTCCTCTATCTTTTTTTAAAGAAAATAAGTGATATGAAATATATATTTTCCTTCTTTGTTGTTGGTAAATATTTTTTTATTCTAAAAGAACTTCAATTCAAGTGATTTTACAATCAAAGTGGGATAAAGACACATTAATTTTTGAATTATCTGCTAGATTTGGTTATATATAATTAACATTTAATCAAGATTGACATATATAGTAATTTTTCCTATAGTTATTAGATGTTTTTGGTTTGACCAAATAATGCTATACTTAATAATTGGGCTAAGCCCAACCACTAATTCCTCTTTTAAACTGCTTCTTATTCTGATGATAACTTTGGGCTTTAGGTCCAAGTTTCATGAGCAAGTCATTTAGCCCAAATACAAAATGCAAGTGTATGTATACGTATTGTTCTGACTAATTCAAATTCACGTTGGGTAGAGTAATTTGCTCATATCCTCAATGGAAACTATAATTGTAGAAGATTGTCTCTTAAAGAAGTTCAAGAAAATCAAGTTCTATAAAATTTATGGATTAATTACAGAAATCTCATCTTTTAGTTTATTTACCATTATCCCCTATAAGTTTACAAATCTTCAAAATCCCTCATTTTCGTGCATCAGATTAGTCTATCATGTATAAAATATATATTGCGTATCATATTAGTGTATCTCGCGCATCAGATTAGTGTATCATGTATAAAATATTAATCATATTAGTGTATCATGTATAAAATGTAGTGTATCTTACTTAACGATTAATGTATCTCGCACATCAGATTAATGTATCAACACTTATATCATTGTATCCGTTTGAGGAATTTATGTATTTATAAACTTTTAAGGGGTAGATTGTAATTTTACCTTAAAAGTATGTGATTTCTGTAATTTGCCCAAAATTTATAGCAGTAGTATATTCATATATAAAATTCTTAAAAATATCTTCTAAAAAACCCAATAATTGTTATTAAATTGAAATAAACTTGAATAGTGTAAACTAGATAGAAATTCGTATAATAGATTATAACAAAACCGGAATTAAGATATTTTTATAAAAAAGGGAAAATGCAACAAGCATAGAATAGTAATTAAAATGTTAATCTTATCAAAAGATCACACAACATAAAATAAAATAAATCAACAAAAACATACTCATACCAATTGGAGATTCATTACATTATATTTCTTTGAAAAGATTAGATTTTTCATTCAGATCCAACGTTTCTATTAACTAAATAAATTAAAAACTGCATGTTATAGTGTTTCCATTTATAAAATTACAATCTTCAAAATAAGTGAGGGTCCTGGATTTTTCCCCTGGCTTGACCCACACATTAGCCAAGTAATTGTGCAATGAATTACCATCCTTGGCAGAGATTAACAATCGATAATTTAATCCATCAACAACTTGATATTCTCCTTTTACTACTTTTTGAAACTTCAATTTTGTTTGTTCCTCTTCGTTATGCTTATTCACCGCAAATTTTCCTATATCCATCACTTTAGGGTCTGATGTATTGGTTACAGGCTTCCAAAGACCTATAGTTTTTCTCCAATTGTCAAGTTTTTTTTTATTGTTCAATTCTTTCAAAACGTCATGTTCTTTCCAATCACCTGAAATTACTTTTTTCTGACCGCCTTGTGCGGCGGAGACATGGAGGAGAAAGATGGTAACCACCACTAAGAGTGTTATAAGGATGGGATTGAATTTCATAGACATTTTTTTCTTTACAAAGAAGAAAAATGAATGAAAAATGTGAATTTTGTGACAATGAAAAGACTTCACTAGGTGGTCTTATTTATAATGGAGAATCCACCACTTGTTAAGAATTACTCATGTAGTTTGTTAATTTTAAAAATATATCATTAATTTTTGTATCCTTCATTTATTATTGAAAATTTGGTAAATATCTAATTAAGTTAATAAGTATTTTATTTTTAATAAGACATAGTAATTGTTATTGTTATATATTTTTAAAAAAGTTTAAACAATAATAAATTGAAAATAAGTTACTACCTAATTTGACTAATTTTTTTTTTTTTTAAGAATAGAAAAGTTAATTGATTATTTTCAAAGTTAAATCAGAAATATATTATTAAATTTTAGTCAAAGTTTTATAATTTGATTCTAAAAATGGTAAAGTATGATAATTTATAGTTGATAGTAATTTTCCTTTTTTATTAGTAGATTTTCTTTTTTTATTGGTAGATTCCTATTTGTTAGTTGACCAAATAACGCTATATTTAATACATATTGGTCATAGTCAAATATTATTTTTCTTTTTTCGTAATTCAAACATTTACTGAGTTTTTTTCAAATATATAGAAATAATTATATTCAATGAAAGATCTTCTCTTCTCAATTTCTGGCTAGAATAAAAAGGACTAGACTTTTAATTAAAAAACCCAGATTTGATAGGCCTAATTAATTTTTTTTTTAGCACCACTTTGTATAGTTCATATCATTTTTAGTATATGGACTTTAGTTTTTCTATGTGCCTTATTACTAAATTATTCTGGATCGAAATGAATTAGAATAAAACAATTTATTATTGGAATGAAATGAACTTAAATTATTCTGGATCAAAATGAAATTAGAATAAAATAAATTATTGGAATGAAATGAACTTAAATAGTGTGAATTTGACAAGAAGTACCCATAACATGTTCTTATGATGCCGTGTTGATAAATTGATATCTATTTACTATAACATGTTTCAGAATTTGAGTTCGATCGTGATTTTTTCTTTTTTTGGAGGATCAATAACAAGATTTTACGCGTTATGATCTTTAAAGTAAAGAATATTGAGGGATTTAGACTTAAGGTTTTAATAGTTGGAATAAAATTTAAGTGCATGACTTCAGAAAATAGTAAAATTAAAGATTATTTTATTCATAAATAATTGTAAAATTTATATATATAACTTCTCGGTCTAGTCTAGTAATTTTTGCGGTTAATTTTAGTAAAATCAAAATTAAACCAAATAATATCATTTTTTCAAAATTTAAAATGAAACCTAACCAAATCAAATTAAATCAAACCAAATATCAATTTTTTTTAATCGGGTTGATTCGGATTACGATTCGATTTGGTTATATAACCATGACTATGAACAACCATAAACACAAGTAATTAATCAATATAACATCAAATCAGTCATTTAAAAAATAAACACATTAATCATACGTGACATCTTACATGACAACTCTATGTCCTACATGATCTTATATGTACTTATGCATAATCAAAATTGAAGTGTGTAGATGGCAGATAAATCCAAGTTAAAGAACATATTACTAGGGTTGTTCAAAATCGAATCGATACCAATAACCCGAATCAAAAAAAGTTATTGGTTTATTCGTAATGGGTTATAATTGGTTTAACGATTTTGATAATAGTTTTGATTTATTTTATTATCGGGTATCGATTCTTAACGATTTTATTTTTTTTCTTAACGGGTTAATCGATAATCTGATAGTAAATTAAATAATTATATTTATATCATTTTATATATAAAGTTCTTGATTGAGAGTTTTGTTTTCTACTTTTATTTCTGGTTGTTCCAATCTATTGGTTATAATACAATGTAAAAGTGTTTGCTTTTGAGAAAGATGTAACTGGTAACCGAACCAATAATAAGCAATAATCGATAAACCGATAAGTCAATATCTTAATGGTTCTAAAATAGTTTATCATATCTACAAATCGATAACCGATAAGTCAAATCGATAAACTTTAAAACCGAACCAAACCTACCGATACACAACCCTAAATATTACTATAAATTATGAAGTTTACTATCAAATTTAATGATATGAAATTTTATTTTTTTATATAGCATATTTAAGATCACAAAAATAAAAGATATTTCATACACAAATTTAAATATACATGTAAATTTTAATTTTAATATTGATTGATTCCGCCTGATATTATATTTGATATATAATTATTAAGAGCTAAGCGTAATCATTATTTATTTACTTTCACATAATAACTAAATATCACAATAACTCATAAAAAATGAAGAAATAATAAAAATGAGGTAACAGTAATAATAATAACTAAAGATGTCTCTAAAACTATTTAATTTTCTTATTATCATTCGTTGTAAACTTTTGCTTGCATGAGATTGTATTTTTACCTTTGATCATCATTCACTTCATATATAGAAAGATGTTTCTAGAATTATTTATTCTTGATAGATTTTTGTTACATTTTTATTCTTAGTCATGTTTAATACAAATATATCAACCCTATTCATTTTTATTTGTAAAGTTATTTTTTAACATCTTTTTCTTTAATTTCAATCTAATATATATTATTAATTTTATCACACATATTTATTTTCAAGTATATTATTAGAGACAAAATAAAGATGAAAATAATTAATTCATGATAAATTTTTATATAAAAAGTAGGCATTTTTTATAAGCATAATGAATAGAAAAAAATATTAAGAATTAAATTAAAGCAATAGTAAAATAGAGTAATAATAAAATAGATATCACAATAACTCACAAAACAAAAGAAAGTGAAGTAATAACAAAATATAAGTTAATGGTAACTATTTTTTTTTGTTATCATTCTTGATATATTTTTGTTAGCGTGAAATTACATTTTTGCCCTTGATCATTATTCACTTCATATATAGAAAAATATTTCTAGAATTATTAATTATCTTTCTTAATAGATTTTTGTTAGCGTGAAATTATATTTTTGCCCTTGGTCGTCCTCCCACTTCACTCTTCTATATAATAAAATAATATAATTAATTATCTTTTCAATTTTAGTTTAATTTTTTTTTTTACCTAAATTCACATTTTATTTTATTATAGGTTTTAAAATTTTCTACCATTTAGAAAAATTTCAAAAATTCCCTCAGATACATCCCTATCTCCTCACTGGTACATCTCTATCCTCTCTCGAATACATTTTTATCCCCTCTTGAATACATCTCTCCTCTCGGATACACCCATATTCCCTCTCGAATACACTCCTCCACTCTAGAATTCATTCGTGAGATATGTGTCTGTAAGTTTTTTTTGAATATCTATGTCACGACTGATGTATCCACATTTCTGTTGATATATCCAAAAAATTTTAATTCTAATTTTTTTTCTAATTTGAAAAAGAGTATTTATACAATTTAATTAGCTCTTAATACAATGAAAATTTATGTAATTTTTATTTAATTTATGTGACATATTTTTCTCCGTAGTCAATTTCAAAAGAATGATATATTAATATATTTAATAATATTTTGACTTCAAAATATTCATTTTATTTTTAGTAAGATGATTTATAATCATATGAACATCTATGGTTTGTTTTAGACTATGAGTTTTAAAAGTGTTTTTTTTGTAAAAAACTTCATGTTAAGTCAAATAAACATTACATAAATCGAAATGGAGTGGGTACAAACGTTAGATCCATTTTATATTTATGAAATTTAAGTTTTTATAACTATTTTGCCTTTTAATAAAATTAAAAATGAAAATACTAATTTTTTTTCACTATTATTTTTAATAGTATATTTTTATCAATATTCTGCTGATAATAACACAATTTGTAATAAAGTAACTTAATTTGAAATTCAAGTATTGATATTAATTGTGGAAACATTTGTTTTTTTAAGTTGTAAAACATTTATAATCTAATATTTAATATGCTCCTTACTCTCGACGAATGACACTAATTTATTACAATTCAAGATTGTAAGAAGTAGAAATCAAAACTAAAAAGTGCAACTCATGATTATAATATGAAGGTCGTTATGAGTTAATTGTCACTCATTAGAAATATATATATGTCATATGTTAATTGTCGTAATGAAACAATATGAAAATTATAAGAGAGAATTTATATATAATTAAAAATTATTTATGAAAAATGGAGTACAAATTATATATTTTAATATGTTTATGTCATATACATATTAGTTTAAAGAATTTTCACACTATAAATTTAGTTACTTATATTAATATGTAATTTGTTTTATTATGAAAAATTGGTAATGAATATTTTTTATGTCCTCATAGTAAGAAATTCTTTACTTTATAATATAGAGGAATATTACTTAAAATAAGTTATCACATCAACTAATCATATTAATTGTAATATATTAATATAATTTTTTTAGACTAACATCACGTAAATCAATTTTCAAGGTCTTAACAAATTATTAATTTAGAATTACCTTTAGATCTATAAAAATCATTAGTATGTTGTAAAACTAAAAATTTATCCTACATTTATTTAATAGATATTTTTGGTTTGATGAAAAATTTTACCGTATAAAAAATAAATAGACAATATTGCATTAAACTAGACTAATTAAAATTAGTCTATATTAAGAAAAAAATATGATTGAAAATGTGGATCCATATTAAATGTCACATCATTAGGATACACATAGTATTTAGGAAAATATATTTGGTTGTTTTGTCGTTACAAATCTATTACAACTTTCTTGATATCATAACATAGAAAGAAACATTCTAGAATCTTTATGATTTGACAAATTTGACCTTGGTCGTCCTCCCACTTCACTCTTCTATATAATAATAATAATAATAAAAAAATAATAATAAAATAATAAAAATAAATAAATAATACTAGATGAATGTTTTCTGTGCTAAGCATGAGCCCAACATTTTAAGCCAAGTAATACTAATATTTCGTACCAGCGATTAGTCCCTTGTCTATTTGCTATAATATATGTTTAAAATCACACTGAAACAACATAGAAGCAAAAGCATTCTTTTTAAAATATGACAACAATCTTTAGAACACGTTACAGGTGCCCAATTCTTCCCAGAATATTTATTGCAACCATAGCTACATGAGCATACTTCATAGGTAAGACCAATATCTCCATCACCACCATTTGTATACATCTAATTGAAAATTAAACTTTGAAATTCACCCAAAAAAAAAGGAGCACAAAGAATGTGTTTGTCTACATTCATCACTTGCATGTTTTTATCATCCATCATCTAACCTGAAACAAAAAAACTATTAGCCTAAAAAGCTTCAAAAGTGTTGTTACGTGTATCATATCCAACAAAAATACATTACTTTTGAAGGATCCAACAAGAACCAAACGATATTTTAAGAAAGTTTGAGCACCATAGTCTATCAGTCAAAACTTTCAAATGAATCACATGATCAGGTGGTTATAAGTTACAACTGCATTGCAACAAAATATAGTTTGTTCTATCGTGGGCAAATAGCACGCGTCCTTAGAGAGTTAGTTGATGAACGTGGTGGATCAATAGAAGTAATGCATGTACCTTGGAATGACTTTTGTAAAACAAGCAGGAATTAGTAGGGGAATACAATAAAAACGTCAAGTTGATGATTTCCAACAATTTAGAACATGTAAAGGAAAGTTATAAGTAGAACGTAGGAAAAGACGACATTGGAATCTCTATTCAAACCAAACCTGATGGTTAAGATAGCCTTTCCTGCACCGCTGAATGTTTGGGAATACCTAGTAGGAAAATTCGACTTCAAGTTCAAATCCTAAATTAAATGATTCCACTTTACCAGTTACCAGCAGGACATGGATGGATACATGGAGTAACAGAGAAATCCTAAAAAACCAATGTAGTAAGCAAACGAACATCTGATCATAGAAAAACTTGAAAAGAAAATCACCATGCACCTTATGACTTTTTTCGGAATAACTATTAATATTTCCAGAAATGCTCAACCAAGCAGACTAAAACCTTCAAGATGTATCCATTTTTTTTATCCAAGCTCCAATTTTTCCTTGCACAATGTACATTTCCACAGGAAAATATATGGTTATAGGCCAAAAGTTCAATCCTCTCAAGATTTCAACTACCTAATTGAAATAAGGGAATGTCAATGCTATAGATATTGTAGTTATAACATGTAGAGTCTGAAAACTACAACCAAATGAAGAATAACTGAAGAGCTGGGAATGCTGGAGATTTGATGGCTCAGAACTTTTAAGAATCTATTTTCTGGTATTTCTGAATGGGAATACTGACTGGCTATATGCCTAAGGAAACAAGCGTTTGTCATGTTAAAGTTAAAATTTTCATTAACGAAGTAAAGGGCGGAAGGAAAACACTCGAATTTCAGTTCTACCTAATACCCACCAAACAAATGAAGGACTATGCAGGCATTGGCAAAATCAACGTAACAAGCCAAAATGGCTAGTAGAAACCTGTTAAAAAGTTCCTTGCAGGTATGTCGTTCCCAAAGGCTACTACAACACAGATAAAATAAAGTTGTAATAACTATAGTGCTTATTGACGCCTTCTTCATGATCTAATTTTCTGGTGGAGGCGATTTTAGTGTATCCTTCCCTCCATAAGAAGAACAACTTTAAAATTAAGAGAAACATCAGCGGTCCTTGTGATACTTTTTGTGACCTTATTTCAACTAAGTATCTGTCTTGTTTGGTTTCAGAAATAGTAGCTAAGTTGATATTTAGGCTCCGATATTAATCTCAACAAATATGCCTCAGTCCCAAATAAGTCAAAGTCTGCTATATAAATCAATATTCAATGATCCAACATCAATGGAAAATCTTAGAATGGAGCAGCAATCGTTGTCGGTACTCCACAATTCTTCCCTTGATACTCCTATTAGAATGGAAAATTCTTTCTCCATGATTGGAACTAAGATCATAATACACGAGATTATTCGATATGTTTTTGAAAGTTAAGATGAAAAACAAGAAACAAAATGAGAAAGAGAATAGTCCAGGCTTTACCAATCACATGACCCAATCGGATGAAAGGGTAACAAAATGAAATTTACGCTTCAACAAACGCCAATGAATTGTGATTAAAACTTCCAACTGCAATGTCTAGTGGGTTTTCAAAGTATATTTGATGAGTTATTTGAAAATTTGGTTTGGAAAAATTGGAGAGATTGAAAGGGAGAGAGAAAGAAAAGTGGAGAAGTAGCCCAGAGAATGAAGAAAGAATATGAAAAGAGAAAAAAATATCCTTGTTTTTGTTCTAAATAACAATAATAGACATCTGTCCAACTTTGATTGCACAATGTACAATAAAATTATGCTAATAAAATATCAGGACTTGTCAACACAGGCACAACAACATATATGTCTAGAAATTTCTTGAATGGTGTCTTTAATCTTCATCATCTCAAGAGCTCTTTTATCATCTTCATCTTCACATTGGTTACATTTCAGTCCAATCTATTCATTATTTAATTTTGCCAAATTCTTTATTCGTTCTTCCGTCTGCTTTAGTATAGATAAGATGAAAGTTTCACTGAGCTTGCATGTCAAATTGCTTCTGGAATTTCAATCATAGATAATTCTTCATCATTTTTTGATTCTTCTATCAATTTCTTTAATCTTCATCTAATTTTTTCTTATCTTCTTACAAATTCTGTGTTTTTCACTTAGAAAAATAAATTAAATTCTTGGTTTCATCTTCTGATCGATATTCTATCCTGTAGATTTTGAGTTTTCATCTACACCTATGGGTTTTCCAATGTCAGATAAGTTTTTAGTCGATTTCGTTCTTCTTCTCCCAATTGTTATTTAATCTTTATCAAATTTCTTTTAATTTTTGTTTAATATTCATAAAAAATATATATTTCATAGCAGAATCTTAATAACTAAGGAAATGAAGTGGTAGATTTTTCTATGAACACAAGAAGAAGAACAGTCAGTGTTTAGTCAGTGTTATGCCATTATTGATATTTTCATTGTACTATTTCATCGGTTCACATGTTAAATTATGATGTTAGCTTATATAGTTTAATTTTTCTTCTTTTTAAAGATATGCTCCTCCAAGTACTAAATTATTAAAAAGCCATGTTGTTGTCTTTTGCCTTGTCAAATAGAAGTACTTAATAATGCATACACTTTGAAAGACACTTTAGGATCAGAAGTGAGAGCGACTTTGAAGGAAATTTTTCCTCCGCCATCAGTAGCACCACCGCCGATGCATTTTGAGAAAAAAAAAAGCCGACAACTCTGAAAAAGAAAAGAAAGAGGGAGATGTATTCTAGAATCTACTGATAATGTATATCAAGGAAGGAAAAACGTTGTCCTATTTGTTATTACACTTGCAAGCAGTGGCGGATCCAGAATTTTTGTATAATGGGTGCTCAACTATTTTTATCACTGAAATTGCTACATTTAATGGCTGCTCAGTTAATATATTTCAATGAATTATTAAATTTTGTACATAAATAATAATTTTATCACAAAAGGCAGTGGGTGCTTAAGCACCCATAAGTCACTACATAGGTCCGCCACTGCTTACAAGTATTCTAGAATCTACATATCTCATCATGGAATAAAAAACATATGGAATAAAAAAAATTGCATCCGGTTGGCCCTCACGGCCATTCCGACCCATTTTCAAGGTCAAAATAGCCCCGACGCGCGCATACCCCCATTTCAGCGATTTTTCGTGTGCTATAGCACACCATTTTTTGGGTGATCCGTATCCCGACGTTAAAAGTGCCAAAATTTTTTGTGGACGTCCGTCAAGACCTTGGATATGCATCCGGTTGGCCCTCACGGCCATTCTGATCCATTTTAAAGGTCAAAATAGCCCCGAAGCGCGCATACCCCCATTTCGACGACTTTTCGTGTGCTATAGCACACCATTTTTGGGTGATCCGGATCCCGACGTCAAACGTGCCAAAAATTATTGTGGACGTCCGTCAAGACCTTGGATATGCATCCAGTTGGCCCTCACGGCCATTCCGACCCATTTTCAAGGTCAAAATAGCCCCGAAGCGCGCATACCCCAGTTCGGAGATTTTTCGTGTGCTATAGCACACCATTTTTTGGGTAATCCGGATCCCAACGTCAAAAGTGCCAAAATTTTCTATGGACGTCTGTCAAGACCTTGGCTATGCATCCGGTTGGCCTTCACGGCCATTCCGACCCATTTTCAAGGTCAAAATAGCCACGAAGCGCGCATACCCCATTTCGACGATTTTTGTGTGCTATTGCACACCATTTTTTGGGTGATCCGGATCCCGACGTCAAACGTGCCAAAAATTTTTGTGGACGTCCGTCAAGACCTTGGCTATGCATCCGGTTGGCCCTCATGGCCATTCCGACCCATTTTTAAGGTCAAAATAGCCCCGAAGCGCGCATACCCCATTTTGACGATTTTTCGTGTGCTATAGCACACCATTTTTTGGGTGATCCGGATCCCGACGTTAAAAGTGCCAAAATTTTTTGTGGACGTCCGTCAAGACCTTGGATATGCATCCGGTTGGCCCTCACGGCCATTCCGACCCATTTTCAAGGTCAAAATAGCCCCGAAGCGCGCATACCCCCATTTTGATAATTTTTTGTGTGCTATAGCACACCATTTTTTGGGTGATCCGGATCCGACGTCAAAGTGCCAAAATTTTTGTGTACGTCCGTCAAGACCTTGGCTATGCATCGGTTGGCCCTCACGGCCATTCCGACCCATTTTCAAGGTCAAAATAGCCCCGAAGCGCGCATACCCCCATTTCGACGATTTTTCGTGTGCTATAGCATACCATTTTTTGGGTGATCCGGATCCCGACGTCAAAAGTGCCAAATTTTTTTGTGGACGTCCGTCAAGACCTTGGCTATGCATCCGTTGGCCCTCACGGCCATTCCGACCCATTTTCAAGGTCAAAATAGCCCCGAAGTGCGCATACCCCCATTTCACGATTTTTCGTGTGCTATAGCACCATTTTTTGGGTGATCCGGATCCCGACGTCAAAAGTGCCAAAAATTTTTGTGGACGTCCGTCAAGACCTTGGCTATGCATCCGGTTGGCCCTCACGGCCATTCCGACCCATTTTCAAGGTCAAAATAGCCCGAAGCGCGCATACCCCCATTTCGACGATTTTTCGTGTGCTATAGCACACCATTTTTTGGGTGATCCGGATCCCGACGTCAAAAGTGCCAAAATTTTTGTGGACGTCCGTCAAGACCTTGGCTATGCATCCGGTTGGCCCTCACGGCCATTCCGACCCATTTTCAAGGTCAAAATAGCCCCGAAGCGCGCATACCCCATTTCGACATTTTTCGTGTGCTATAGCACACCATTTTTTGGGTGATCCGGATCCCGACGTCAAAAGTGCCAAATTTTTGTGGACGTCCGTCAAGACCTTGGCTATGCATCCGGTTGGCCCTCACGGCCATTCCGACCCATTTTCAAGGTCAAAATAGCCCAAGCGCGCATACCCCCATTTCGACGATTTTTCGTGTGCTATAGCACACCATTTTTTGGGTGATCCGGATCCCGACGTCAAAAGTGCCAAAAATTTTGTGGACGTCCGTCAAGACCTTGGCTATGCATCCGGTTGGCCCTACGGCCATTCCGACCCATTTTCAAGGTCAAAATAGCCCCGAAGCGCGCATACCCCATTTCGACGATTTTTCGTGTGCTATAGCACACCATTTTTTGGGTGATCCGGATCCCGACGTCAAAAGTGCCAAAATTTTTTGTGGACGTCCGTCAAGACCTTGGCTATGCATCCGGTTGGCCCTCACGGCCATTCCGACCCATTTTCAAGGTCAAAATAGCCCCGAAGCGCGCATACCCCATTTCGACGATTTTTCGTGTGCTATAGCACACCATTTTTTGGGTGATCCGGATCCCGACGTCAAAAGTGCCAAAATTTTGTGGACGTCCGTCAAGACCTTGGCTATGCATCCGGTTGGCCCTCACGGCCATTCCGACCCATTTTCAAGGTCAAAATAGCCCCGAAGCGCGCATACCCCATTTCGACGATTTTTCGTGTGCTATAGCACACCATTTTTTGGGTGATCCGGATCCCGACGTCAAAAGTGCCAAAATTTTTGTGGACGTCCGTCAAGACCTTGGCTATGCATCCGGTTGGCCTCACGGCCATTCCGACCCATTTTCAAGGTCAAAATAGCCCCGAAGCGCGCATACCCCCATTTCGACGATTTTTCGTGTGCTATAGCACACCATTTTTTGGGTGATCCGGATCCGACGTCAAAAGTGCCAAAATTTTTGTGGACGTCCGTCAAGACCTTGGCTATGCATCCGGTTGGCCCTCACGGCCATTCCGACCCATTTTCAAGGTCAAAATAGCCCGAAGCGCGCATACCCCCATTTCGACGATTTTTCGTGTGCTATAGCACACCATTTTTTGGGTGATCCGGATCCGACGTCAAAAGTGCCAAAATTTTTGTGGACGTCCGTCAAGACCTTGGCTATGCATCCGGTTGGCCCTCACGGCCATTCCGACCCATTTTCAAGGTCAAAATAGCCCCGAAGCGCGCATACCCCCATTTCGACGATTTTTCGTGTGCTATAGCACACCATTTTTTGGGTGATCCGGATCCCGACGTCAAAAGTGCCAAAATTTTTGTGGACGTCCGTCAAGACCTTGGCTATGCATCCGGTTGGCCCTCACGGCCATTCCGACCCATTTTCAAGGTCAAAATAGCCCCGAAGCGCGCATACCCCATTTCGACGATTTTTCGTGTGCTATAGCACACCATTTTTTGGGTGATCCGGATCCCGACGTCAAAAGTGCCAAAATTTTGTGGACGTCCGTCAAGACCTTGGCTATGCATCCGGTTGGCCCTCACGGCCATTCCGACCCATTTTCAAGGTCAAAATAGCCCCGAAGCGCGCATACCCCATTTCGACGATTTTTCGTGTGCTATAGCACACCATTTTTTGGGTGATCCGGATCCCGACGTCAAAAGTGCCAAAATTTTGTGGACGTCCGTCAAGACCTTGGCTATGCATCCGGTTGGCCCTCACGGCCATTCCGACCCATTTTCAAGGTCAAAATAGCCCCGAAGCGCGCATACCCCATTTCGACGATTTTTCGTGTGCTATAGCACACCATTTTTTGGGTGATCCGGATCCCGACGTCAAAAGTGCCAAAATTTTTGTGGACGTCCGTCAAGACCTTGGCTATGCATCCGGTTGGCCCTCACGGCCATTCCGACCCATTTTCAAGGTCAAAATAGCCCCGAAGCGCGCATACCCCCATTTCGACGATTTTTCGTGTGCTATAGCACACCATTTTTTGGGTGATCCGGATCCCGACGTCAAAAGTGCCAAAATTTTTGTGGACGTCCGTCAAGACCTTGGCTATGCATCCGGTTGGCCCTCACGGCCATTCCGACCCATTTTCAAGGTCAAAATAGCCCCGAAGCGCGCATACCCCATTTCGATGATTTTTCGTGTGCTATAGCACACCATTTTTTGGGTGATCCGGATCCCGACGTCAAAAGTGCCAAAATTTTTGTGGACGTCCGTCAAGACCTTGGCTATGCATCCGGTTGGCCCTCACGGCCATTCCGACCCATTTTCAAGGTCAAAATAGCCCCGAAGCGTGCATTCCCCATCCCGACGTCAAAAGTGCCAAAAATTTTTGTGGACGTCCGTCAAGACCTTGGCTATGCATCCGGTTGGCCCTCACGGCCATTCCGACCCATTTTCAAGGTCAAAATAGCCCGAAGCGCGCATACCCCATTTCGACGATTTTTCGTGTGCTATAGCACACCATTTTTTGGGTGATCCGGATCCGACGTCAAAAGTGCCAAAATTTTGTGGACGTCCGTCAAGACCTTGGCTATGCATCCGGTTGGCCCACGGCCATTCCGACCCATTTTCAAGGTCAAAATAGCCCCGAAGCGCGCATACCCCCATTTCGATATTTTTCGTGTGCTATAGCACACCATTTTTTGGGTGATCCGGATCCCGACGTCAAAAGTGCCAAAATTTTTGTGGACGTCCGTCAAGACCTTGGCTATGCATCCGGTTGGCCCTCACGGCCATTCCGACCCATTTTCAAGGTCAAAATAGCCCCGAAGCGCGCATACCCCATTTCGATATTTTTCGTGTGCTATAGCACACCATTTTTTGGGTGATCCGGATCCCGACGTCAAAAGTGCCAAAATTTTTGTGGACGTCCGTCAAGACCTTGGCTATGCATCCGGTTGGCCCTCACGGCCATTCCGACCCATTTTCAAGGTCAAAATAGCCCGAAGCGCGCATACCCCATTTCGACGATTTTTCGTGTGCTATAGCACACCATTTTTTGGGTGATCCGGATCCCGACGTCAAAAGTGCCAAAAATTTTTGTGGACGTCCGTCAAGACCTTGGCTATGCATCCGGTTGGCCCTCACGGCCATTCCGACCCATTTTCAAGGTCAAAATAGCCCCGAAGCGCGCATACCCCCATTTCGACGATTTTTCGTGTGCTATAGCACACCATTTTTTGGGTGATCCGGATCCCGACGTCAAAAGTGCCAAAATTTTTGTGGACGTCCGTCAAGACCTTGGCTATGCATCCGGTTGGCCCTCACGGCCATTCCGACCCATTTTCAAGGTCAAAATAGCCCGAAGCGCGCATACCCCATTTCGACGATTTTTCGTGTGCTATAGCACACCATTTTTTGGGTGATCCGGATCCCGACGTCAAAAGTGCCAAATTTTTGTGGACGTCCGTCAAGACCTTGGCTATGCATCCGGTTGGCCCACGGCCATTCCGACCCATTTTCAAGGTCAAAATAGCCCCGAAGCGCGCATACCCCATTTCGACGATTTTTCGTGTGCTATAGCACACCATTTTTTGGGTGATCCGGATCCCGACGTCAAAAGTGCCAAAATTTTTGTGGACGTCCGTCAAGACCTTGGCTATGCATCCGGTTGGCCCTCACGGCCATTCCGACCCATTTTCAAGGTCAAAATAGCCCCGAAGCGCGCATACCCCATTTCGACGATTTTTCGTGTGCTATAGCACACCATTTTTTGGGTGATCCGGATCCCGACGTCAAAAGTGCCAAAAATTTTTGTGGACGTCCGTCAAGACCTTGGCTATGCATCCGGTTGGCCCTCACGGCCATTCCGACCCATTTTCAAGGTCAAAATAGCCCCGAAGCGCGCATACCCCATTTCGACGATTTTTCGTGTGCTATAGCACACCATTTTTTGGGTGATCCGGATCCCGACGTCAAAAGTGCCAAAATTTTGTGGACGTCCGTCAAGACCTTGGCTATGCATCCGGTTGGCCCTCACGGCCATTCCGACCCATTTTCAAGGTCAAAATAGCCCCGAAGCGCGCATACCCCCATTTCGACGATTTTTCGTGTGCTATAGCACACCATTTTTTGGGTGATCCGGATCCCGACGTCAAAAGTGCCAAAATTTTGTGGACGTCCGTCAAGACCTTGGCTATGCATCCGGTTGGCCTCACGGCCATTCCGACCCATTTTCAAGGTCAAAATAGCCCCGAAGCGCGCATACCCCATTTCGACGATTTTTCGTGTGCTATAGCACACCATTTTTTGGGTGATCCGGATCCCGACGTCAAAAGTGCCAAAATTTTGTGGACGTCCGTCAAGACCTTGGCTATGCATCCGGTTGGCCCTCACGGCCATTCCGACCCATTTTCAAGGTCAAAATAGCCCCGAAGCGCATACCCCATTTCGACGATTTTTCGTGTGCTATAGCACACCATTTTTTGGGTGATCCGGATCCCGACGTCAAAAGTGCCAAAATTTTGTGGACGTCCGTCAAGACCTTGGCTATGCATCCGGTTGGCCCTCACGGCCATTCCGACCCATTTTCAAGGTCAAAATAGCCCCGAAGCGCGCATACCCCATTTCGACGATTTTTCGTGTGCTATAGCACACCATTTTTTGGGTGATCCGGATCCCGACGTCAAAAGTGCCAAAATTTTGTGGACGTCCGTCAAGACCTTGGCTATGCATCCGGTTGGCCCTCACGGCCATTCCGACCCATTTTCAAGGTCAAAATAGCCCCGAAGCGCGCATACCCCCATTTCGAATTTTTCGTGTGCTATAGCACACCATTTTTTGGGTGATCCGGATCCCGACGTCAAAAGTGCCAAAATTTTTGTGGACGTCCGTCAAGACCTTGGCTATGCATCCGGTTGGCCCTCACGGCCATTCCGACCCATTTTCAAGGTCAAAATAGCCCCGAAGCGCGCATACCCCATTTCGACGATTTTTCGTGTGCTATAGCACACCATTTTTTGGGTGATCCGGATCCCGACGTCAAAAGTGCCAAAATTTTTGTGGACGTCCGTCAAGACCTTGGCTATGCATCCGGTTGGCCCTCACGGCCATTCCGACCCATTTTCAAGGTCAAAATAGCCCCGAAGCGCGCATACCCCCATTTCGACGATTTTTCGTGTGCTATAGCACACCATTTTTTGGGTGATCCGGATCCCGACGTCAAAAGTGCCAAAATTTTTGTGGACGTCCGTCAAGACCTTGGCTATGCATCCGGTTGGCCCTCACGGCCATTCCGACCCATTTTCAAGGTCAAAATAGCCCCGAAGCGCATACCCCATTTCGACGATTTTTCGTGTGCTATAGCACACCATTTTTTGGGTGATCCGGATCCCGACGTCAAAAGTGCCAAAATTTTTGTGGACGTCCGTCAAGACCTTGGCTATGCATCCGGTTGGCCCTCACGGCCATTCCGACCCATTTTCAAGGTCAAAATAGCCCCGAAGCGCGCATACCCCCATTTCGACGATTTTTCGTGTGCTATAGCACACCATTTTTTGGGTGATCCGGATCCCGACGTCAAAAGTGCCAAAATTTTTGTGGACGTCCGTCAAGACGTTGGCTATGCATCCGGTTGGCCCTCACGGCCATTCCGACCCATTTTCAAGGTCAAAATAGCCCCGAAGCGCGCATACCCCCATTTCGACGATTTTTCGTGTGCTATAGCACACCATTTTTTGGGTGATCCGGATCCCGACGTCAAAAGTGCCAAAAATTTTGTGGACGTCCGTCAAGACGTTGGCTATGCATCCGGTTGGCCCTCACGGCCATTCCGACCCATTTTCAAGGTCAAAATAGCCCGAAGCGCGCATACCCCCATTTCGACGATTTTTCGTGTGCTATAGCACACCATTTTTTGGGTGATCCGGATCCCGACGTCAAAAGTGCCAAAATTTTTGTGGACGTCCGTCAAGACGTTGGCTATGCATCCGGTTGGCCCTCACGGCCATTCCGACCCATTTTCAAGGTCAAAATAGCCCCGAAGCGCGCATACCCCCATTTCGACGATTTTTCGTGTGCTATAGCACACCATTTTTTGGGTGATCCGGATCCCGACGTCAAAAGTGCCAAAAATTTTGTGGACGTCCGTCAAGACGTTGGCTATGCATCCGGTTGGCCCTCACGGCCATTCCGACCCATTTTCAAGGTCAAAATAGCCCCGAAGCGCGCATACCCCATTTCGACGATTTTTCGTGTGCTATAGCACACCATTTTTTGGGTGATCCGGATCCCGACGTCAAAAGTGCCAAAATTTTTGTGGACGTCCGTCAAGACGTTGGCTATGCATCCGGTTGGCCCTCACGGCCATTCCGACCCATTTTCAAGGTCAAAATAGCCCCGAAGCGCGCATACCCCCATTTCGACGATTTTTCGTGTGCTATAGCACACCATTTTTTGGGTGATCCGGATCCCGACGTCAAAAGTGCCAAAATTTTTGGACGTCCGTCAAGACGTTGGCTATGCATCCGGTTGGCCCTCACGGCCATTCCGACCCATTTTCAAGGTCAAAATAGCCCGAAGCGCGCATACCCCCATTTCGACGATTTTTCGTGTGCTATAGCACACCATTTTTTGGGTGATCCGGATCCCGACGTCAAAAGTGCCAAAATTTTGTGGACGTCCGTCAAGACGTTGGCTATGCATCCGGTTGGCCCTCACGGCCATTCCGACCCATTTTCAAGGTCAAAATAGCCCCGAAGCGCGCATACCCCCATTTCGACGATTTTTCGTGTGCTATAGCACACCATTTTTTGGGTGATCCGGATCCCGACGTCAAAAGTGCCAAAATTTTTGTGGACGTCCGTCAAGACGTTGGCTATGCATCCGGTTGGCCCTCACGGCCATTCCGACCCATTTTCAAGGTCAAAATAGCCCCGAAGCGCGCATACCCCATTTCGACGATTTTTCGTGTGCTATAGCACACCATTTTTTGGGTGATCCGGATCCCGACGTCAAAAGTGCCAAAATTTTTGTGGACGTCCGTCAAGACGTTGGCTATGCATCCGGTTGGCCCTCACGGCCATTCCGACCCATTTTCAAGGTCAAAATAGCCCGAAGCGCGCATACCCCATTTCGACGATTTTTCGTGTGCTATAGCACACCATTTTTTGGGTGATCCGGATCCCGACGTCAAAAGTGCCAAAATTTTTGTGGACGTCCGTCAAGACGTTGGCTATGCATCCGGTTGGCCCTCACGGCCATTCCGACCCATTTTCAAGGTCAAAATAGCCCCGAAGCGCGCATACCCCCATTTCGACGATTTTTCGTGTGCTATAGCACACCATTTTTTGGGTGATCCGGATCCCGACGTCAAAAGTGCCAAAATTTTTGTGGACGTCCGTCAAGACGTTGGCTATGCATCCGGTTGGCCCTCACGGCCATTCCGACCCATTTTCAAGGTCAAAATAGCCCCGAAGCGCGCATACCCCATTTCGACGATTTTTCGTGTGCTATAGCACACCATTTTTTGGGTGATCCGGATCCCGACGTCAAAAGTGCCAAAATTTTGTGGACGTCCGTCAAGACGTTGGCTATGCATCCGGTTGGCCCTCACGGCCATTCCGACCCATTTTCAAGGTCAAAATAGCCCCGAAGCGCGCATACCCCATTTCGACGATTTTTCGTGTGCTATAGCACACCATTTTTTGGGTGATCCGGATCCCGACGTCAAAAGTGCCAAAATTTTGTGGACGTCCGTCAAGACGTTGGCTATGCATCCGGTTGGCCCTCACGGCCATTCCGACCCATTTTCAAGGTCAAAATAGCCCCGAAGCGCGCATACCCCCATTTCGACGATTTTTCGTGTGCTATAGCACACCATTTTTTGGGTGATCCGGATCCCGACGTCAAAAGTGCCAAAAATTTTTGTGGACGTCCGTCAAGACGTTGGCTATGCATCCGGTTGGCCCTCACGGCCATTCCGACCCATTTTCAAGGTCAAAATAGCCCCGAAGCGCGCATACCCCCATTTCGACGATTTTTCGTGTGCTATAGCACACCATTTTTTGGGTGATCCGGATCCCGACGTCAAAAGTGCCAAAATTTTGTGGACGTCCGTCAAGACGTTGGCTATGCATCCGGTTGGCCCTCACGGCCATTCCGACCCATTTTCAAGGTCAAAATAGCCCCGAAGCGCGCATACCCCATTTCGACGATTTTTCGTGTGCTATAGCACACCATTTTTTGGGTGATCCGGATCCCGACGTCAAAAGTGCCAAAATTTTGTGGACGTCCGTCAAGACGTTGGCTATGCATCCGGTTGGCCCTCACGGCCATTCCGACCCATTTTCAAGGTCAAAATAGCCCCGAAGCGCGCATACCCCATTTCGACGATTTTTCGTGTGCTATAGCACACCATTTTTTGGGTGATCCGGATCCCGACGTCAAAAGTGCCAAAATTTTGTGGACGTCCGTCAAGACGTTGGCTATGCATCCGGTTGGCCCTCACGGCCATTCCGACCCATTTTCAAGGTCAAAATAGCCCCGAAGCGCGCATACCCCCATTTCGACGATTTTTCGTGTGCTATAGCACACCATTTTTTGGGTGATCCGGATCCCGACGTCAAAAGTGCCAAAAATTTTTGTGGACGTCCGTCAAGACGTTGGCTATGCATCCGGTTGGCCCTCACGGCCATTCCGACCCATTTTCAAGGTCAAAATAGCCCCGAAGCGCGCATACCCCATTTCGACGATTTTTCGTGTGCTATAGCACACCATTTTTTGGGTGATCCGGATCCCGACGTCAAAAGTGCCAAAATTTTTGTGGACGTCCGTCAAGACGTTGGCTATGCATCCGGTTGGCCCTCACGGCCATTCCGACCCATTTTCAAGGTCAAAATAGCCCCGAAGCGCGCATACCCCATTTCGACGATTTTTCGTGTGCTATAGCACACCATTTTTTGGGTGATCCGGATCCCGACGTCAAAAGTGCCAAAATTTTTGTGGACGTCCGTCAAGACGTTGGCTATGCATCCGGTTGGCCCTCACGGCCATTCCGACCCATTTTCAAGGTCAAAATAGCCCCGAAGCGCGCATACCCCATTTCGACGATTTTTCGTGTGCTATAGCACACCATTTTTTGGGTGATCCGGATCCCGACGTCAAAAGTGCCAAAAATTTTTGTGGACGTCCGTCAAGACGTTGGCTATGCATCCGGTTGGCCCTCACGGCCATTCCGACCCATTTTCAAGGTCAAAATAGCCCCGAAGCGCGCATACCCCCATTTCGACGATTTTTCGTGTGCTATAGCACACCATTTTTTGGGTGATCCGGATCCCGACGTCAAAAGTGCCAAAATTTTTGTGGACGTCCGTCAAGACGTTGGCTATGCATCCGGTTGGCCCTCACGGCCATTCCGACCCATTTTCAAGGTCAAAATAGCCCCGAAGCGCGCATACCCCATTTCGACGATTTTTCGTGTGCTATAGCACACCATTTTTTGGGTGATCCGGATCCCGACGTCAAAAGTGCCAAAATTTTTGTGGACGTCCGTCAAGACGTTGGCTATGCATCCGGTTGGCCCTCACGGCCATTCCGACCCATTTTCAAGGTCAAAATAGCCCCGAAGCGCGCATACCCCCATTTCGACGATTTTTCGTGTGCTATAGCACACCATTTTTTGGGTGATCCGGATCCCGACGTCAAAAGTGCCAAAATTTTTGTGGACGTCCGTCAAGACGTTGGCTATGCATCCGGTTGGCCCTCACGGCCATTCCGACCCATTTTCAAGGTCAAAATAGCCCCGAAGCGCGCATACCCCATTTCGACGATTTTTCGTGTGCTATAGCACACCATTTTTTGGGTGATCCGGATCCCGACGTCAAAAGTGCCAAAATTTTTGTGGACGTCCGTCAAGACGTTGGCTATGCATCCGGTTGGCCCTCACGGCCATTCCGACCCATTTTCAAGGTCAAAATAGCCCCGAAGCGCGCATACCCCCATTTCGACGATTTTTCGTGTGCTATAGCACACCATTTTTTGGGTGATCCGGATCCCGACGTCAAAAGTGCCAAAATTTTTGTGGACGTCCGTCAAGACGTTGGCTATGCATCCGGTTGGCCCTCACGGCCATTCCGACCCATTTTCAAGGTCAAAATAGCCCCGAAGCGCGCATACCCCATTTCGACGATTTTTCGTGTGCTATAGCACACCATTTTTTGGGTGATCCGGATCCCGACGTCAAAAGTGCCAAAATTTTGTGGACGTCCGTCAAGACGTTGGCTATGCATCCGGTTGGCCCTCACGGCCATTCCGACCCATTTTCAAGGTCAAAATAGCCCCGAAGCGCGCATACCCCATTTCGACGATTTTTCGTGTGCTATAGCACACCATTTTTTGGGTGATCCGGATCCCGACGTCAAAAGTGCCAAAAATTTTTGTGGACGTCCGTCAAGACGTTGGCTATGCATCCGGTTGGCCCTCACGGCCATTCCGACCCATTTTCAAGGTCAAAATAGCCCCGAAGCGCGCATACCCCCATTTCGACGATTTTTCGTGTGCTATAGCACACCATTTTTTGGGTGATCCGGATCCCGACGTCAAAAGTGCCAAAATTTTTGTGGACGTCCGTCAAGACGTTGGCTATGCATCCGGTTGGCCCTCACGGCCATTCCGACCCATTTTCAAGGTCAAAATAGCCCCGAAGCGCGCATACCCCCATTTCGACGATTTTTCGTGTGCTATAGCACACCATTTTTTGGGTGATCCGGATCCCGACGTCAAAAGTGCCAAAATTTTTGTGGACGTCCGTCAAGACGTTGGCTATGCATCCGGTTGGCCCTCACGGCCATTCCGACCCATTTTCAAGGTCAAAATAGCCCCGAAGCGCGCATACCCCCATTTCGACGATTTTTCGTGTGCTATAGCACACCATTTTTTGGGTGATCCGGATCCCGACGTCAAAAGTGCCAAAATTTTGTGGACGTCCGTCAAGACGTTGGCTATGCATCCGGTTGGCCCTCACGGCCATTCCGACCCATTTTCAAGGTCAAAATAGCCCCGAAGCGCGCATACCCCCATTTCGACGATTTTTCGTGTGCTATAGCACACCATTTTTTGGGTGATCCGGATCCCGACGTCAAAAGTGCCAAAAATTTTTGTGGACGTCCGTCAAGACGTTGGCTATGCATCCGGTTGGCCCTCACGGCCATTCCGACCCATTTTCAAGGTCAAAATAGCCCCGAAGCGCGCATACCCCCATTTCGACGATTTTTCGTGTGCTATAGCACACCATTTTTTGGGTGATCCGGATCCCGACGTCAAAAGTGCCAAAAATTTTTGTGGACGTCCGTCAAGACGTTGGCTATGCATCCGGTTGGCCCTCACGGCCATTCCGACCCATTTTCAAGGTCAAAATAGCCCCGAAGCGCGCATACCCCATTTCGACGATTTTTCGTGTGCTATAGCACACCATTTTTTGGGTGATCCGGATCCCGACGTCAAAAGTGCCAAAATTTTTGTGGACGTCCGTCAAGACGTTGGCTATGCATCCGGTTGGCCCTCACGGCCATTCCGACCCATTTTCAAGGTCAAAATAGCCCCGAAGCGCGCATACCCCCATTTCGACGATTTTTCGTGTGCTATAGCACACCATTTTTTGGGTGATCCGGATCCCGACGTCAAAAGTGCCAAAATTTTGTGGACGTCCGTCAAGACGTTGGCTATGCATCCGGTTGGCCCTCACGGCCATTCCGACCCATTTTCAAGGTCAAAATAGCCCCGAAGCGCGCATACCCCCATTTCGACGATTTTTCGTGTGCTATAGCACACCATTTTTTGGGTGATCCGGATCCCGACGTCAAAAGTGCCAAAATTTTGTGGACGTCCGTCAAGACGTTGGCTATGCATCCGGTTGGCCCTCACGGCCATTCCGACCCATTTTCAAGGTCAAAATAGCCCCGAAGCGCGCATACCCCCATTTCGACGATTTTTCGTGTGCTATAGCACACCATTTTTTGGGTGATCCGGATCCCGACGTCAAAAGTGCCAAAATTTTTGTGGACGTCCGTCAAGACGTTGGCTATGCATCCGGTTGGCCCTCACGGCCATTCCGACCCATTTTCAAGGTCAAAATAGCCCCGAAGCGCGCATACCCCATTTCGACGATTTTTCGTGTGCTATAGCACACCATTTTTTGGGTGATCCGGATCCCGACGTCAAAAGTGCCAAAAATTTTTGTGGACGTCCGTCAAGACGTTGGCTATGCATCCGGTTGGCCCTCACGGCCATTCCGACCCATTTTCAAGGTCAAAATAGCCCCGAAGCGCGCATACCCCCATTTCGACGATTTTTCGTGTGCTATAGCACACCATTTTTTGGGTGATCCGGATCCCGACGTCAAAAGTGCCAAAAATTTTTGTGGACGTCCGTCAAGACGTTGGCTATGCATCCGGTTGGCCCTCACGGCCATTCCGACCCATTTTCAAGGTCAAAATAGCCCCGAAGCGCGCATACCCCATTTCGACGATTTTTCGTGTGCTATAGCACACCATTTTTTGGGTGATCCGGATCCCGACGTCAAAAGTGCCAAAATTTTTGTGGACGTCCGTCAAGACGTTGGCTATGCATCCGGTTGGCCCTCACGGCCATTCCGACCCATTTTCAAGGTCAAAATAGCCCCGAAGCGCGCATACCCCCATTTCGACGATTTTTCGTGTGCTATAGCACACCATTTTTTGGGTGATCCGGATCCCGACGTCAAAAGTGCCAAAATTTTGTGGACGTCCGTCAAGACGTTGGCTATGCATCCGGTTGGCCCTCACGGCCATTCCGACCCATTTTCAAGGTCAAAATAGCCCCGAAGCGCGCATACCCCCATTTCGACGATTTTTCGTGTGCTATAGCACACCATTTTTTGGGTGATCCGGATCCCGACGTCAAAAGTGCCAAAATTTTTGTGGACGTCCGTCAAGACGTTGGCTATGCATCCGGTTGGCCCTCACGGCCATTCCGACCCATTTTCAAGGTCAAAATAGCCCCGAAGCGCGCATACCCCATTTCGACGATTTTTCGTGTGCTATAGCACACCATTTTTTGGGTGATCCGGATCCCGACGTCAAAAGTGCCAAAAATTTTTGGACGTCCGTCAAGACGTTGGCTATGCATCCGGTTGGCCCTCACGGCCATTCCGACCCATTTTCAAGGTCAAAATAGCCCCGAAGCGCGCATACCCCATTTCGACGATTTTTCGTGTGCTATAGCACACCATTTTTTGGGTGATCCGGATCCCGACGTCAAAAGTGCCAAAAATTTTGTGGACGTCCGTCAAGACGTTGGCTATGCATCCGGTTGGCCCTCACGGCCATTCCGACCCATTTTCAAGGTCAAAATAGCCCCGAAGCGCGCATACCCCATTTCGACGATTTTTCGTGTGCTATAGCACACCATTTTTTGGGTGATCCGGATCCCGACGTCAAAAGTGCCAAAATTTTTGTGGACGTCCGTCAAGACGTTGGCTATGCATCCGGTTGGCCCTCACGGCCATTCCGACCCATTTTCAAGGTCAAAATAGCCCCGAAGCGCGCATACCCCCATTTCGACGATTTTTCGTGTGCTATAGCACACCATTTTTTGGGTGATCCGGATCCCGACGTCAAAAGTGCCAAAAATTTTTGTGGACGTCCGTCAAGACGTTGGCTATGCATCCGGTTGGCCCTCACGGCCATTCCGACCCATTTTCAAGGTCAAAATAGCCCCGAAGCGCGCATACCCCATTTCGACGATTTTTCGTGTGCTATAGCACACCATTTTTTGGGTGATCCGGATCCCGACGTCAAAAGTGCCAAAATTTTTGTGGACGTCCGTCAAGACGTTGGCTATGCATCCGGTTGGCCCTCACGGCCATTCCGACCCATTTTCAAGGTCAAAATAGCCCCGAAGCGCGCATACCCCATTTCGACGATTTTTCGTGTGCTATAGCACACCATTTTTTGGGTGATCCGGATCCCGACGTCAAAAGTGCCAAAATTTTTGTGGACGTCCGTCAAGACGTTGGCTATGCATCCGGTTGGCCCTCACGGCCATTCCGACCCATTTTCAAGGTCAAAATAGCCCCGAAGCGCGCATACCCCATTTCGACGATTTTTCGTGTGCTATAGCACACCATTTTTTGGGTGATCCGGATCCCGACGTCAAAAGTGCCAAAATTTTTGGACGTCCGTCAAGACGTTGGCTATGCATCCGGTTGGCCCTCACGGCCATTCCGACCCATTTTCAAGGTCAAAATAGCCCCGAAGCGCGCATACCCCATTTCGACGATTTTTCGTGTGCTATAGCACACCATTTTTTGGGTGATCCGGATCCCGACGTCAAAAGTGCCAAAAATTTTTGTGGACGTCCGTCAAGACGTTGGCTATGCATCCGGTTGGCCCTCACGGCCATTCCGACCCATTTTCAAGGTCAAAATAGCCCCGAAGCGCGCATACCCCCATTTCGACGATTTTTCGTGTGCTATAGCACACCATTTTTTGGGTGATCCGGATCCCGACGTCAAAAGTGCCAAAATTTTGTGGACGTCCGTCAAGACGTTGGCTATGCATCCGGTTGGCCCTCACGGCCATTCCGACCCATTTTCAAGGTCAAAATAGCCCCGAAGCGCGCATACCCCATTTCGACGATTTTTCGTGTGCTATAGCACACCATTTTTTGGGTGATCCGGATCCCGACGTCAAAAGTGCCAAAATTTTTGTGGACGTCCGTCAAGACGTTGGCTATGCATCCGGTTGGCCCTCACGGCCATTCCGACCCATTTTCAAGGTCAAAATAGCCCCGAAGCGCGCATACCCCATTTCGACGATTTTTCGTGTGCTATAGCACACCATTTTTTGGGTGATCCGGATCCCGACGTCAAAAGTGCCAAAATTTTTGTGGACGTCCGTCAAGACGTTGGCTATGCATCCGGTTGGCCCTCACGGCCATTCCGACCCATTTTCAAGGTCAAAATAGCCCCGAAGCGCGCATACCCCATTTCGACGATTTTTCGTGTGCTATAGCACACCATTTTTTGGGTGATCCGGATCCCGACGTCAAAAGTGCCAAAATTTTGTGGACGTCCGTCAAGACGTTGGCTATGCATCCGGTTGGCCCTCACGGCCATTCCGACCCATTTTCAAGGTCAAAATAGCCCCGAAGCGCGCATACCCCATTTCGACGATTTTTCGTGTGCTATAGCACACCATTTTTTGGGTGATCCGGATCCCGACGTCAAAAGTGCCAAAATTTTTGTGGACGTCCGTCAAGACGTTGGCTATGCATCCGGTTGGCCCTCACGGCCATTCCGACCCATTTTCAAGGTCAAAATAGCCCCGAAGCGCGCATACCCCATTTCGACGATTTTTCGTGTGCTATAGCACACCATTTTTTGGGTGATCCGGATCCCGACGTCAAAAGTGCCAAAATTTTGTGGACGTCCGTCAAGACGTTGGCTATGCATCCGGTTGGCCCTCACGGCCATTCCGACCCATTTTCAAGGTCAAAATAGCCCCGAAGCGCGCATACCCCCATTTCGACGATTTTTCGTGTGCTATAGCACACCATTTTTTGGGTGATCCGGATCCCGACGTCAAAAGTGCCAAAATTTTTGTGGACGTCCGTCAAGACGTTGGCTATGCATCCGGTTGGCCCTCACGGCCATTCCGACCCATTTTCAAGGTCAAAATAGCCCCGAAGCGCGCATACCCCCATTTCGACGATTTTTCGTGTGCTATAGCACACCATTTTTTGGGTGATCCGGATCCCGACGTCAAAAGTGCCAAAATTTTTGTGGACGTCCGTCAAGACGTTGGCTATGCATCCGGTTGGCCCTCACGGCCATTCCGACCCATTTTCAAGGTCAAAATAGCCCCGAAGCGCGCATACCCCCATTTCGACGATTTTTCGTGTGCTATAGCACACCATTTTTTGGGTGATCCGGATCCCGACGTCAAAAGTGCCAAAATTTTTGTGGACGTCCGTCAAGACGTTGGCTATGCATCCGGTTGGCCCTCACGGCCATTCCGACCCATTTTCAAGGTCAAAATAGCCCCGAAGCGCGCATACCCCCATTTCGACGATTTTTCGTGTGCTATAGCACACCATTTTTTGGGTGATCCGGATCCCGACGTCAAAAGTGCCAAAAATTTTTGTGGACGTCCGTCAAGACGTTGGCTATGCATCCGGTTGGCCCTCACGGCCATTCCGACCCATTTTCAAGGTCAAAATAGCCCCGAAGCGCGCATACCCCCATTTCGACGATTTTTCGTGTGCTATAGCACACCATTTTTTGGGTGATCCGGATCCCGACGTCAAAAGTGCCAAAATTTTTGTGGACGTCCGTCAAGACGTTGGCTATGCATCCGGTTGGCCCTCACGGCCATTCCGACCCATTTTCAAGGTCAAAATAGCCCCGAAGCGCGCATACCCCATTTCGACGATTTTTCGTGTGCTATAGCACACCATTTTTTGGGTGATCCGGATCCCGACGTCAAAAGTGCCAAAAATTTTGTGGACGTCCGTCAAGACGTTGGCTATGCATCCGGTTGGCCCTCACGGCCATTCCGACCCATTTTCAAGGTCAAAATAGCCCCGAAGCGCGCATACCCCCATTTCGACGATTTTTCGTGTGCTATAGCACACCATTTTTTGGGTGATCCGGATCCCGACGTCAAAAGTGCCAAAATTTTGTGGACGTCCGTCAAGACGTTGGCTATGCATCCGGTTGGCCCTCACGGCCATTCCGACCCATTTTCAAGGTCAAAATAGCCCCGAAGCGCGCATACCCCCATTTCGACGATTTTTCGTGTGCTATAGCACACCATTTTTTGGGTGATCCGGATCCCGACGTCAAAAGTGCCAAAATTTTTGTGGACGTCCGTCAAGACGTTGGCTATGCATCCGGTTGGCCCTCACGGCCATTCCGACCCATTTTCAAGGTCAAAATAGCCCCGAAGCGCGCATACCCCCATTTCGACGATTTTTCGTGTGCTATAGCACACCATTTTTTGGGTGATCCGGATCCCGACGTCAAAAGTGCCAAAATTTTTGTGGACGTCCGTCAAGACGTTGGCTATGCATCCGGTTGGCCCTCACGGCCATTCCGACCCATTTTCAAGGTCAAAATAGCCCCGAAGCGCGCATACCCCCATTTCGACGATTTTTCGTGTGCTATAGCACACCATTTTTTGGGTGATCCGGATCCCGACGTCAAAAGTGCCAAAATTTTTGTGGACGTCCGTCAAGACGTTGGCTATGCATCCGGTTGGCCCTCACGGCCATTCCGACCCATTTTCAAGGTCAAAATAGCCCCGAAGCGCGCATACCCCCATTTCGACGATTTTTCGTGTGCTATAGCACACCATTTTTTGGGTGATCCGGATCCCGACGTCAAAAGTGCCAAAATTTTTGTGGACGTCCGTCAAGACGTTGGCTATGCATCCGGTTGGCCCTCACGGCCATTCCGACCCATTTTCAAGGTCAAAATAGCCCCGAAGCGCGCATACCCCCATTTCGACGATTTTTCGTGTGCTATAGCACACCATTTTTTGGGTGATCCGGATCCCGACGTCAAAAGTGCCAAAATTTTTGTGGACGTCCGTCAAGACGTTGGCTATGCATCCGGTTGGCCCTCACGGCCATTCCGACCCATTTTCAAGGTCAAAATAGCCCCGAAGCGCGCATACCCCCATTTCGACGATTTTTCGTGTGCTATAGCACACCATTTTTTGGGTGATCCGGATCCCGACGTCAAAAGTGCCAAAATTTTGTGGACGTCCGTCAAGACGTTGGCTATGCATCCGGTTGGCCCTCACGGCCATTCCGACCCATTTTCAAGGTCAAAATAGCCCCGAAGCGCGCATACCCCCATTTCGACGATTTTTCGTGTGCTATAGCACACCATTTTTTGGGTGATCCGGATCCCGACGTCAAAAGTGCCAAAATTTTGTGGACGTCCGTCAAGACGTTGGCTATGCATCCGGTTGGCCCTCACGGCCATTCCGACCCATTTTCAAGGTCAAAATAGCCCCGAAGCGCGCATACCCCCATTTCGACGATTTTTCGTGTGCTATAGCACACCATTTTTTGGGTGATCCGGATCCCGACGTCAAAAGTGCCAAAAATTTTGTGGACGTCCGTCAAGACGTTGGCTATGCATCCGGTTGGCCCTCACGGCCATTCCGACCCATTTTCAAGGTCAAAATAGCCCCGAAGCGCGCATACCCCCATTTCGACGATTTTTCGTGTGCTATAGCACACCATTTTTTGGGTGATCCGGATCCCGACGTCAAAAGTGCCAAAATTTTGTGGACGTCCGTCAAGACGTTGGCTATGCATCCGGTTGGCCCTCACGGCCATTCCGACCCATTTTCAAGGTCAAAATAGCCCCGAAGCGCGCATACCCCCATTTCGACGATTTTTCGTGTGCTATAGCACACCATTTTTTGGGTGATCCGGATCCCGACGTCAAAAGTGCCAAAATTTTTGTGGACGTCCGTCAAGACGTTGGCTATGCATCCGGTTGGCCCTCACGGCCATTCCGACCCATTTTCAAGGTCAAAATAGCCCCGAAGCGCGCATACCCCCATTTCGACGATTTTTCGTGTGCTATAGCACACCATTTTTTGGGTGATCCGGATCCCGACGTCAAAAGTGCCAAAATTTTTGTGGACGTCCGTCAAGACGTTGGCTATGCATCCGGTTGGCCCTCACGGCCATTCCGACCCATTTTCAAGGTCAAAATAGCCCCGAAGCGCGCATACCCCATTTCGACGATTTTTCGTGTGCTATAGCACACCATTTTTTGGGTGATCCGGATCCCGACGTCAAAAGTGCCAAAATTTTTGTGGACGTCCGTCAAGACGTTGGCTATGCATCCGGTTGGCCCTCACGGCCATTCCGACCCATTTTCAAGGTCAAAATAGCCCCGAAGCGCGCATACCCCCATTTCGACGATTTTTCGTGTGCTATAGCACACCATTTTTTGGGTGATCCGGATCCCGACGTCAAAAGTGCCAAAATTTTGTGGACGTCCGTCAAGACGTTGGCTATGCATCCGGTTGGCCCTCACGGCCATTCCGACCCATTTTCAAGGTCAAAATAGCCCCGAAGCGCGCATACCCCCATTTCGACGATTTTTCGTGTGCTATAGCACACCATTTTTTGGGTGATCCGGATCCCGACGTCAAAAGTGCCAAAATTTTGTGGACGTCCGTCAAGACGTTGGCTATGCATCCGGTTGGCCCTCACGGCCATTCCGACCCATTTTCAAGGTCAAAATAGCCCCGAAGCGCGCATACCCCCATTTCGACGATTTTTCGTGTGCTATAGCACACCATTTTTTGGGTGATCCGGATCCCGACGTCAAAAGTGCCAAAATTTTTGTGGACGTCCGTCAAGACGTTGGCTATGCATCCGGTTGGCCCTCACGGCCATTCCGACCCATTTTCAAGGTCAAAATAGCCCCGAAGCGCGCATACCCCCATTTCGACGATTTTTCGTGTGCTATAGCACACCATTTTTTGGGTGATCCGGATCCCGACGTCAAAAGTGCCAAAAATTTTTGTGGACGTCCGTCAAGACGTTGGCTATGCATCCGGTTGGCCCTCACGGCCATTCCGACCCATTTTCAAGGTCAAAATAGCCCCGAAGCGCGCATACCCCATTTCGACGATTTTTCGTGTGCTATAGCACACCATTTTTTGGGTGATCCGGATCCCGACGTCAAAAGTGCCAAAATTTTTGTGGACGTCCGTCAAGACGTTGGCTATGCATCCGGTTGGCCCTCACGGCCATTCCGACCCATTTTCAAGGTCAAAATAGCCCCGAAGCGCGCATACCCCCATTTCGACGATTTTTCGTGTGCTATAGCACACCATTTTTTGGGTGATCCGGATCCCGACGTCAAAAGTGCCAAAATTTTTGTGGACGTCCGTCAAGACGTTGGCTATGCATCCGGTTGGCCCTCACGGCCATTCCGACCCATTTTCAAGGTCAAAATAGCCCCGAAGCGCGCATACCCCATTTCGACGATTTTTCGTGTGCTATAGCACACCATTTTTTGGGTGATCCGGATCCCGACGTCAAAAGTGCCAAAATTTTTGTGGACGTCCGTCAAGACGTTGGCTATGCATCCGGTTGGCCCTCACGGCCATTCCGACCCATTTTCAAGGTCAAAATAGCCCCGAAGCGCGCATACCCCATTTCGACGATTTTTCGTGTGCTATAGCACACCATTTTTTGGGTGATCCGGATCCCGACGTCAAAAGTGCCAAAATTTTGTGGACGTCCGTCAAGACGTTGGCTATGCATCCGGTTGGCCCTCACGGCCATTCCGACCCATTTTCAAGGTCAAAATAGCCCCGAAGCGCGCATACCCCCATTTCGACGATTTTTCGTGTGCTATAGCACACCATTTTTTGGGTGATCCGGATCCCGACGTCAAAAGTGCCAAAATTTTTGTGGACGTCCGTCAAGACGTTGGCTATGCATCCGGTTGGCCCTCACGGCCATTCCGACCCATTTTCAAGGTCAAAATAGCCCCGAAGCGCGCATACCCCCATTTCGACGATTTTTCGTGTGCTATAGCACACCATTTTTTGGGTGATCCGGATCCCGACGTCAAAAGTGCCAAAAATTTTGTGGACGTCCGTCAAGACGTTGGCTATGCATCCGGTTGGCCCTCACGGCCATTCCGACCCATTTTCAAGGTCAAAATAGCCCCGAAGCGCGCATACCCCCATTTCGACGATTTTTCGTGTGCTATAGCACACCATTTTTTGGGTGATCCGGATCCCGACGTCAAAAGTGCCAAAATTTTGTGGACGTCCGTCAAGACGTTGGCTATGCATCCGGTTGGCCCTCACGGCCATTCCGACCCATTTTCAAGGTCAAAATAGCCCCGAAGCGCGCATACCCCCATTTCGACGATTTTTCGTGTGCTATAGCACACCATTTTTTGGGTGATCCGGATCCCGACGTCAAAAGTGCCAAAAATTTTTGTGGACGTCCGTCAAGACGTTGGCTATGCATCCGGTTGGCCCTCACGGCCATTCCGACCCATTTTCAAGGTCAAAATAGCCCCGAAGCGCGCATACCCCCATTTCGACGATTTTTCGTGTGCTATAGCACACCATTTTTTGGGTGATCCGGATCCCGACGTCAAAAGTGCCAAAATTTTGTGGACGTCCGTCAAGACGTTGGCTATGCATCCGGTTGGCCCTCACGGCCATTCCGACCCATTTTCAAGGTCAAAATAGCCCCGAAGCGCGCATACCCCATTTCGACGATTTTTCGTGTGCTATAGCACACCATTTTTTGGGTGATCCGGATCCCGACGTCAAAAGTGCCAAAAATTTTGTGGACGTCCGTCAAGACGTTGGCTATGCATCCGGTTGGCCCTCACGGCCATTCCGACCCATTTTCAAGGTCAAAATAGCCCCGAAGCGCGCATACCCCCATTTCGACGATTTTTCGTGTGCTATAGCACACCATTTTTTGGGTGATCCGGATCCCGACGTCAAAAGTGCCAAAATTTTGTGGACGTCCGTCAAGACGTTGGCTATGCATCCGGTTGGCCCTCACGGCCATTCCGACCCATTTTCAAGGTCAAAATAGCCCCGAAGCGCGCATACCCCCATTTCGACGATTTTTCGTGTGCTATAGCACACCATTTTTTGGGTGATCCGGATCCCGACGTCAAAAGTGCCAAAAATTTTTGTGGACGTCCGTCAAGACGTTGGCTATGCATCCGGTTGGCCCTCACGGCCATTCCGACCCATTTTCAAGGTCAAAATAGCCCCGAAGCGCGCATACCCCATTTCGACGATTTTTCGTGTGCTATAGCACACCATTTTTTGGGTGATCCGGATCCCGACGTCAAAAGTGCCAAAAATTTTTGTGGACGTCCGTCAAGACGTTGGCTATGCATCCGGTTGGCCCTCACGGCCATTCCGACCCATTTTCAAGGTCAAAATAGCCCCGAAGCGCGCATACCCCCATTTCGACGATTTTTCGTGTGCTATAGCACACCATTTTTTGGGTGATCCGGATCCCGACGTCAAAAGTGCCAAAATTTTTGTGGACGTCCGTCAAGACGTTGGCTATGCATCCGGTTGGCCCTCACGGCCATTCCGACCCATTTTCAAGGTCAAAATAGCCCCGAAGCGCGCATACCCCATTTCGACGATTTTTCGTGTGCTATAGCACACCATTTTTTGGGTGATCCGGATCCCGACGTCAAAAGTGCCAAAAATTTTTGTGGACGTCCGTCAAGACGTTGGCTATGCATCCGGTTGGCCCTCACGGCCATTCCGACCCATTTTCAAGGTCAAAATAGCCCCGAAGCGCGCATACCCCCATTTCGACGATTTTTCGTGTGCTATAGCACACCATTTTTTGGGTGATCCGGATCCCGACGTCAAAAGTGCCAAAATTTTGTGGACGTCCGTCAAGACGTTGGCTATGCATCCGGTTGGCCCTCACGGCCATTCCGACCCAAGGTCAAAATAGCCCCGAAGCGCGCATACCCCCAAGACGATTTTCGACGATCGTGTGCTATAGCACACCATTTTTTGGGTGATCCGGATCCCGACGTCAAAAGTGCCAAAATTTTTGTGGACGTCCGTCAAGACGTTGGCTATGCATCCGGTTGGCCCTCACGGCCATTCCGACCCATTTTCAAGGTCAAAATAGCCCCGAAGCGCGCATACCCCATTTCGACGATTTTTCGTGTGCTATAGCACACCATTTTTTGGGTGATCCGGATCCCGACGTCAAAAGTGCCAAAAATTTTGTGGACGTCCGTCAAGACGTTGGCTATGCATCCGGTTGGCCCTCACGGCCATTCCGACCCATTTTCAAGGTCAAAATAGCCCCGAAGCGCGCATACCCCCATTTCGACGATTTTTCGTGTGCTATAGCACACCATTTTTTGGGTGATCCGGATCCCGACGTCAAAAGTGCCAAAATTTTTGTGGACGTCCGTCAAGACGTTGGCTATGCATCCGGTTGGCCCTCACGGCCATTCCGACCCATTTTCAAGGTCAAAATAGCCCCGAAGCGCGCATACCCCATTTCGACGATTTTTCGTGTGCTATAGCACACCATTTTTTGGGTGATCCGGATCCCGACGTCAAAAGTGCCAAAAATTTTTGTGGACGTCCGTCAAGACGTTGGCTATGCATCCGGTTGGCCCTCACGGCCATTCCGACCCATTTTCAAGGTCAAAATAGCCCCGAAGCGCGCATACCCCCATTTCGACGATTTTTCGTGTGCTATAGCACACCATTTTTTGGGTGATCCGGATCCCGACGTCAAAAGTGCCAAAAATTTTTGTGGACGTCCGTCAAGACGTTGGCTATGCATCCGGTTGGCCCTCACGGCCATTCCGACCCATTTTCAAGGTCAAAATAGCCCCGAAGCGCGCATACCCCATTTCGACGATTTTTCGTGTGCTATAGCACACCATTTTTTGGGTGATCCGGATCCCGACGTCAAAAGTGCCAAAATTTTTGTGGACGTCCGTCAAGACGTTGGCTATGCATCCGGTTGGCCCTCACGGCCATTCCGACCCATTTTCAAGGTCAAAATAGCCCCGAAGCGCGCATACCCCCATTTCGACGATTTTTCGTGTGCTATAGCACACCATTTTTTGGGTGATCCGGATCCCGACGTCAAAAGTGCCAAAATTTTTGTGGACGTCCGTCAAGACGTTGGCTATGCATCCGGTTGGCCCTCACGGCCATTCCGACCCATTTTCAAGGTCAAAATAGCCCCGAAGCGCGCATACCCCATTTCGACGATTTTTCGTGTGCTATAGCACACCATTTTTTGGGTGATCCGGATCCCGACGTCAAAAGTGCCAAAATTTTGTGGACGTCCGTCAAGACGTTGGCTATGCATCCGGTTGGCCCTCACGGCCATTCCGACCCATTTTCAAGGTCAAAATAGCCCCGAAGCGCGCATACCCCATTTCGACGATTTTTCGTGTGCTATAGCACACCATTTTTTGGGTGATCCGGATCCCGACGTCAAAAGTGCCAAAATTTTGTGGACGTCCGTCAAGACGTTGGCTATGCATCCGGTTGGCCCTCACGGCCATTCCGACCCATTTTCAAGGTCAAAATAGCCCCGAAGCGCGCATACCCCCATTTCGACGATTTTTCGTGTGCTATAGCACACCATTTTTTGGGTGATCCGGATCCCGACGTCAAAAGTGCCAAAAATTTTGTGGACGTCCGTCAAGACGTTGGCTATGCATCCGGTTGGCCCTCACGGCCATTCCGACCCATTTTCAAGGTCAAAATAGCCCCGAAGCGCGCATACCCCCATTTCGACGATTTTTCGTGTGCTATAGCACACCATTTTTTGGGTGATCCGGATCCCGACGTCAAAAGTGCCAAAATTTTTGTGGACGTCCGTCAAGACGTTGGCTATGCATCCGGTTGGCCCTCACGGCCATTCCGACCCATTTTCAAGGTCAAAATAGCCCCGAAGCGCGCATACCCCCATTTCGACGATTTTTCGTGTGCTATAGCACACCATTTTTTGGGTGATCCGGATCCCGACGTCAAAAGTGCCAAAAATTTTTGTGGACGTCCGTCAAGACGTTGGCTATGCATCCGGTTGGCCCTCACGGCCATTCCGACCCATTTTCAAGGTCAAAATAGCCCCGAAGCGCGCATACCCCATTTCGACGATTTTTCGTGTGCTATAGCACACCATTTTTTGGGTGATCCGGATCCCGACGTCAAAAGTGCCAAAATTTTTGTGGACGTCCGTCAAGACGTTGCTATGCATCCGGTTGGCCCTCACGGCCATTCCGACCCATTTTCAAGGTCAAAATAGCCCCGAAGCGCGCATACCCCCATTTCGACGATTTTTCGTGTGCTATAGCACACCATTTTTTGGGTGATCCGGATCCCGACGTCAAAAGTGCCAAAATTTTTGTGGACGTCCGTCAAGACGTTGGCTATGCATCCGGTTGGCCCTCACGGCCATTCCGACCCATTTTCAAGGTCAAAATAGCCCCGAAGCGCGCATACCCCATTTCGACGATTTTTCGTGTGCTATAGCACACCATTTTTTGGGTGATCCGGATCCCGACGTCAAAAGTGCCAAAATTTTGTGGACGTCCGTCAAGACGTTGGCTATGCATCCGGTTGGCCCTCACGGCCATTCCGACCCATTTTCAAGGTCAAAATAGCCCGAAGCGCGCATACCCCCATTTCGACGATTTTTCGTGTGCTATAGCACACCATTTTTTGGGTGATCCGGATCCCGACGTCAAAAGTGCCAAAAATTTTGTGGACGTCCGTCAAGACGTTGGCTATGCATCCGGTTGGCCCTCACGGCCATTCCGACCCATTTTCAAGGTCAAAATAGCCCCGAAGCGCGCATACCCCATTTCGACGATTTTTCGTGTGCTATAGCACACCATTTTTTGGGTGATCCGGATCCCGACGTCAAAAGTGCCAAAATTTTTGTGGACGTCCGTCAAGACGTTGGCTATGCATCCGGTTGGCCCTCACGGCCATTCCGACCCATTTTCAAGGTCAAAATAGCCCCGAAGCGCGCATACCCCATTTCGACGATTTTTCGTGTGCTATAGCACACCATTTTTTGGGTGATCCGGATCCCGACGTCAAAAGTGCCAAAATTTTTGTGGACGTCCGTCAAGACGTTGGCTATGCATCCGGTTGGCCCTCACGGCCATTCCGACCCATTTTCAAGGTCAAAATAGCCCCGAAGCGCGCATACCCCCATTTCGACGATTTTTCGTGTGCTATAGCACACCATTTTTTGGGTGATCCGGATCCCGACGTCAAAAGTGCCAAAATTTTGTGGACGTCCGTCAAGACGTTGGCTATGCATCCGGTTGGCCCTCACGGCCATTCCGACCCATTTTCAAGGTCAAAATAGCCCCGAAGCGCGCATACCCCATTTCGACGATTTTTCGTGTGCTATAGCACACCATTTTTTGGGTGATCCGGATCCCGACGTCAAAAGTGCCAAAATTTTTGTGGACGTCCGTCAAGACGTTGGCTATGCATCCGGTTGGCCCTCACGGCCATTCCGACCCATTTTCAAGGTCAAAATAGCCCCGAAGCGCGCATACCCCATTTCGACGATTTTTCGTGTGCTATAGCACACCATTTTTTGGGTGATCCGGATCCCGACGTCAAAAGTGCCAAAATTTTGTGGACGTCCGTCAAGACGTTGGCTATGCATCGGTTGGCCCTCACGGCCATTCCGACCCATTTTCAAGGTCAAAATAGCCCCGAAGCGCGCATACCCCATTTCGACGATTTTTCGTGTGCTATAGCACACCATTTTTTGGGTGATCCGGATCCCGACGTCAAAAGTGCCAAAAATTTTGTGGACGTCCGTCAAGACGTTGGCTATGCATCGGTTGGCCCTCACGGCCATTCCGACCCATTTTCAAGGTCAAAATAGCCCGAAGCGCGCATACCCCATTTCGACGATTTTTCGTGTGCTATAGCACACCATTTTTTGGGTGATCCGGATCCCGACGTCAAAAGTGCCAAAATTTTGTGGACGTCCGTCAAGACGTTGGCTATGCATCGGTTGGCCCTCACGGCCATTCCGACCCATTTTCAAGGTCAAAATAGCCCCGAAGCGCGCATACCCCCATTTCGACGATTTTTCGTGTGCTATAGCACACCATTTTTTGGGTGATCCGGATCCCGACGTCAAAAGTGCCAAAAATTTTGTGGACGTCCGTCAAGACGTTGGCTATGCATCCGGTTGGCCCTCACGGCCATTCCGACCCATTTTCAAGGTCAAAATAGCCCCGAAGCGCGCATACCCCCATTTCGACGATTTTTCGTGTGCTATAGCACACCATTTTTTGGGTGATCCGGATCCCGACGTCAAAAGTGCCAAAATTTTTGTGGACGTCCGTCAAGACGTTGGCTATGCATCCGGTTGGCCCTCACGGCCATTCGACCCATTTTCAAGGTCAAAATAGCCCGAAGCGCGCATACCCCCATTTCGACGATTTTTCGTGTGCTATAGCACACCATTTTTTGGGTGATCCGGATCCCGACGTCAAAAGTGCCAAAATTTTTGTGGACGTCCGTCAAGACGTTGGCTATGCATCCGGTTGGCCCTCACGGCCATTCCGACCCATTTTCAAGGTCAAAATAGCCCCGAAGCGCGCATACCCCCATTTCGACGATTTTTCGTGTGCTATAGCACACCATTTTTTGGGTGATCCGGATCCCGACGTCAAAAGTGCCAAAAATTTTGTGGACGTCCGTCAAGACGTTGGCTATGCATCCGGTTGGCCCTCACGGCCATTCCGACCCATTTTCAAGGTCAAAATAGCCCGAAGCGCGCATACCCCATTTCGACGATTTTTCGTGTGCTATAGCACACCATTTTTTGGGTGATCCGGATCCCGACGTCAAAAGTGCCAAAAATTTTTGTGGACGTCCGTCAAGACGTTGGCTATGCATCCGGTTGGCCCTCACGGCCATTCCGACCCATTTTCAAGGTCAAAATAGCCCGAAGCGCGCATACCCCCATTTCGACGATTTTTCGTGTGCTATAGCACACCATTTTTTGGGTGATCCGGATCCCGACGTCAAAAGTGCCAAAATTTTGTGGACGTCCGTCAAGACGTTGGCTATGCATCCGGTTGGCCCTCACGGCCATTCCGACCCATTTTCAAGGTCAAAATAGCCCCGAAGCGCGCATACCCCCATTTCGACGATTTTTCGTGTGCTATAGCACACCATTTTTTGGGTGATCCGGATCCCGACGTCAAAAGTGCCAAAAATTTTGTGGACGTCCGTCAAGACTTGGCTATGCATCCGGTTGGCCCTCACGGCCATTCCGACCCATTTTCAAGGTCAAAATAGCCCGAAGCGCGCATACCCCCATTTCGACGATTTTTCGTGTGCTATAGCACACCATTTTTTGGGTGATCCGGATCCCGACGTCAAAAGTGCCAAAAATTTTGTGGACGTCCGTCAAGACTTGGCTATGCATCCGGTTGGCCCTCACGGCCATTCCGACCCATTTTCAAGGTCAAAATAGCCCCGAAGCGCGCATACCCCCATTTCGACGATTTTTCGTGTGCTATAGCACACCATTTTTTGGGTGATCCGGATCCCGACGTCAAAAGTGCCAAATTTTTGTGGACGTCCGTCAAGACGTTGGCTATGCATCCGGTTGGCCCTCACGGCCATTCCGACCCATTTTCAAGGTCAAAATAGCCCCGAAGCGCGCATACCCCCATTTCGACGATTTTTCGTGTGCTATAGCACACCATTTTTTGGGTGATCCGGATCCCGACGTCAAAAGTGCCAAAAATTTTTGTGGACGTCCGTCAAGACGTTGGCTATGCATCCGGTTGGCCCTCACGGCCATTCGACCCATTTTCAAGGTCAAAATAGCCCGAAGCGCGCATACCCCATTTCGACGATTTTTCGTGTGCTATAGCACACCATTTTTTGGGTGATCCGGATCCCGACGTCAAAAGTGCCAAAAATTTTTGTGGACGTCCGTCAAGACGTTGGCTATGCATCCGGTTGGCCCTCACGGCCATTCCGACCCATTTTCAAGGTCAAAATAGCCCGAAGCGCGCATACCCCATTTCGACGATTTTTCGTGTGCTATAGCACACCATTTTTGGGTGATCCGGATCCCGACGTCAAAAGTGCCAAAATTTTTGTGGACGTCCGTCAAGACGTTGGCTATGCATCGGTTGGCCCTCACGGCCATTCCGACCCATTTTCAAGGTCAAAATAGCCCGAAGCGCGCATACCCCATTTCGACGATTTTTCGTGTGCTATAGCACACCATTTTTTGGGTGATCCGGATCCCGACGTCAAAAGTGCCAAAATTTTTGTGGACGTCCGTCAAGACGTTGGCTATGCATCCGGTTGGCCCTCACGGCCATTCCGACCCATTTTTCAAGGTCAAAATAGCCCCGAAGCGCGCATACCCCATTTCGACGAT
>CM040629.1:5726065-5748556 GCA_022817965.1 Solanum lycopersicoides
TTGCAGACAGGTCTTCTGTTCTTCTACACTAGTTTTTGGGAGTTCTATTCTGTGTTCCAAGGTATTTTTACGTTCTCACAAGAAAGGATGATGCTGGAGAAAGAAAGATCATCTGGCATGTATAGGCTCTCCGCGTACTTTATGGCTATCACTGTAGGTGATCTTCCGATGGAGCTAGTCCTTCCGACTTTCCACTGTTATAACATACTGGATGGCTGGTCTAAAACCATCCGCGTGGAGGTTCTTCTCGACTTTATTCAGCCTCCTCTACAATGTATTAGTCTCCCAAAGCCTTGGACTTGCTATTGGTGCAATGGTCATGGATGAAAAGTCATCTACTGTATACGCTTTAGTCATCTTGATATCGTTTACCTTAGCTGGAGGGTTCTATGTTCAGCATGTCCCGAAGTTCATTGCCTGGATAAAGCACGTATCAATAACTCAGTACGCGTACAAGCTCTTGTTGGGGTCCCAATATAGTCCGGGGAAACGTATTCATGTGGCAGAAACGCGACGTGTCTGGTTGAAGATTTTCCTTCCATAAAAACTATAGGGCTTGGAGGTAAAGTCATCTCAGTAGTTGCATTGGCTATTATGCTTTTGGGTTATAGGTTCTTGGCTTATGTTGCTCTTATGAGGATTGGTGTGACAAAGAAATAGATTTTGCTTTACTCAGAGATTTTGTAGGAAGTATTTCCATTTGTAATTTTAGTGGTGTGACTTTATTGCCGTAAAAAAGCGGTAATTGAGTTAATGTAATTGTACTCGTAGTTGTTAAAGTCTTTAGTAACATTTATATAGAGTACTTATAAATACTCATATTTATTATACCCGCTAAATATAATATATCGACAATTATATAATTGTGGCAAAATCCTTAATTTGTTTTAGTGTGTTAACTCTATTTTGTTTCTAGACTTCGTTTTTTATAACAAAGATAATCTACAATCACTATCCTTTGGGTGTGCACAGAATAAAATCTTTGTTCCTATGCAATAGCTTGCAAACACAGGAAAGGTAATCCGCACTAGGCGTGGAACGAGCTACCTTGTTTGTCTCTTTTGTTTTTAATTACTCCAAAGTAAATGCAGACATTCCAATTGTGACCTAATGATCAATGAAATGGTAAAATTTTGACAATTGAGATATGGCTTATTTGTCTATAAAAAGGGTGAAAACCCTGGAGTTGAAGGTTAGTATATATAGTTAATATAAAAAAGATGTCATTTTTTTTCTAAATTTTACTAAAAATAAAATAATGTCACGTAAATTAGGACGAAGGAGTACATAAAATAAAACTAACTCACTTGGGTGCAGCAAGGTTTTTAACTCTTGTTTATATGAGTAAAAAATAGATAAATAGTGGTTATTATTCTACTAATAACCCTTTAAAATATTGTGCACACTTCTTTAATGTTTAACTTGAGTAGTTGAAAACAATTGTCATGAACTTTATTCTTGAAATTCTAAAGTAATAATTATTTTGTGACGATTTCTTTGTTCTAAAACCATATAAAATGAGATGAATGAAATATTTATTAGAGGTTTGTTTAGCTAAATTATCTTTATAAATAATTATGCTTTTGCAAGTGACCAAATTTTGACAACCTAATCAATAAATTCATTACTCTCCATTTCCTCATAAATTGTTTTTTTGTTTGAAAACGTGAAATTTCAGATAATCAATCATCTGAATTACTTTCGATCGCCTCAATATATTAATCAGTCCATATGTATTTCCAAGAATTTAGGAGAGAAAAAAGAAGTCATCAAAGAAGTCTTGATTTTAATTTCTTTTAAATAGAGAGCCCCAAGAGTTTTTAAACATGGAATAATTAAAGATGGAAAATATATTGTCCCAACAACAAAATCAATACACTGATCATTCTAAAATTGAAGTTATTTTCAACAACATTAATCGTCCTGTCACTCTTAAGGTAATTCATTAAACATTTCATGTGATTTCTCGCTTCGTGTTGTTAAGATAGTTTCACATTAAGGGTAAAGTGTTTTATAACAAAAGTGACTTGGGATTTACGAGACCTAAGAAATACTTATTACTTAAATTTTTAAGGTGTGAATAGCTCCACCCCGTGTCCTTACTAGCTCCGCCCCTTATCCTTGAGTCCTTACTAACTCTGCTCCTTATCCTTGAGTCCTTACTAGCTCCGCCCCTTTATCTAAGTGGCCTTGCGAGCTCCGCCCCTTATCCATGTGTCCTTGCTAGCTTCGCCTCTTATCCCTGAGTCCTTAGTAGCTCCACCCCTTATCTCGGAGTCCTTTCTAGCGCCACCCCTTATCCCGGAGTCCTTACTAGCTCCGCCCCTTATCCCTGAGTCCCTTACTAGCTCCACCCCTTATCCCGGAGTCCTACTAGCTCCTCCCCTTATCCCTGTGTCCTTACTAGCTTCGTCCCTTATCCTGGTGTCTTTACTAGCTCCGCCCCTTATCCCTGTGTCCTGACTAGCTTTGTCCCTTATCCATGATTCCTCACTAGCTCCGCCCCTTATCCACAAAGATGTTTTATATATACATGAATTGAGCATGCCAGAAGTTAATAAATAGTTCCTCTCTTTTATGATATTGCTAAAAATGTAATGGCTTGAGTGATCTTGCAGTTTGAGAATGTTGTTTACAAGATCAATCTCGCGAAAGAAGGGTGTTTCAAGAATTCACCAAAATCAAATGAAGAGAAGATAATCTTGAAGGGTGTCTCGGGGATCGTTTCTCCAGGTGAAATGCTGGCGATATTAGGCCCTTCAGGAAGTGGAAAAACAACTCTGCTAACAGGACTCGGAGGCAGGCTCGTTAATGGACATCTCAAAGGCGTTATAACATATAATAACAAGCCATTTACCAATGCCATGAATCGTAGCACCGGCTTTGTTACTCAAGATGATGTTCTTTACCCTCACCTTACAGTGTCCGAAACACTTGTGTTCACTGCTCTCCTTCGTTTGCCTAAAACATTTACAGTTGAGGAGAAAACCGCGCATGCTGAAGCAATAATGACTCAACTTGGATTGACAAAGTGCAAGGACATCATCGTTGGAGGTCCGTTTCTGAGAGGGATATCGGGTGGGGAGAGGAAAAGAGTAAGTATTGGACAAGAAATGCTTATTAACCCAAGTTTGTTGTTCTTAGATGAACCAACATCAGGGCTTGATTCTACTACAGCGTTAAGGATTGTGACGTCTTTAAGGGATTTAGCAAAGGGTGGAAGGACGGTTGTGCTAACGATACATCAACCTTCGAGTAGGCTGTTTTACATGTTCAAGAAAGTGTTGTTATTATCCGAAGGAAATCCCCTGTATTTTGGCAGAGGAGAAGATGCTATGGGATATTTTTCAGGCATCGGATTTTCCCCGTTAGTTGCCATGAATCCCTCAGACTTCTTGTTGGATCTTTCAAATGGTATGTTTCATCTATATATACATATAGTAATTTCATGTATGAAGGTTCTTGCTTTTCTTTTACGAATCAGAGTGACAAAGGGCCGAATATAATGGATTATAACAGCAAGGCCACAAGGCCACTAACAGTACCCCATCTCGTTGTGCTGAGACATTATGATGACTAATAAACTAGTGTGATTTAATATGTTAGGTATACTATCGGATGATCCTCGCGTATTAGTAGATACTCCTATAGAAGATCCAGCTTCAATCAAGAAAACTTTGGTAACTGCTTTCAAAACCAATCTAGTGGAGAACATGGAGGAGCAATTGCAAGAATCTGATGTTCATCAGGTCGCGGAGAAACTACCTGAGAAGAAATTTACTCAATGGTCGAATACATGGTGGCAGCAATTCTCAGTGTTATTTAGAAGAGGGATGAAAGAACGAAAACACGAGTCCTTCTCTACCCTCAAGGTTGGAGAGGTCTTGGTGGTGGCTTTCTTGTGTGGATTTTTATGGTGGAAATCTAACAACATTCAAGATCAGGTAATCGATACTTCTCCTCGTTACACTACAAGAAAACTGTGAATTACATGAGGATTTTCCTGGGAATTAGTATGATGAAAATTTGCAGGAAAATAAGCCCACAAAAATCTCCATGTAATTCACAATTTTCTTATAGTGTTAGACATGTAGTTATCTTTGATTAGATGATCTGATAGTATAAAAATTCTTTTAACGATGTAATTGCAGGTTGGACTTATGTTCTTCTACACCGATTTCTGGTCATTTTTTCCTTTGTTACAAGCAATTTTTACCTTCCCACAAGAAAGGATGATGTTGGAGAAAGAAAGATCATCAGGCATGTATCGACTCTCCGCGTACTTTATAGCTAGGACTATAGGTGACCTTCCAATGGAGCTAGTCCTTCCAACTATTTTCACAGTTATAACATACTGGATGACTGGCCTAAAACCATCCGCGTTCAACTTTTTCTCTACCTTATTCACCATCCTCTACAATGTATTAGTCTCCCAAGGCCTCGGGCTAGCTCTTGGTGCAATGATCATGGACCAAGAATCAGCTACTGTACTCGGTTCAGTCATCATTCTATCGTTCACCTTAGCTGGAGGGTACTTCGTTCAACATGTCCCATGGTTCATTTCCTGGATAAAGTACATATCGATTAGTCAATACACGTATAAGCTCTTGTTAGGGTCACAGTATAGTCGTGGAGAAACGTATTCATGTGGCATAAACGCGACGTGTCTGGTTGAAGATTTTCCTACTATAAAGAGTATAGGGCTTGGAGGTAAAGGCATTTCAATGGTTGCATTGGCTGTTATGTTTTTTGGTTATAGGTTATTAGCTTATATTGCTCTTATGAGAGTTGGTGTAACAAAGAAATAGATTTTTGCTTTACTCAAAAAGAGTGTAGAAATGTCATATTTCTAGCTATCAAAAGTTTGAGAAATATTTACTAGTACTATATACATTGTTTGACTCTTCTGTCCTTAGTAATTGTAGACAAACAAGATATATTTAATATATCTGATCGAAGAAATTACATTCAAATTAATTTAAATAAGTTTCGATTTGATTGAATTTTTTAAATTCTAACATTTTAGATTATTTTTTTGACTTTTTTGAGACTTTAAAGTAGACCATAACAAATTAACCGTCTTAATTGACCTACAACCTCAAGCCACCCTATTGTTTATGTTTTGATTTCATATTGAACTTAATACTTATAATGGATTGAGCCGTAGGAATAATTACTAGGGTTTGATACAACTTATGAGTCATGAAAATTGAATTGTATCACATATTTTTTTATTCGATCGACATTGTTTTACTCAGCCTTCGTATTATTTAATATTATTCTATATGACACCGTTTAAGATTATTTATCTCTTCTTTATATTTATACATATATAGTTATTATTGTATATTAAATTTAATTCACTCATTTGACGTCTCAAAAACTAAAAAAGTAATTAGTTTGAACTATTTATGAGTGTGTCGACGTAGAATGGCGCCCCCACGAACACAATATTTTGTTTCTTTCTTTGTGAATGGCTATTATAAGTCATAACATAGACTCTTATAAGTCATTTCTTTGTCTGCGTTTTTATTTGAATTTGACTATAAATCCTTCGAATATGCCATTCTTATAATTATTATCCATACAAAAATATCTAACACTCACATCATAGCTCTCACGTGTGAGAATGAAATAATGTTTTTGACAAAATTTGTATCTTTTAATCTAATATATCATCAACAAATGTGATGCAGTAGATGAAGTTGTTCCTTTCTTAATTAGAGGCTTCGTGTTCGATCTAATATGAAAAAAATTCTCGGTAGAGAGCAGATTCCTACGAATATAGGACCCTATTTGACGCAAATCTAAAATAGTCAAACTCTGATATAAATATCAGACACCAAATGAAAAAGTTAATCGTCATCATATGATCATACTCGAATAACTACCAATACAAGTTAGGTAAGAAAATAATTCTTCACGTTATCATGGTTTATTAAATATATTTTGTTTGTGTGTATGCCAAGAAAAGTTATGGACCAATAGATACTCAATATTCAATATGATGATAAGTATACAAGGTGTGTTGTATAAAGAGATTAGAGCTAAGACCAAGTCAAGTTGGAATAACATTACCATGGACTAAAGTTTCAAATGAGCCTAACTTTAAAGGATAACTACGTACTCCCAATGATTAATAAGTTATGTGGTAGATAACGTATCAAATTAAAGGTCTTTGGATATAATTTTTAACATGATTAGTTATTCATAATTATTTAAATCAAATTCTGATATCTTTTTTTTTTACTAATAAGTGAAAGATAGGACAATACTAAAAATAGGTCAAAAATCGAGCTTGGTCAAAATTAATTGACGAGCATGTGTTATTTATAAGGCAAAATTGAGAAAAAATTGTTGGACTTGACAATGTTGGAAAATGGAGTCTCGATACTGAAAAATCGACGAACTATTTCAATAGATCATATAGAAGATCTTTTACTGATTAGATAAATATTCAAATACTTATATTTATTGAAAATAGATATATAAATATAAATTTTATAAAGTTAATAAAGTTTGTAGTCGAGTGATATGATTTTCGAGATGTTAGGATATGTTGCAACTTGCAAGATGGATTTTTTTTTACTTTAGAAGTTTTAAGACTTGGAAAGTTGGACCAAAGACAACATTTTGAACTGACGAGGCCGTATCTGAATTTTGTCAATTTCACTATGTCTGATTTTATTATTTATGGACTGGTTGGATGATTTTGCCCTTAATGCTAAAATTGATATTTTCTTTATTTGAAATTCGATTTGTGATTGCATTTAGCTGATTTTTGGCGCATAACACTATAAATTTTTACATTATGGGTAAAATTAATTTTTTACATCAATCTTCTCTTTTGACCTCAATAGATAGTTGAAATCAAATAAGAGTTTTGTATATTATAACAATATGAATATCGATAGACTTGTATACTTATATACAAAATAATTTTGATAGATCGAGCGCTTTTCGAAGTAATTCAAAAGGGAAGATGATCTTATGATAAATCAGAGAAAGAAGGTTTAGAGCTTGATTGTTGGGAGAATTTTCACCTAAGATTGTAGTTCATAAATAGTAAATACTATACTAACCCTAAAGATAAAAAAAAAAGGCCGAACTCATAAGTAAATCCCTAAATTTGTTAGATTTTTCTCTTCAGGTATCTCAACTTTCCTATTGAATCATTGAATCACCATAATTTGTTTCTTTTAAATATCGTTGGTTGATTTTAATTTGATCGGCTTTTATATTGTAAATATCTTCAATTGTGTTCATATTGTAATGATTTTGATCAAAGAAATGAAGACAAATTGTGTGTTAGTCTCATTTGTTTTATAATGTATTCAAATGACTTGAAGTAAAACACAATTATTCTCGAACATTTTCAATATCAATTGGATTAATGAGTTCTAGAACAACAGATGCATCCTCTATTAATATCCCTTATAAAATCTGGTTCCACATCAGCCAACGATGTTTAAAAGAAATAAATTATGAATGGTTTAATGATTTAATAGAAAAATAACATAGTTAAGATATCTAAGGGGAAAAAATCAACATATTTAGAAATTTATTTATTTATTTGGCCTAATAAAAATTGTCAAACATTTTATGAATTTTTCAACAATAAATCATAAATGAAAAATGAGATTATTAAATCAACATTACATAAGCCTTACTCAACTAGTGACAAATATGCTCATTTGGATCATCATCAAAACATACACATGGCATAAAATAAACAAAAAAAATTTAAAAAAAAGTAGGTTAACATATAGTATTAAATTTGCCCTACTAACAACTTTCTCCCTTGATGTTATTTAATATTTTTCTTGCCGCATTGGCAACTTCCTTTTCACTATACGTGGCTATACTTAGCTTACTCCATATTTTATTTTATTATATTTGGTTGTATTCGATATGTTTTTTTTCATAAAATAGAAAATTAAAGTAATAACAAAATATAATATGTCATCCCATTTATATGGAAGTAATAATCATAAAATAGAAATGGAAGTAACAACAAAATATGCTATGTCATTTTTTATATTATATTGTATACTCAATTCCATAGTGTTCCTACATAAGGCAAAAAACTTTTTTATATATAGAAATATAGTGAGTGTGTTGGGTAGAGTGTACATAATTAGTTAAATTTTCTATAATATCTTTTTATATTATTTAAAATTACTTTTAATATACTATTTTTTGTATTTTAGTTACCGAACATTAAGAAAATAAATAATAAACTTATTTATATTTCAAGAAAACTTTTTTTAAAAAGAAACAATTTTCATTGAAAACTTGAATATCTTAAGAACTAATAACACACTGGGATCTTTTTCTTTTCCTCCTTTCTGAAAGAAAAAAAGTAATTCAATATGCAAAACATTTTGTGTTAGCAGAATTTACAAAAAAATCACATTTCAAAGGTTGTAAATTAAATCATCATAGTTTAAACTCGTGATCTATTATTCATTTTAAAAAAATATAGTTTTACTAATGATCCAAGAGTCTCTTTTATTGTTTATTATGTACATTTTAAACACTATTTTTATTTTCTCTGTTCTAATTTATATAGCATAATTTAAATTTTTGAGAGTTAAAAATTTAAATTCGACTGAAAATTAAGCATGAAATCTTCTTCTTTTTTTTAAAGTAAAATTTACATTATCAAAAATTATGTAAAAAATACATTAAATCAAAATCAAAATAATTTAAAAGATATTATAGAAGAGTATATAGTAAGAAGAAAATAGAGTTGTTTAACCTCAAAATTAAAATAAGTCATATAAATTAAAACGAACAAAATCAAAATAATACATCCTTTTCCTTTTTATTAGATAAGATAATAAAAAGATGATAAAATGATAGTGAAAAAGATATCTCGACTTTATGTGAATAACAAAAAAACATACAATTAACTAAAAGACATGTGGCAAAGTTAGAAGTTGAAAACACACACAAAAAACGTCATCAAATACAAATCATTGAAAAGAAATCAACGTCAACGTGGCTATTTAGACCTACCAAATAATATATATTGTCATCTTAATCTAAAAATAAAATAGCACAATCAATATACACTATGATTTAATTTAATAGTGACACGTGAACTATAGTATAAAAGGTATTTAATCAAAGAATAATTTTATTAGCTTTCACCTTACTTTTTTTGGGGTGGTAGTGTACCTAAATTATTGGGAAAAAAATATTAAAAAAAGAAGGAAATACCCTTTAACGTTATCAAAATAAAAAAAATCATTTTTTTTTTCTTAATCAACCAAAATGTGGTTGATTTTCTTACTTTTATTTATTTGAGAAATAATTGAGGGTAGGGAAGGAAGAAAATAGGCAAGAATATTACAAGGTAAGATATCAAATGTTCGTTAAACAATAGAACTATTAAACTATATTTTATTTTTTAAAATATGATAGATAAGCCGAGTAAAAAGATTATATTATCCAGTATTTACTTTGAATCGATCAATTTGATATTAAAAAGGTAAAATCTAATATATAAATATTTTACGCTCATATAGTAATAGAAAAATAATCAATTTCAACTAATGTGACGCTAATAATTTATTTTAATTCAAGTATTATTAATTGATTATATAATTTGAAAAGATGATCTATACATTACGTGAAACTATCTTTATGAAACTATTTTTTAACATTAGAAGTGAAATATTAAAAATTGACACGTAGACTATCGACAAACTAAGGGGCAAAAAGTACACAATAAAAAAAACTTTTTGTTAATCCAAAAATATTTTAAAAAGAAAATTAGATCTAATTTCGTTTCATTAAGTAAATCCAAAAAAATGAACTTCCCATAATACTAAATAGTTATAGTAACAATTATTAAAGATCTATATGTATGCACAAATAATTAAATAGTGCAATATAAGTATAACTTTTTCATCAATTTCACTAACACCAAAATTAGAAAAAGACAAACAAAAGACAAATACTTTTTTTTAAAAAACTTTTTTAGAAAAAAAGAATAAAAATGAAAAAAGAATGACCAAAAACGTTTTTTTTTCTAAATATAAAAATGCATACGTGTCATCCACAGATGACATATTTATAAGATTTTTCTTTTGTAGTCCTCTTTCACATCCCCATTATTATTATTAATATTATTTTATTATTAAAAAAAAAAATACCACTCAATTCCAAAAAACAGCTAAGTCCTTTTTTTGTCCACGTATTTTCACGTGTCCCACACTCTATCAATCCTTAAAATATTTACCAATATCCAACAAAATATTTACATCGATCGATCGACTTATTAACAAAGTAACAAAAACGATATTATATTAATAAGCTAACATAATAATTATTATCGAGAACAATCGTACTGCATTAATAAAACTATTTCATTCTTCATAAAATTATCTCAAATTTTAGCTCTAATATTATCATAATATAACTAAAAATATTATTAATAATTGTCTCAAGCGAAAATGATTGTCAATGAATATGAAAGGAAAAAAAAAGCATATTACATGAAGTTGGACTAATGAATCATTCAATTGTCACATGTTAAATTTTCTTGTGATAATGTAATAAAATTCCATAATCAAAATTCAAGCAGCCTTTAACTCTTTCTCTTCTTCCAAAAAAAAATAATTAATATTAATTATTTCGTTTCAATTTATTTATCATAATTTTTAACACAAAACTTATTAAAAAAATACACTAAAATATAATGTTTTAATCTAATATTTTTTAAATATTTTTATAAAAACAAAATACTCCATCCGCTTTAAAAAGAATGACTTAGTTTGATTTATAACGGAGTTAAGAAAAAAAAAAGATTTTTCAATCTTGTGATCCTAAATAAAGTTATGTCAAATGTACCAAAATGTCCTTTAATCTTATTTATTTGACATATTTTTATACTAAATAACAATTCAACAATAAAATATTTATTTTATCCTTAATAAATATTCCTCCGTCCCTATTTAATTGTTCACTTTAAAAATGACAAATATATTCAAATAACAATAATTAATATAATGAAATTACAATTTTACCCTTATTAATTATGATTTCAAAAGCATGAATTAAAATTTAAAAATTTTCAAAAAGTTTAAATGAGGGTATAATAGAAAAAAAAATATCATTTCTTGATTTGTCAAAACGAATAAGTAAATATGAATAGCTAAAAGAGAAAATATGAACAAACAAATAAAAACGAAGGAAGTATCTATCATTTACTTTAGAGTTTAGACCATAAAATCTATAACTTCGTGTCTAAGCTAACTCGTATAAAATGAAACGAAATTCAAGAATATTACTTTTAATCTAAGATAAAAAGTGGTGGAAAAAACACAAAGATTCAATCTTCTAGAAGTTACATGAGAGAGTGCCACGTAGTAGGGGACCTCAAAGACTTTTTATTTAAATTATATTTTTGGAACTTTATTTTATTTTAGATTCATGTATTTGGTCCAAAACTTTACTGCTTGATAAGGTCGGCTATTAAAATGCCTAACTTTTTTAATACGTGTCAAATTTTAGAACCATCAAGATTTTAAGAAAATGACAATAATACTTATCTCTTTTTCCAATTTCGTCCATATATAAATCTCCCTACTATCCCAATTTTCAAAAGAAAAAAAACTTTAGAAAATTTGGGGGAAAAAATATTTTTTTGAAAAAAAGAAAAGAAAAAGAAGAAGTATTTTATTAATTAAAAAAAAATGGGTGTTCAAGAAAAAGATCCACTTTTGCAATTAAGTTTACCACCAGGATTTAGATTTTATCCAACTGATGAAGAGCTTTTAGTTCAATATTTATGTAAGAAAGTTGCTGGACATGATTTTCCTCTACAAATTATTGGTGAAATTGATTTATACAAATTTGATCCTTGGGTTCTACCTAGTAAGTTTCTAGTTTTATTCAAGTCTCTTTGTTTTTATTTTTCACTCATATCGAATCGAGTTCTGACTAATTTGAGATCTCTGATTAAGAATAAATGAAATTATATGTTTCTAGCTTAATTAAAGTTTTACTCCTATTGTTTTAGTTTTAATGAATGGATTCATGATTAAAGTCGATTTTTATCTACAATATAAAATTGAGTTTTAGTTATTTTGAATTAATTAATAAGAATATATAGTTGTACAATAATAAAATAATGATTTTTGTGTTGGGAATTTTGAATGGAGGAGGGGAAAAACCAACTTTTGAAACTCATTTGGAAGTTTGTGATTAAGACTTGACAAAAAAAAATTTAAGTTAAATTATTTTCGATTACTGAAATGATGCTGGCCAAATTTAAGTTAAATTATTTTCAATTACTGAAATGATGTCAGCCAAATTTAAATTAAATTATTGTGGATTATTGAAATGATGCAAGCCAAATGATAGTGTACTATTGATACTTATGAATTTGATAGGCCAAGGCCAAAGTGTACTGTTGATACTTTTTGAATTTGATAGACTAAATTTAAGTTGAATTATTTTCGATTATTGAAATGATGCAGGCCAAATGATAGCGTACTACTGATACTTTTGAATTTGATGGGGCCAAATTTAAATTTAATTATTTTCGATTATTGAAATGATGCAAGCCAAATTTAAGTTCCATTATTTTCGATCACTGAAATGATGCAGGTCAAATGATGTTGTACGATTGATTACTTTGAATTCGATAAATGATGGATTTATGTGTTATTTTTGTTATAGGTAAGGCTACATTTGGTGAAAAAGAATGGTATTTCTTCAGTCCGAGGGATCGGAAGTATCCGAATGGATCTAGACCGAATCGAGTAGCAGGTTCGGGTTATTGGAAAGCAACGGGGACGGATAAGGTGATAACTTCGCAAGGAAGAAAAGTTGGAATTAAGAAAGCTCTTGTGTTTTATGTGGGTAAAGCTCCAAAAGGATCTAAGACGAATTGGATTATGCATGAATATAGACTTTTTGAATCTTCAAGGAAAAATAATGGAAGTTCAAAGGTAATTCCATTGAAACATTTTTCTCTTTTAGTTGTTTTTTGGATGAATATTTGTACTTTTAGTCCCTCAAATATTTATAAATTTATGCATTTAGTCCTTGATTAATTGAAATGTGCACTTCTAATCCACGTGTATATTTGCAAATTTAGTGAATTATTATCCAATTATTTCATTACCAAGTCCTACCAATATGGGATATTTTATATGGACAAAAGGTCTCGGATTCGAGCCTTGAGTATGGTAAAATTCGTTAGGAGTATCACATCTGAATGGGCCTTGTAGTGTGCAATTCGAATGTTATGGACACCGGGTGGGGAACCCTAAAAACTAGGCCCTTCAAAGATGTTTCTATCAAATTTTTCATTGTTCTATTAATGAATCGATTCGAACTTTGACCAGTCAAGCAGTATTACATAAATTGGGAATTATTACTTATATTCGTTATACTATATGATGAATTTGTATTTGGTGTACTCCACATGATGATGGTAATGTAGTCATCAATAACGTGTTCTTTGTATGTATAGGGACCAAAGAGCATACATTTTAGTCATTGGAGGACAAGATGTGCTATAGTTATTAAATAGATAAGGGCCAAAGTCTAAATTCTCAATAAATGGAGGACTAAATTTGCAATTATATTCCATTTTCAATTGTATAATTTTTGCATTTCTTAATGTGTATTTGATTTTTGTACATTTCAGCTAGATGAATGGGTGCTTTGTCGAATTTATAAGAAGAATTCAAGTGGACCGAAACCTCTTATGTCTGGTTTACACAGCAGCAATGAATACAGCCACGGTTCATCGACTTCGTCCTCATCTCAATTCGATGATATGCTCGAATCGTTACCAGAAATGGATGATCGATTCTCCAATTTACCGAGATTGAACTCTCTTAAGGCCGAGAAATTTAACCTCGATCGCCTGGATTCAGCCAATTTCGATTGGGCAATTCTTGCTGGGCTCAAACCAATGCCGGAATTGAACCCAGCAAATCAAGCTCCAGGCGTTCAGGGTCAGGCTCAGGGGCATGTCAATAACCACATTCACCACCACCACAACAACAATATGAATTTTCTCAACGATGTTTACGCCCATCCTCCGAATTTCCGAGGCAACACGAAGGTTGAAAGTATTAATCTAGACGAAGAAGTTGAAAGCGGGAACAGAAATCAACGGATTGATCAATCGAGTTACTTCCAACAGAGTCTAAATGGATTTTCCCAAGCGTATACGAACAATGTTGATCAATTCGGGATCCAATGTCCGAACCAGACGTTAAATTTCGGGTTCGGGCAGTAGAGGATACTGAAAAGTAATACTGAAAAGTAGAAATATTGTATCTCGAAATCCGAATGCCAGTATACTGTATATACAGAAGATTTGGATTTAGATTTCATTGCCCCAACGGATTCGAAGAAAGAGCAAATACAGTATCATGGCCAAGGAAATTAACGTCTTTGAATGCAAGTTGTGTCTGAAGTCATTAGGCCGAGGGCACGTCTGCGTGGAATGAGGGCACATCTGCTTGGACGATATTTCCAAGTTGTGTCTAAAGTCATTAGGTTGAGGGCACGTCTTATTTGCAAGATGTGTTTGAAGTCATTAGGTTGAGGGCACGTCTGCTTGGACGATAAAATAGCGTTATAATGTGTACACAAACTGGAGATATATGCAGGGAATGTATATTCTTTTAGGAACTGGGCTTATAGTTTGTTTTTATTTATGATACATTTCCAGATTTGGATGTATTTTGTAATTCTTACATTTCTGTGTAGCAAGTTAGAAGATATATAGAAGTTACTTGTAAAATATTTTTTTATAATTTTATCATTTTAAATAAGTCATAAATATTGTGGGGGTAAAAATCATTTTATCAAAGATAGAATTAAAAATTAAAATTAATTGTTTCCAAGATAAGATGAAGATAATTATTTTTGTAATCATCTTCTGGACATCCTTTTTTCACCTAATCTACATCAAACTTGTATGGCTAATTTTTAGAGCAACCTAAAATATGTGAGATTAATTCATATATTCATATCCATACATTTAGGCAAACCTGCGATGAGCTCGATCAAAAAGAATATTGGTGTTATTAGAAATTAATAAGAAATTAATATTCTTATTCGAGAGATTTGCTCAATCAATTGGAATGAGCTCGATCAAAAAGGATATTGGTGTTACTTGAAGTTAATATACTTATCCAAGAGATTTTCTTAATCAATTGGAACAAGCTCGATAAAAAAAGATTGATATTATTTAGTCGTATTTGAGAGATCTCTTGCTCAATTAATTGGGCCACCATCGAAGTGGCATAGTTAAACACTTTCCAGAGACCAGAATTTATTTTTAAGAATTTATATGTATCCTTTTCAGACCAAATATGTTCACATTGTATAATGTATAGGTTAAATTGGAAATCAAATTAATCCTATTAATATTCGACTAAACACTAATATTCAATGAAGTAAAATGAGTGTTTTTTGATCAACGGAAAATAAGCATGGCTTAAAACTTGCTATTGAAGTCGATGCGTTATACGAAATACGCCACTGACGACCCTCGAATTATGGATTAATCTTAGGAGAGTATAGAATCAAGGGAGGAACAAATTTGTACTCACAAACTTGATTAATAAAATAATGTTTCTTCATATTTTATTTGTGTGATTTATTTATTTTTTATATGTTTAAAATCTGTTGCAAACAATGTGTTCTTAAGTTTTTTTTTCTTTTGTGGTTTCTCATTCAGCATTAAATATTCATAATGAAGTCCAACTAATCTGGATTCTTCCAACATGATCTTTTTCCATTCTCAGAGTTTGGACTCCAACCCTTCTCAGAGTTTGGACTCGGACCCAAAACCTTAGTTATAGGGGAAGAAATCTCAACTATTCCACCACAATTCATATCGATTAGTGTCAAGTAATTATCTATAGATTATTTAAATTTAAGGATTTGGATCGTGACAACCTCCCTTTTTATCACTATTTCTGCTAGTTAGTGAATAGAATGAAATAACAAACTATTAATTCAAATTAAATGATATAGCTATAGTTTTTGTTTTTTTTGAATTTGTAGCAAGCATCACATTTTTTTGCTATTTATTCGTTATACAATCAGCCATTTTTGATATACAATTATAAATTTGGTATACAAATGTATAAAATATGTTTGTGTTTGTATAAAACGAGAGAAAAGTGTATATCCAAATACATACATATATTTCCTCTTATACACTTAATTATACAAATATATATTTTATTATATAAATTATAGTGTATAAATAAATTTATATAAAACTGAACAATTTGTATAAAATTTGATGTATCTAGCGAATTATACAAATCAAAAGCTCCATAACAAATATAAAATTTCTTATGAATAGCAATTATGCAAACTAAAGCTATAATCTACCATTATGATTTTTATGTTTGTTTCATGTGAGAGTTGTTAAGCCTAGCCCAACTTTTTTTATTTTATTTTAATGATAATAGTTATGTTAAAGTTTTTGCTTTTAATAAAGGAGCAGCAGTTCTTTGACTTATCAAATAAATCAGCTACAACTTTCCAAAAGTACATGGAAATAGCCAATATCTAAAGCATTACATATGCTTTTGAAGTTGCAAAGAAAGTAGAAAAGTTTATAGAAAAAAAAGTATATTAATACACACTTATTGTTGTTTGCATATGCACATTTGTTTTATACACAATCAAACCCTTTTATAAGGTAGAACTCATCTGTAGACCTTTAATGACACAACGTTTCATTTAGACATTTTATAGTAGGATAGGATGTCATTTTTTAAGCTTTTTGACAATTAACAAAAAATATAATAAGAGTATAATACATTTATGGGTCGTTTGGTAGACTATATTAGAGAAAATAATGCTTACATTAGCTTGATGTATTAGTAGTACCCTGTTTGGTACACTTTTCTAACATATGCATAACTAATCCTTGTATTAGTAATACACTCTATTGTGTATTGAAGAATGTATTACAAAATATCATTTATTTCTATGCATTAGTAATGCAATGGGTTCTAATGCATGCATTAACATTATTGAAGATACAATTGTCCTTACAAACTTTTTTTACATCCTTTCCACTATATAAGTGGAGGGTATTTTTGTAAACAAATATTTTTTCTAAAAAAATTATGTAATGCATAATATTTTTAGTACACCAAACCAAACATTGCATAAATGAATCTCATCATAACTAATGCAAGCATAACTAATACAAATATACTACTGCAAGCATTACTAATACAATATTTTGCATTATTCTTATATATTCTGCCAAACGACCCCTAACTGATGATAGTTTGTAAGGCTATTCAAAATTAAATTGAATTGATAATTTGGATTGAATTTTTTTTTTATCGAGAATGAGTTATTGATTTTGCGGTCTCAATATCGGTTTGATTCATTTTTTATTATTGAATTATCAGTTCTTAACAGTTTGAACCTTTTTATTAACTAAATAATCAATAAAAATTATCGGTTCTTAACAGTTTGAACCTTTTTATTAACTAGTTAACCAATAATCCGATAGTATATTAAATAATTATATATATTTATATCATTTGGTACGTACATAAAGTTGTTGACTTTAGAATTTAGTTTCATACTTTTATTTTAGGTTGTCTGAAATTTTCGGTTATTCTACAATGTGACAAGTTTGCTTTTGAGCAAGATGCATTATGGCAACTCATGTACATGGTTCATTTGGTTTATCACCTTGTTTTTAAGTGACTTTTCATTTTAAAAAAATTGATCCAAATCTTAATGGTTCAAACGATAACCAAACCGATAATGATGGATAACCGATAAACTAATATCTTAACGATTCTATAACAATTTCGCATGTTAACAAATCAATAACCAATAAGTCAAATTGATTAACTTCAAAACCAAATCAAACTAACCTATACACAGCCCTAATAGCTTGGGATAAATTAATTATTAAGAGGGCCAAATCTCATCAACATTTACATGTAAAACAAAGCAGTATAGCCATTGGTACCTCACAAGTTGACAACAAGGGTTGGGACTACCTTACAATTTCCTTTCTTTCTTTGTTAACTTTAACTAATTAGGGTCATATCATTGTCAATCAAGGGAATCATTATTATATTAAAATCATAAAGTTTTAATCATCACTCAATTATTTCCATTCCAAAAGAACATGAGTACAAAACACCTTTGAAAAAAAAAGATATCTTTCTACTATTGAAATTTAAGAAATCTATATATAATGCCAAAGGATTGAAATGTATAAGGTCACATCAGTTGCAACTTGATATATGAGTATGCATATCATATTTGATTTAGTTAATACAAACTCAGTCTCTTACATTTTTTTTATAAAAAAAATAGATGATAAAGAGGAATTTACATAAATCTCATTACTTTAGGAGTTAATTATTTATATAAATTCTAGTTTGCAATATCACGTAACTTACCAGATTTTGGTGCCTCCAGGTACATGTACCTCGAAATACATGGGATCAAATTTAGATGTAATTTGTTCTAGATACATTATATCCAAATCTCGCCTCTCTCCCATCTCGCTCGTCACTCTCTCAGGTATATAGTATCCCAGATACATGTGAATCACTCTAGATACATACATATACATATATCTAGTGTGATTCACATATATTTGTGAGATACATATGAATCTCTCTCGCCTCCCTCCCCAATTTCGCTCGTCTCTCTCCCTATTTTTGTATATATGGCAATACAAATACATATATTTAAACGAAAGATACATAGAAAACTCTTAATCAATAACGACACTTCCTCTTTGAAATATTATTCACAACTCCTTATCAAAAAAATGAGTTCAGCGCTAATAACCATAGAAATTAAACTCATCAAGTTCAAAATCTGCGGCAAGCGGAATGTACATATCAAACACACTATATATAATATAATTATACAATATAAATAATCATATTATAAACTATTAACGAGGAGACATATACATTGAAATTGTATCATCAAGACCATAACAACCATGCCAACTAAGAACACTTTGCTTATATGGTAAAAATGTTTTCTTCTTCATATCTTTCAACACCTCCCTCTTCATCTTATAATGCAATTCATGAGCCGAATTCGATCCTATCTTCCTCGAGCTCGAGCCCTCCTCTTCACGAGCTTTCTTCACCAACGCATACTTACTCATCTCTATCGTATTACTACTAGCTCGACTCTCAGAAGCACTTCTAAACAACAATAGATCTTTCAATTTCCATCGTCTTTTCCATAACGATGAAACAGAGGACTCTGTTTTCTCCGTATCATTGATTAACAAAACATCCGATACTCTCATAGAAGAATTTGATTCAGAATTTACACTATCATTGTTGTTTTGTTTCATTTTCGGCGAATCAATAGGTACCATTACTTGCTTTAATTTGATTTTCCCGCCATCAAATAACTCGTCAGCTGCTATTGTACTTTTCTCCATTATTTCATATCCGCTAAATTCAAAAGCGAAATCATCATTATCATTATCATTATCATTATCATGAGTAACGTTATTTTCTCCGTGAAGAGCGGAGATACGAGTAGGGCTAGTAGGAGCACTAAAAAAGAATGTAGTACCAAAATGTTGAGGACTTGAAGGTGCACTTATATAGGGAGAAGTACAAGTACTGCCGAAGTTGAAATCTGTCATTTTTTTATTTTTTTTTTGTAGTAATTTAATTTATGGGCAAGAAATTGGAAATTTTTAGTTTTGAGAAAAAAAGTGGAGAAGTGAGAGTGATTTATATGTAGGAGAAGGAAAATACAGAGAAATGGAGAATGGAAGTTATAGGAAAGAGGAAGGAAAGTGAATGATTTTGATTTGACTTTAATTAGAGATATTTAATTGATTTTAATATTTTATTGTTTTGAATTTGGTGATTGATTACAAAAAGAAAATTTTATGAATATTTGACGGGTTGTTTTGATTTTTGGTTAGAGTTATATAAGAATTAGTTATTTATGTATTTTTTTTATTCTGCTTGATAATTTAAACATGTATTAGTTATGTGAAATTCGTAATTGCCGATACATCGTATGTGATGTGTTGAAATTTAGGTATAATATATAAACGTATATTTTACTTGACTTTTGATAGCATTTGTGTAGGTTCTTCAATTTTGGGTGTGCGTAAGTAGGAATTTTTGCTTGTATAAAGTTTAATAATTACGCACATGTGTTTTATATGACATCCTTCATGGTAATTTGTTTTCTATGTGTATTATTTCACGTAGGATGCGAATGTCTACTTGTTCAATTTATACAAGTACAAATGTCTATGTGTGCATGTCCAAAGTTGAAAGACATAGATATCAGTTGAAGCAAAAGTAAATGACACATTTATATATGGTATGACATAATACATAAAGGTATCACACATAAATACATCATTTTAACTTGACTTCATTTAATATCTATACCCTCTAATTTTAGGTATGCACAAGTGTCTACTTAAGTTTATATAAAGTGAACAAATAAACACATTCGTCCTACATGGCATAATACATGTAGGATGTCACGTAAGATGAATGTGTCTATTTGTTCAATCTCATACAAGTTTAAGTGTCTACTTGTGCACACCTTAAGTTGGAGAGCGTAGATGTCAGTTGAAGTCGAGTAGAAGGATACGTTTATGTATTATGCCATACATAAATAAGTCTTTATCTTGGATTTAGCTAACATCTATGCCCTCCAACTTTAGATGTATACATGTAGACACTTAAACTTATATAAAATGAAACAAATAGACACACACATCCTACGTGACATAATACATGTAAGACGCTACATAAGACACATAATTGACATGTGAACTCTCAAAGTTGAAAAACATAAATGTCAGTTGAAACTAAGTTAGAACACACGTTTATATATTATAACTTTTTCAAAAGTATTGCCTGACAAAATACCTGAAAAATCCAAAAAGCATTTCAACAAAAATGCTTTCCTTCTACCAAACAGACCCTTAGATTATTAGAATTAATTAGTTGGTTTAGTTAGGGTCAGAGATGTGGTGCTGCTATATATAATCACCAATTGCACCCAAAATATATATATATTCTCACCAATAACCCTTAAGCTTTTATTTAAAAATCTAAAATAAAAATTTGTGATTATGGATGATTAGATACACATTAATCTTTCTTTCTCAATTAAACAGCTAGTCAAACTAGACAATAAGGGAAATTAGAAAATAGAAATTTTAAAATTTTATTGTCACGTTTTCAACCAATTATACAACAACAAAAGTATATGAGGTTATGAAATATTAACATTAAAAAAACGAAATTTTTTCTTCCTTTGTTTTTGGTTCAACATAACACGTGAGATATTAACATTATAAAACAGATAATTTATGTTTTTTTTATTAATAAACATGTTCATAGTGGGTATTTCCTTTTTATAAATAATTTGGGACAGTTTGACATAGACAAATTGTGGTGTTGTTTATTTAGATTCTAGATGGCCGATCATTGTTGATTTTCATTACTATGCAAATACCAATATTATATCGAATTGATTGAATATTACGATAAAAACAATTTACAGCAGCAATAAATATAAAATAAAAAGTGTGAAAGTCTTTAATCATTAAAGAATTGCCAATAAGATCATTTTTAATATAGTGATCATGATTTTATATATAATGAAAAGCCATCGTTTCTAGGGATTAATGTACAATTCCTTTTTTTTCACTATGAAATATATATATATATATATATATATATATATATATATATATATATATATATATATATATATATATATATATATTATAATAATAACAGTTTACAACAGCAATAAATATAAAATAAAAAGTGTGAAAGTCGTTAATTAAAGAATTGCCACTAAGATCATTGGATTTTATATATAATGAAAAACCATCGTCTATAGGAATTAATGTACAATTCCTTTTTTTTTCCACGTATATATATATATATATATATATATATATATATATATATATGCAAACCAAGCAACAATAAAAAAGGCAAATTATAGAAATACACATATTTTGTTTCACTTATTTCCATTGTTCTCTATTATTTTTAAAAATTTCCAAAATACCTTATTTCTTTAATGTATACGAGCCAATATTTAATGTATCCGAGCAATATAATATGTATCCGAGCTAATTTTTAATATATCCTAACTACATATTAATGTATCCAAGTCAGTATTTAATGTATCTGAGCTACATATTATGTATCCGATACAATATTTAATGTATCCAAGCTTCAATTATTGTGATTAATATTCAAGCTTCAATTATTGTGATTAATGTATTTAATATTAGGGATGATAGATTATAATTTCATATTAAAACTACGAAATTTATGTAATTTTTAAAAGAAAAATCACAAGTATTTTAGCCTCAAAAAACAAAGCACAACACACAAGTACATAAGATTTTATGATACTTCCAACTAGACTAAAACTAGGCTACACATGCATTAGTCCTATTTCCTAAGTATAATA
>CM040629.1:5749556-6032414 GCA_022817965.1 Solanum lycopersicoides
TAGGGCGTGGCCGACATCTTGATCTTATGTATTAGTTACTAAAATTTCGTATTGATTCTATTATCATTTGAGACGATGTTGTATATAGCCTATATGTGGCTTCTTTATTGATGTAGGGCTATGCCCAAGATTTATTGTCTTGATAGATGGTTTATGAGATGAGACGGCTTTTATGACTATTATTTCTCTTATTATAAATGTGTGAAATAAAAGTAGAAGACTATGTAATCTTCCTATACGAACAAGTCTATGTATACTTGATATAAATATGATATGTGTATGTAGAGGTCTATGTAAACCTCCGAGTAGTTATAGATAAAAAGTTTTAAATTCCTTCACATTTTTAATCGATGAATGCTATGATGGGCTAAGAGGCTTGTCTTAGTCTCTCAAGAGGACGACGACGCCGGTTACGTCTGGGGGGTAAACCCGGATGTGACAAACTTGGTATCAGAGCATGAGGTTGAATATCCTTGATAATAACGTCTCTCTCAACCACGTTATTTAGGTTTGTATTCATAATTGTGAAGCGCGCCACACTTATGAATAGGAACTTATTTGATGCTTAGGAATCACTCTCATTGTTGGAAATCCATATCGTGCCTCTAGAACGTACATCGTATATGTATTTGCCTAAACCTTGTGTTTTGGTTATAGGAGATGAATACTAGAAGGAATGCAGCCAGAAGACTTGAGGAGGAGATTGCTGTTGCGGGAATCCCTCCCCGTGGTGATCCAGTCCTCCCTTGAAGAGATTGTTTTGATGATCAGGTTCCCGTTGATCCTCCACCTATGAAGAGGCTCAGATGAGGCTATTCTTGCTCAAATGGCTCAAGCCATGACTACTCAAGCTCAAGCCGCAACGGTGCAAGCCCAAGCCATGACTGCCCAAGCTAATAGGGATTTGGCACCTAGAGTTCATGAGCAAACTATGGCTTCCCGACTTAGGGACTTCACCCGAATGAATCCTCCTATCTTCTACGGGTCTAAGGTTGATGAAGACCCTCAAGAATTCATTGATGAGGTTTATAAGATTTTGTGTGCTATGGGGTTGTCTTCTAGTGAGAATGCCGAGTTGGCCTCATACCAACTCAAGGATGTGGCTCAACATGGCATGTGCAATGGAAAGGTAATAGGCCACTTCAAAGTGGGCCAGTGACTTGGGAGTTGTTCAAAAGGGCTTTCCTTGATCGGTTCTTCCCTAGAGAGATGAGAGAAACTAAGGTGGTGGAGTTCATCAATCTCCCCAAGGAGAAATGAGTGTTCATGAGTACTCTTTGAAGTTCATTCAATTGGCTAAGTATGCTCCTTCCTTGGTCTCCGATCCTAGAGACGAGATGAGTCGATTCGTGACAGGTGTGTCGGACGATTTGCAAGAAGAATGTCAATCGGCTATGCTTCATGATAACATGAATATTGGTCGTCTCATGGTGCATGCAAAAAGGGTTGAGGAGGCTAGAGCAAAAAGGAAGGATAAGGATAAGGATTCAAGAAGGGCAAGGTCTTTCGATAGTGGAACTACTAAAGATAGGTTTGGAATTCAAGACAAGCCTAGATTCAAGAAAAGGTTCTCAAATCAAGTTCCATCCAAATTTCCCAAGGCTAAGGATGGGAAGGTCCCTAGGCCAAGAGTTCAAAAAGGGAAAAGTGGGAACTCGTCTATTGAGAATCCACCTTGCAAGGAATGTGGGAAGAAGCATTTAGGTGTTTGCCTCCTAGGTTCGGACAAGTGCTTTGGTTGTGGAAAGATTGGTCACAAAGTGCGGGATTGTCCAAATGCTAAAGGACAAGAGAGGGGTGGTCAGTCAAGTGGTTCTAGTGATGTTCCCAAAAAGAACCGCTTTTATGCTCTTCGTTCGAGAGATGACCAAGAGGCCTCTCCCGATGTGGTGACCGGTATGTTACAAATCTTTGCTATTGATGTGTATGCTTTGCTTGATCCGGGTGCTACTTTGTCTTTCGTTACTCCCTTAGTAGCTAAAAAGTTTGGTACTTTACCCGATGTTTTGCTTGAACCTATTTTGGTGTCTACTCCGGTGGGTGAGTCAGTGGTAGCAAAAAGAGTCTATCAAAATTGTCCTATTTCTATGCCCCATAGAGTTTCTCATGTAGATCTAGTTGAACTACACATGCTTGATTTTGACATTATTTTGGGTATGGATTGGTTACATGCTAGCTTCGCTTCCATTGATTGTAGAACTAGAGTTGTGAGGTTTAGTTTCCCAAATGAACCCGTTTTTGAGTGGAAAGGTGGAAATTCTCTTCCAAGAGGTCGTTTCATATCATGTCTAAAAGCGTGTAAAATGATCTCAAAGGGGTGTCTTTATCATATTGTGAGAGTCCAAGAAGTTGATTCCGAAATTCCTCCTATTGACTCGATCCCCGTGGTGAGTGAATTTACGGAGGTCTTTCCTGATGACCTTCCCGGCATTCCTCCCGAACGAGAAATCGATTTCGGTATTAATTTGCTACCGAAAACAAACCCTATCTCTATTCCTCCTTATAGAATGGCTCCGGCCGAGTTAAAGGAGTTGAAGGCACAACTTAAAGATTTGCTAGACAAGGGCTTTATAAGGCCTAGCATTTCTCTGTGGGGTGCTCCGGTTTTGTTCGTGAAAAAGAAGGATGGGTCTTTGAGAATGTGTATTGACTACCGCCAACTCAACAAGGTTACTGTCAAGAACAAGTATCCTCTTCCTCGGATTGATGATTTATTTGATCAACTCCAAGGAGCGAGTTACTTCTCCAAAATTGACTTGAGGTCAGGGTATCACCAGCTTAGGGTGAGAAATGAAGATATTCCAAAGACGGCCTTTCGGACTTGGTATGGGCATTATGAGTTCGTGGTTATGTCCTTTGGTCTCACAAATGCTCCGGCGGCGTTCATGGACCTAATGAATAGGGTGTTTCGAAGTTACCTTGATGCATTCGTTATTGTATTTATCGATGATATCTTGGTGTATTCGAAGAGTGAGGTTGATCACATGGGTCATCTAAGGGTGGTTTTGCAAACCCTTAAGGAGCATAAATTGTTCGCCAAGTATAGCAAGTATGAGTTTTGGCTGAGGTCGGTAGCGTTTCTTGGGCACACCATCTCTAGTGAGGGAGTTGAGGTAGACCCAAGGAAAACTGATGCGGTAAGAAACTGGCCTAGACCCTTGACCCCAACTGACATTAGGAGTTTCTTGGGTCTAGCGGGCTATTATCGAAGGTTTGTAGATCGTTTTTCATCCATTGCATCTCCATTGACGTCATTGACTCAAAAGGGTAAAAAGTTTGAGTGGTCGGAGGCCTGCGAGAAGAGTTTCCAATTATTGAAAGATAGGCTTACTTCCGCTCCAGTGTTAACCTTACCGGAAGGTTCTAAGGGGTTCGTTGTATATTGTGATGCATCCCGCATAGGTTTGGGGTGTGTGCTTATGCAAAATGGGAAGGTGATTGCCTATGCTTCACGGCAACTCAAGGTGCATGAGAAAAATTACCCTACCCATGACCTTGAGTTAGCGGCCGTGGTGTTCGCTTTGAAAATATGGAGACATTACTTGTATGGTGTTCATGTAGATGTTTTCACCGATCATAAGAGTCTGCAATATATGTTTACTCAAAAAGAGTTGAATCTCCGACAAAGAAGGTGGTTGGAATTGTTAAAAGATTATGATATGAGTGTCCTATATCATCCCGGCAAGGCCAATGTGGTGGCGGATGCTCTAAGCCGTATGACTATGGGTAGTGTGTCTCATCTAGGCGGAGACAAGAAAGATCTAGTGAAGGATGTTCATGTTTTGGCTAGATTAGGGGTGCGGTTGGAGAGTTCTCTAAATGGAGGTGCCACGGTTCATCATAGCTCTGAATCATCTTTGGTGGTTGAGGTAAAGTCCAAACAACACCTTGATCAACTATTGATGGAGTTGAAGGAATCTGTTCTTGGTAAGATGAATGAGTCCTTCTCCTTAGGAGGAGATGGTGTGTTGAGGTACCAAGGGAGGTTATGTGTTCCTGATGTTGATGGATTGAGGGATCGGATCCTTGATGAAGCCCATGGATCCCACTATTCCATCCATCCGGGTTCTACTAAGATGTATCATGACCTTCGAGAAATATATTGGTGGGAAGGTTTGAAGAAGGACATAGCGGAATTTGTTGCTAAGTGTCCAAATTGCCAACAAGTGAAGGCGGAACATCAAAAGCCGGGTGGCTTACTACAAGAGATCCAAATTCCTACTTGGAAGTGGGAAGACATTAATATGGACTTTGTGGTAGGGTTGCCTCGGACTCAAAAGTCATATGATTCTATATGGGTGATTGTTGATAGATTGACTAAGTCCGCTCATTTTATTCCCGTCAAATCTACGTATTCGGCGGAGGATTATGCGAAGATCTTCATAGATGAGATTGTGTGTCGCCATGGTATTCCGTTATCCATCATTTCGGATCGGGGTGCACAATTCACATCTAGGTTTTGGAAGTCTTTTCAAAAAGGTTTGGGTACTAAAGTGAAATTGAGTACCGCTTTTCATCCTCAAACGGATGGTCAAGCGGAACGCACAATTCAAACTCTTGAAGATATGCTTAGAGCTTGCATTATTGATTTTAAAGGGAGTTGGGATAAGCACTTGCCGTTGGTGGAGTTTGCGTATAATAATAGTTTCCATTCGTCCATCTCCATGGCTCCCTATGAAGCCTTGTATGGTAGGAGGTGTAGGTCTCCTATAGGATGGTTTGAAGTTGGTGAATCATCGATCTTTGGTCCCGACCTGATTTATAGGACTTTGGAGAATGTGCATATCATAAGGAATAGGTTGCAAACAGCCTATAGTCGGCAAAAGTCCTATGCCGATAATAGGAGAAGAGATTTGGAGTTTGAAGAGGGTGACAAGGTGTATCTAAAAATCTCACCTATGAAAGGGGTGGTAAGATTTGGCAAGAAAGGGAAGTTGGGCCCTCGTTACGTGGGTCCTTATGAGATTTTGGAAAGAGTTGGTAAAGTTGCCTATCGCTTACAACTACCTAACGATTTAGCTTCGGTTCATCCGGTTTTCCATGTCTCGATGTTGAAGAAGTGTGTTGGGGATCCCGAGTCAATTCTCCCTATTGAAGGTCTTGGAGTCAAGGATAACCTCTCTTATGAGGAGGTTCCTATCCAAATCCTTGATAGGCAAGTGAAAAGGTTGAGGAACAAGGAGGTGGTTTCCGTGAAAGTGTTATGGAAGAACCACCTAGTTGAGGGTGCAACATGGGAGGCGGAAGCCGACATGAAAACCCGCTATCCTCATCTTTTTGATGATTAAGGTTAGTTATTCTTTCTAATGATATAATTATGCTAGTTATTGTGAATCCTTGATGTTTTGGTGAATTTCTTCAAAAATCTTAGTTTTTGAGACTTCACAATGAAGTCACTGTAAGGTGACCTTAAATAAATTTGAAATTTGTTTTGCTTTTTGCATATTTGAGTCAAGTCGTGTATTGTGATATAGTGAGTCCTTGTGGATGTTATATTAAGCATATTGATAAGATGAACTTTGTGCTAATCGACTTGTGTATCAAATGATTGAGCTCATGTGTGTTGTGAGTAGAAAGTGTTTCATGAGGAAACTTTGAGCTTAGGTATGATAAATTGATGTTTTGAAGTGTTTTATTGAAATGATATGATTCATGTTAACTGAATATTGTGAATTGGTTGAGCTGCTAGTCTTGAGTCTATTCCCTCTTTTAAAGAGTGTTTAGTGTCATTCGGGGACGAATGTTCCTAAGGGGGGGATAATGTAACATTTCGAAATCCCAAAGTCATGTGATAAGACTTAAACAGGCTCCTTAAGGTCTAAACCATTGTTCCTAGCCAAATTAGGCGTATATGGAGTCGTTGAAGTGTTTTGGAACCAAAACGTATATCGTCCGGTAAGTTGGTTCACAAGAGGGCTAGAGTGTCCTTTTAGTTTAACCAAGTTAAAGAGTCGGAATTTAGTAAAAGTTTGTAACAATAGGTGTAACACATAGTGTGGGATGGTTTCATGTTGGAAAAGACAGGGTACGACTCCCCGAGGACCAACCAAGGGCCCTCGAGGAGGACCCTTGAAAGTAGGCCACGACGTACCCCATGACGGGCGTCACAGGCGCACGGGGCGTCGAGCCACCGTCGTGCCAGCCTTAGTTTCTGGGAAAAACCTCCGCCTGCACAGTCTCTGACCAACGTGACGGATGTGCAGGACGGAGGGGGCCATCCGTCACGCCCACGACGGCCCGTCGTCGGGGAGCCGTCGGGAGGGCCTGTAATATTTTCAGGCTAGTTTAAGTTTGTTAATTCATTAAGTGTCTTAGGGGTAATTAGGGGTTTAAGGAGACTAATTAAGTGACTTAAGACCCACTATAAATACCAACCTTCATTAACCTAATCACAATTCTCCAAACAAAACTCTCTTCCTTCTCTCTACTTTCTCTCTCTATTTGGAAGACTCCATTGGAGAACAACTTGGGGAGATCATTGGGGGCTGATTTAGCACGAAATTGACCATCAAAACGTCATCAAATCTTAAGGTATGGGATCTAATTCACCTTTGAGATTCTTTCCTCAAAGGGCTCCTTCAAAGGTTTTCCAAAAGTTGAGTTTCATATGGGTTTCATCCAATTTCGAGTTTGTTGTTATGAATTGAGTTGTTTATGTATTCTTTGGGTTATAGTGAATAGATTATCATGTATTGCAACTTGATTATGATGAATTGATGTAGTTTGATCTAGATTGTGGGTGATGACCCCTAACCCTTAACCCTTGATATTGGGATTGATATGAATTTGGATTGAATTGATGTAATTGATCTAATTATTGTTTAAATCATCTTTAATGGTTGTTATTGCATTGATCATGAGTATATTGTAATGAATGGAAGTTCTTCATGCCTATTTCTTGAGTATTGAGTCTAGGGTAAGATGATAGACTTAGATATCATGTCATCAAGCTTTGATTTAGTATTGCATCGTGGTATAGTGCTTCTCTTAAATTAGTTTTTATGTCGGTTATTGATTTACATTGGGATGATGACCCGAATTGGGTTATTCTATGGGTTGATGGTAAGGCCCTTATGGTTGAACTATGGAGAAGTATTGGTAAGTCTTGATTATCCTAATCCTTACTTCAAATTGTGAGTTATTTGTCACCAAGTAATAATGTGTGTTGAAGTATACCTTGTTTAAGGTGATAGGTTGATATGATGATTGAATTGGAATGCTTTAGGTTGGTTGTGAGGTTGCCTAGGAGTACATGATATAGGGAAGTTGTTATGTAAAGATGTGCCCTATTGTGATGCGATGTGCATGGGCTAACTTCACCTATTTGAGTTGTTAATGAAAGGACATTTCTCATACAATTCTTATTGAGCTTTGATGAACGAATGTATATGAGGGCTAGGCCTTATGATATATATATATATATATATATATATATATATATATATATATATATATATATAGATAAGAGTAAAGGCTTTTCAATAAAAAGGGACCTAGCTTAGCACCGAGTGGGCTTGTATGTGAGGGAGTGACACTTTCTTAAGGAAAGGTAGGGTTCACTACGGTTCTCACGGGATGGATAGCCTCATGACCCAAATAGGGTGTAGAGTCGATATGTCCATGGTTCTTTTTCCCCAAGCTCCATCAACTATGTTGCCACCATAGGATACTAGCTAGTGGATCCACCTAGATAGCTACGTTTATGTTAGGTTCTACTTTGGCCGGTAGACCACCTTCCATCGGTGTAAGGTTTCATGACACCGGATTCAACATTTGCTCATGTGGTCTATGTCGGTTAAGGCAAGGTTTCCCTAAACTAAAATGAATGAATAAGATATAGACTAATCGAAGTAACTTGAAAGGGCTTGGCTATAGCTTAGGTAGGGGTATGGGACTCTACCTAAGCCTTGCACTAGTTGGACTTGATGGGAGCTTTGAGAGGTCAATATTATGTATGTAAAGTAGTGATGTAATGTAAATGACTATGTACATTGAATAACATGCTTATGAGTATAAGGTTGTAGCTTTTGATTAAAGAAGAATGTTTTCATGAAATGGAATAGTATGTTAGGTAAGGTTGATTGCTAATTGTAGTCTTGATAGGTTACTTGATAAGTAAGAGTTATGAGAATTTACTTGATCATTGCACTTGTGACTTTATGAAGGATATATTTAGTATGTTTTGCTTTACTATGTTTCACTCGTATACATGTTTTATAATGATGTTCTTAAATGTCCTTTTCTAAGTATATTTGATTGGTAATTGTATATGTGATTCCATACTTAGTACATGTGGAGTACTAACCCCATTTCTTTCCCTTTTCCCAAACATTTTAGGTTCGGATCGTTGATCTTGCTTCGAATTGCTGGAAAGGAAGACTTGGATCTCTAACCATCCAAGTGGTAGGTCCTCATTCTCCCGAGGGCGTGGCCGACATCTTGATCTTATGTTACTTAGTTACTAAAATTTCGTATTGATTCTATTACTCATTTGAGACGATGTTGTATATAGCCTATATGTGGCTTCTTGTATTGATGTAGGGCTATGCCCAAGATTTATTGACTTGATAGATGGTTTATGAGATGAGACGGCTTTTATGACTATTATTTCTCTTATTATAAATGTGTGAAATAAAGGTAGAAGACTATGTAATCTTCCTATACGAACAAGTCTATGTATACTTGATATAAATATGACTATGTGTATGTAGAGGTCTATGTAAACCTCCGAGTAGTTATAGATAAAAAGTGTTAGATTCCTTCACATTTTTAATCGATGAATGCTATGATGGGGCTAAGAGGCTTGTCTTAGTCCTCTAAGAGGATGACGACGCCGGTTACGTCTGGGGGTTAAACCCGGATGTGACAATTCCGACCCATTTTCAAGGTCAAAATAGCCCCAAAGCGCGCATACCCCCATTTCGACGATTTTTCGTGTGCTATGCACACCATTTTATGGGTGATCCGGATCCCGATGTCAAAAGTGCCAAATGTTTTTGTGGACGTCTATCAAGACCTTGTCTATGAATCCGGTTGGCCCTCACGGCCATTCCGACCCATTTTCAAGGTCAAAATAGCCCCGAAGCACGCATACCCCCATTTCGACGATTTTTCATGTGCTATAGCACACCAATTTTTGGGTGATCCGGATCCCGACGTCAAAAGTGCCAAAAAATTTTGTGGACATCCCTCAAGACCTTGGCTATGCATCCGGTTGGCCCTCACGGCCATTCCGGCCCATTTTCAAGGTCAAAAAGCCCTGAAGTGCGCATACCCCCATTTCGACGATTTTTCGTGTGCTATAGCACACCATTTTTTGGGTGATCCGGATCGCGATGTCAAAAGTGCCAAACATTTTTGTGGACGTCCGTCAAGACATTGGCTATACATCCGGTTGTCCCTAACGGCCATTCCGACCCATTTTCAAGGTCAAAATAGCCACGAAGCTCGCATACCCCATTTCGACGATTTTTCGTGTAGCACACTATTTTTTGGGTGATCCGGATCCCGCCGTCAAAAGTGCCAAAGGTTTTTGTGGACGTCCGTCAAGACCTTGGATATGCATCCGGTTGGCCCTCATGGCCATTCCGACCCATTTTCAAGGTCAAAATAGCCCTAAAGCGCGCATACCCCTATTTCGACGATTTTTCGTGTGCTATAGCACACCATTTTTGGGTGATCCGGATCCTGACGTCAAAACTGTCAAACTTTTTTGTTGACATCCTTCAAGACCTTGGTTATGCATCCGCTTGGACCTCACGGCCATTCCGACCCATTTTCAAGGTCAAAATAGCCCCGAAGCGCGCATACCCCCATTTCGACGATTTTTCGTATGCTAAAGCACACCATTTTTTGGGTGATTCTGATCCGACGTTAAAAGTGCCAACATTTTTTGTGGACGTCCGCCAAGACCTTGGCTATGAATCCTGTTGGCCCTCACGGCCATTCCGACCCATTTTAAAGGTCAAAATAGCCCCGAAGCGCGCATACCCCCCATTTCGAAGATTTTTTCGTGTCCCGACGTCAAAAGTGCAAGACATTTCTGTGGACGTCCGTCAAGACCTTGGCTATGCATCCGGTTGGCCCTTACGGCCATTCCGACCCATTTTCAAAGTCAAAATAGCCCAGAAGGGCGCATACCCCCATTTCGACGATTTTTCGTGTGCTATAACACACCATTTTTTGGGTGATCCGAATCCCGACATCAAAGTGCCAAAAATTTTGTGGACGTCCGTCAAGACCTTGGCTATGCATCCGGTTGGCCCTCACGGCCATTCCAACACATTTTCAAGGTCAAAATAGCCACGAAGCGCGCATACACCTATTTCGACGATTTTTCGTGTGCTATAGCACACCATTTTTTGGGTGATCCGGATCCCGACGTCAAAAGTGCCAAAAAAATTTATGGACGTCCGTCAAGACCTTGGATATGCATCCGGTTGTCCCTCACGGCCATTCTGACCCATTTTCAAGGTCAAAATAGGCCCAAAGCGCACATACCCCCATTTCGATGATTTTTCGTGTGCTATAGCACACCATTTTTTAAGTGATCCGGATACCGACGTCAAAAGTTCCAAAAATTTTTGTGGACGTCCGTCAAGACCTTGGCTATGCATCCGGTTGGCCCTCACGGCCATTCCGACCCATTTTGAAGGTCAAAATGGCCCGCAGCGCGCATACCCCTATTTTGATGACTTTTCGTGTGCTATAGCACACCATTTTTTGGGTGATCTGGATCCCGACGTCAAAAGTGCCAAACTTTTTTGTGGACGTTCGTCAAGACCTTGGCGATGCATCCGTTGGGCATCACGGCCATTCCAACCCATTTTCAAGGTCAAAATAGCCCCGAAGCGCGCATACCCCATTTCACGATTTTTTGTGTGCTATAGCACACCATTTTTTGGGTATCTGGATCCCGACGTCAAAAGTGCCAAACAAATTTATGGACGTCCTTCAAGACCTTGGCTATGCATCCGGTTGGCCCTCACGGACATTCCGACCCATTTTCAAGGTCAAAATAGCCCCGAAGCGCGCATACCCCCATTTTGACAATTTTTCGTGTGCTATAGCACACTATTTTTTGGGTAATCCGGATCCCGACGTAAAAGTACCAAATTTTGTTGACGTCCGTCAAGACCTTGGCTATGCATCGGTTTGCCTCACATCCATTCCAACCCATTTTCAAGGTCAAAATAGCCCCGAAGCGCGCATACCCCATTTCGACGATTTTTCGTGTGCTATAGCACTCCATTTTTTAGATGATGTGGATCCCGACGTCAAAAGTGCCAAAAAGAATTTCTGGACGTCCTTCAAGACCTTGGATATGCATCTGGTTGGCCCTCACGGCCATTACGACCTAATTTCAAGGTCAAAATAGCCCCGAAGCGCGCATACCCCCATTTCGACATTTTTCGTGTGCTATAGCATACCAATTTTTTGGGTGATCCGGATCCCGATGTCAAAAGTGCCAAAATTTTTGTGGACGTCCGGCTAGACCTTGGCTATGCATCCGGTATGGCCCTCACGGCCATTCCGACCCATTTTCAAGGTCAAAACAGCCCCAAGCGCATATAACCCATTTCGACGATTTTTCGTGTGCTATAGCACACCATTTTTTGGGTGATCCGGATTCCGACGTCAAAAGTGTCAAAATCTTTGTGGACGTCCGCAAAACCTTGGCTATGCATCCGTTGTCCTCACGGCCATTCCGACCCATTTTCAAGGTCAAAATAGCCCCGAAGCGTGCATACCCCCATTTCGACATTTTTCGTGTGCTATAGCACAATTTTTGGGTGATCCGGATCCGGACGTCAAAAGTGCCAAACGTTTTTGTGAATGTCCGTCAAGACCTTGGCTATGCATCCGATTTTCCCTAACGGACGTTCCGACCCATTTTCAAGGTCAAAATAGCCCGAAGCGCGCATACCCCCATTTCGATGATTTTCGTGTGCTATAGCACACCATTTATTGGGTGATCCGGATCCCGACGTCAAAACTGCCAAAATTTTTGTGTACGTCCTTCAAGACCTTGGCTATGCATCCGGTTGGCCCTCACAGCAATTCTAACCATTTTCAAGGTCAAAATGGCCCCGAAGCGCGCATACCCCATTTTCGACGATTTTTCGTGTGCTATAAGCACACCATTTTTTAGGAGATCCGGATCCCGACGTCAAAAGTGCCAAAAAATTTTGTGGACGTCCGCCAAGACCTTGGCTATGCATCCTATTGGCCCTCACGGCCATTCCGACCCATTTTCAAGGTCAACATAGCCCCAAAGCGCATACCCCCATTTCGAAGATTTTTCGTGTCCAACGTCATAAGTGCCAAAAAAATTTTTTGGACGTCCATAAGATCTTGGCTATGCATTCGATTGGCCCTCACGGCCATTTTGACCCATTTTCAAGGTCAAAATAGCCCTGAAGCGCGCATACCCCCATTTCGATGATTTTTCGTGTGCTATAACACATCATTTTTTGGGTGATCCGGATCCCGACGTCAAAAGTGCCAAAAAATTTTGTGACGTCCGTCAAGACCTTGGCTATATATTCGGTTGTCCCTTCACGGCCATTCCTGACCCATTTTCAAGGTCAAAATAGCCACGAAGCGCGCATACCCCTATTTTGATGATTTTTCGTTTGCTATAGCACACCATTTTTTGGGTGATCCGGATTCCGACGTCAAAAGTGTCCAAAAAATTTTGTGGACGTCTTCAAGATCTTGGCTATGCATCCGGTTGGCCCTCACGGCCATTCCGACCCATTTTAAAGGTCAAAATAGCCCTGAAGCGTGCATACCCCATTTCGACGATTTTTCGTGTGCTATAGCACACCATTTTTTGGGTGATCCGGATCCCGACGTCAAAAGTGCCAAAAAAATTGTGGACGTCCGTCAAGACCTTGGCTATGCATCCGGTTGGCCCTCACGGCCATTCCGACCCATTTTCAAGGTCAAAATAGCCACGAAGTGCGCATACCCCTATTTTGATGATTTTTCGTTTGCTATAGCACACCATTTTTTCAGGTGATCCGTATCCCGACGTCAAAAGTGCCAAAAAATTTTGTGGAAGTCCGTCAAGACCTTGGCTATGCATCCGGTTGGCCCTCACGGCCATTCCGACCCATTTTCAAGGTCAAAATAGTCACGAAGCGCACACCCCTATTTCGATGATTTTTCGTTTGCTATAGCACACCAGTTTTTGGGTGATCTGGATTCCGACGTCAAAAGTGCCAAAAAATTGTGGACGTCCGTCAAGACCTTGGCTATGCATTCGGTTGGCCTCACGGCCATTCCAACCCATTTTCAAGGTCAAAATAGCCCCAAGCGCGTATACCTCCATTTCGACGATTTTTCGTTTGCTATAGGACACCATTTTTTGAGTGATCCGGATCCCGACGTCAAAAGTGCAAAATTTTTGTGGACGTCCGTCAAGACCTTTGCTATGCATCCGGTTGGCCCTCACGGCCATTCCGACCCATTTTCAAGGTCAAAATACCCTGAAGCGTGCATACCCCCATTTCGATGATTTTTCGTGTGCTATAGCACACCATTTTTTGTGTGATCCGGATCCCGACGTCAAAAGTGCCAAACAAATTTGTGGACGTCCGTCAAGACCTTGTCTATGCATCCGGTTGGCCCTCACTGCCATTCCGACCCATTTTAAAGGTCAAAATAGCCCCGACGCGCGCATACCCCTATTTCGATGATTTTTCATGTGCTATTGCACACCATTTTTTGGGTGATCCGGATCCCGACGTCAAAATGCCAAAATTTTTGTGGACGTCCATTAATACCTTGGCAATGCATCCGATTGGCCCTCACGGCCATTTCGACCTATTTTCAAGGTCAAAATAGCTCTGAAGCGTGCATACCCCTATTTCAACAATTTTTCGTGTCCCGACGTCAAAAGTGACAAAAATTTTGTGGACGTCCGACAAGACCTTGGCTATGCATCCAGTTGGCACTCACGGCCATTCCGACCCATTTTCAAGGTCAAAATAGCCCCGAAGCGCGCATGCCCCAATTTCAACGATTTTTTGTGCTATAGCACACCATTTTTTGGGTGATCCGGATTCCGACATCAAAAGTGCCAAAACATTTTGTGGACGTCCGTCAAGACCTTGGCTATGCATCCGGTTAGCCCTCATGGACATTGTGACCCATTTTCAAGGTCAAATAAGCCCCGAAGCGTGCATACCCCCATTTCGACGATTTTTCGTGTGCTATGGCACACATTTTTTGGGTGATCCGGATCCCGACGTCAAAACTGTCAAATTTTTGTGGACGTCCGTCAAGACCTTGGCTATGCATCCGGTTGGCCTCACGGCCATTCATCCATTTTCAAGGTCAAAATAGCCGAAGCGCGCATACCCTCATTTCGACGATTTTTCGTTGCTATAGCACACCATTTTTTGGGTGATCTGGATCCGACATCAAAAGTGAAAATTTTTGGACGTCCGTCAAGACCTTGGAAATGCATCCGGTTGGCCCTCACGGTCATTCCGACCCATTTTCAAGGTCAAATAAGCCCAAGCGCGCGTACCCCCATTTTCGACGATTTTTCGTGTGCTATATCACACCATTTTTGGGTGATCCAGATCCGTCAAAGTGCCAAAAAATTTGTGGACGTCCGTCAAACCTTGGCTATGCATCCGGTTGCCTCACGGCCATTCCAACCCATTTTCAAGGTCAAAATAGCTCCGAAGCGCGCATACCCTCATTTCGACGATTTTTCGTGTGCTATGGCACACCTTTTTTGGTGATCCAGATCCCGACGTCAAAAGTGCTAAATTTTTTATGGACGTCCGTCAAGACCTTGGCTATCATCCGTTGGCCCTCACTCATTCCGACCCATTTTCAAGGTCAAAATAGTCCCAAGCGCGCATACCCCCATTTCGACGATTTTTCGTGTGCTATAGCACACCATTTTTGGGTGATCCGGATCTCGGCGTCAAAAGTGCCATAAAAATTTGTGGACGTCCGTCAAACCTTGGCTATGCATCCGGTTGGCCTTCACGGCCATTCCAACCCATTTTCAAGGTCAAAATAGCTCCGAAGCGCGCATACCCCCATTTCGATAATTTTTCGTGTGCTGTAGCACACCCTTTTTTGGTGATCCGGATCCCGACGTCAAAAATGTCAAATATTTTTATGGACGTCCATTAAGACCTTGGTTATGCATCCGTTGGCCCTACACCATTCCGACCCATTTTCAAGGTCAAAATAGCCCCGAAGCGCGCATACCCCCATTTCGATGATTTTTCGTGTGCTATAGCACACCATTTTTGGGTGATCCAAATACCGACGTCAAAAGTGCCAAAAAATTTGTGGACGTCCGCCAAGACCTTGGCTATGCATCCGGTTGGCCTTCACGGTCATTCCGACCCATTTTCAAGGTCAAAATAGCCCTGAAGCGCGCATACCCCCATTTCGATGATTTTTCGTGTGCTGTAGCACACTATTTTTTGGGTGATCCGGATCCCGACGTCAAAACTGTCAAATTTTTTGTGGACGTCCGTCAAGACCTTGGCTATGCATCCGGTTGGCCCTCACGGCCATTTCGACCCATTTTCAATGACAAAATAGCCCCGAAGTGCGCATACCTCCATTTCGACGATTTTTCGTGTGCTATAGCACACCATTTATTGGGTGATCCGGATACCGACGTCAAAAGTGCCAACAAATTTTGTTGACGTCCATCAAGACCTTGTCTATGCATACGGTTGCCCTCACGTCCATTCCGACCCATTTTCAAGGTCAAAATAGCTCCGAAGCGCGTATACCCCCATTTCGATGATTTTTCATGTGCTATAGCACACCATTTTTTGGGTGATCCAGATCCCGACGTCAAAAGTGCCAAAAAAATTTGTGGACGTCCGTCAAGACCTTGGTTATGCATCCGGTTGGCCCTCACGGTCATTCTGACCCATTTTCAAGGTCAAAATAGCCCCGAAGCGCACATATCCCCATTTCGACGATTTTTCGTGTGCTATAGCACACCATTTTTTGGGTGATCCAAATCCCGACGTTAAAAGTGTCAAAAAAATTTGTGGACGTCCGTCAAGACCTTGGTTATGCATCCGGTTGGCCCTCACGGCCATTCCGACCCATTTTCAAGGTCAAAATAGCCCCGAAGCGCGCATACCCCCATTTCGACGATTTTTCGTGTGCTATAGCACACTATTTTTTGGGTGATCCGGATCCCGAAGTCAAAAGTGCTAAAAAAATTGTGGACGTCTGTCAAGACCTTGGCTATGCATCCGGTTGGCCCTCACGGCCATTCCGACCCATTTTCAAGGTCAAAATAGCCCCGTAAAATATAATTACCATTTTGTCCTTATATGAAAGTCATTTTTGCTAAAGTGCCGGTGGTCATTCCCCACATGGCTCTTCTATATATTAATAATAATAATAACAACTAGATGGTTCTTGCCCGTGCTAAGCACGGACCCAAGAATTCAAATTCTAATTTGACTTTATTGTGTTTGATCTACAGAAATATGTTCGAGAAATCATATAACATGATAAACATTTTTATACAAAAAAATTACATAAGACAAAAAATAAAAATACGAATGATAAGTAAAAGCTTTAATAATTATCAGCAATCTTAGTGAGCTCTAGCTTTGAATCGATCAAGAAGTTTATCAACCTTTTTGTTATGACTTTGTTCTTGCACTTGAATTCCACTCTGAGCAGTCTTTACCCTAGGTACAAATATACTTGTGAACTACTAAGACATTGTAGGGAAGTGAACTTACATTTCGAAATAAGAAATCTCCACCAACATCTTCACTACTCTTCATCTTGATCACACTATATATTTTGATCCACAAAAATTATTGTACTTTCATCTCTGTAAGTGGCCAACTGAATTACAAAAAATAACAATATTTGTCATAATGAAATACCATTTAAAGACCTGAGATTTAGTTCATACAAACATTGCAACAGAGAACCATACATACTCAATTTATATTTATGTAAGATACCTTCAAATGATATTAGTTCAAACTTGAAAAAAATAAGAACATGATTTCACTGAATCATCAGCCATTTCAAGGCTTATACATTTCCATTCAAATTATTAAAAAATAATCAAGCTCAAAATAATTGATTAAGGGGCATGATTCGGACTTTCTTTTGTTGTTTCTATCAAGTCATTAAAGGGTAAATTGGAGGTTATGTGAGTTCGTACTCTACTGCTTTTGTATTTTCTTTGAAACCCTTCTTGAGAATGCTACCCATTTCTCTTTCTTTTTGTAATCTATTGAATTTATCAATTGAAGAAATATCATTTACACTCAAATTTAGAATTTATATTGTGACCGGATTTGAGAGTTCAATGGTTTAATATTGTAGTTTTGATTTTATCATTATAAGGATATTAGGGTGATGAGCCTCCTCGGTCCCTGCTATCTCTAAGAAACCAAAAAGAGAGAACTCGAATGTTCAAATGCATTTTACCAGTTTTCAAAACACGCAAGTAAGAACTTTTCAATGAAAGATGATAAAACTACATGACAACATAACATAATAATAAAAAATTTGAAATGAAATGCATAATAGCTTAGCAACCTAGAGTATGTATGGAAAAATTGGAGTAAAGCTTAACAAAATGGCTAACCAAACCAAAAGCAAGGATTGATTTAGATGAAATCCAAGCATCTCATCGTGTCCTAAGTGGAGTGTCACCTGCAATTGTAAACAAGTGCTAAACTCGGGACAGTTCAAAGAGACAAGATGGTCTAAGGAAGTTCACAACAGCTGAATTCACATATTTCAACGATGTTCTCACTCTTTCCGTGATCTTCTATCCTCCTCCAATTCCATGGCAAGCTTCTCTCTCTCTAATTCATATTGATGAATGAAGAATAAGCAGTCATGAGCTACGTCAATGTAAGATAAAATCAATCTTTTCCTCTTAACAAAACAATAAATAGTAATAATAATTATCATCAGCAAGTCATTCCAGAGTTTCAGTATCTCTTGCTCAAGCACCGCGAAATGTGGGAGCCCTTTGTAAGAGGTTTCATCCCATATTAGATACTTTTTGCGCAACTTATGAACATGAATATTGAGATCGAGACTAGAAAATCACCTGAAGTTTCATGCGTAGTACCTCTATTTTCTTTTTTGACTTCTTCAATAAGGCTGCATCATTTAGTATCTAAAAAGAAGTTGAACTACAATAAGAAAGCTAGTAATTAACAATTTTTTTCATTGTTGGGTTCCACTGGGAAGAAAATCTGCAAGAAAGAATTCTACAAGGATGAAACTTGTGATTTGTAAGATAATAAAAATTAATTAAAACCAGTTAAAGAATGCTCTATACCGCTTGTCCGGTAAAACTCACCTCCCTTTTGCTTTAAAAATTGGTGCTTGAATAGATGTTTTAGACTACACTCTATAGTATCTCGATACCAGAACAAATTAACCGTTGTATCATTTAGGAATTTTCAGAAAAACAAATCATTTTGATAGATTTATTAAACCTTGGGGTTATGACAGAAAACAAGAATGTGGTCCTAAGTGCTGAAATTGCATTGGAGCTTGATTTGAAAGTTTTATATGCAAGGTATAGTGTCTTAGGAACTAATGTTGAACTAACCTAATTATAGTAACAGTAACTCTCATTAGTTGTTCTCTAGAGTGGACCATGAACAAGTAATTAGATAAAAAGAATAGTAAATGGAGGCAGACCTCATTGACTTGAACACAGTTAGTGATCCATTTGACTTGCTAGCAAATAACAGTATTCCCTTTAATACAACACATAATCATTATGATTTGGGTATCAATGTAAAAAATTAAAACAAAAAGAGAATCAATTTGTGTTGATTTGCGCTGCTTCAAATCTTAATTGTTAAATGAAACCAACAATACTGTACTCTATTTTCGAAGAAAAAAAGGGGCATACAATGTATGTAATCTAGAAACGCAACTCAATTGAAGAGATAAAAATATACAATAGTGCTGCTGGTTTAGAGAATGAAAGAAATAGCTAAGAGAAAAATGAAATTGAAAAGGAGAACTAAAATGACTCACAATAAAACATGAAGGAAATGTCTGCCAGCAACTAACCTTATCTTTTTATTTTTCAATGTATTTTCTGTTAAATTTGACAAGATTCAAAAATGAATTAATGAGAAGATATGGTAGTTAGGAGGATAATTCTTCATTGGTAGAAAAGTCAAGATAGCATCTTTTGTAGGTGAAATTTAGGTGAACCATAAATTGGTTTCACAATGTAAATCTTGACATTTTTGACATATTGTGATGTCATGGATGACATCAATAGGAAGAATTCACTCCTATAAATAGGTAGCTCCTAATTCATTTGTAACACACCTCTCACTTGCCTTCTCATCTCCTAAGGCATTTGTTCTTCTTTCTCTCTTGTAGTATTTCACTTGTACTCTTTTGGAGTGAAATAAATATTGGTTGGTTGTGTCTGAGGACTAGGCAAAAGAAAACAAAAGTTTGTCGAACCTCGTTAATTTCTGGTGTTCCTTTTATTGTTGTCTCATTTACTATTTATTAGCTACCTTTAGATATAGTAGTTGTGATTCCATCACTCTCTATATATTCGGCTTCCGCAACAATTGGTATTAGAGCCAAGGTATTATCTGAGTATGCTCTGTGGTTGCAGCATAGTCTGAACTTCCACATCAGAAAAAGATTTACTTTGGTCTTTGCATTGTTAGCTAGTAAATAATATTTGTAGTAAAATGGGAGACAAGAAAAATGATGAGTCCACATCAAGTGTCAATAATACGTCATCATTGGCATCTTCGCTTATGACAAGAATTGTGTCAAATGCGAAATTTGCAGTTGAAATTTTTGACGGGTCAGGACATTTCGGAATGTGGCAAGGCGAGGTCCTTGATGTTCTTTTTCAACAAGGGCTAGATATTGCCATTGAAGAAAAGAAACCAGACGGTGTAGGAGAAGAAGATTGGAAGATTATCAACCGTGTTGCTTGCGGTACCATTCGATCTTACCTTGCAAGAGAACAAAAGTATCCATACACGAAGGAAACGTCTGCAAATAAATTATGGAATTCATTGGAGGAGAAATTCTTGAAGAAAAACAGTCAAAATAAACTTTACATGAAAAGAAGACTGTTACGCTTCACTTATATTCCTGGTAGCACAATGAATGATCATATCACTAGCTTTAATAAGTTGGCGACAGATTTGCGGAATATGGACGTGACTTTTACGGATGGAGATATGGCATTAATGTTGTTAAGTTCACTTCCCGATGAGTTCGAGCATCTTGAAACGACTCTACTGCATGGGAATGATGAAGTATCTCTCAAAGAAGTTTGTTCTGCCTTATACAGTTATGAACAAAGAAAGAGAGAAAAACAAAAAGGCGGAGAAGCAGAAGCACTGGTTGCGAGAGGTCGTTCTCAAAATCATATGAGAACGAAGAAAGGGAGATCCAAGTCAAGATCGAGACTCAGCAAAGATGAATGTGCCTTTTGCCGAAAAAAAGGGCATTGGAAGAAAGATTGCCCAAAGTTGAATAGCAAAGCCAAACCAAATAATGGGAAGGCTGTCATGGATTCAAATGTGGCTGATTGTGATGACTCCGATTACTCACTAGTTACAACAGATCCATCCAATCATCTGATGTATGGTTGATGGACTCAGCTTGTAGTTATCATATGTGTCCCAATCGGGACTGGTTTATTGATTTACAAGAAGGAGAATGTGGAGTTATTCACACTGCAAACAATAATCCTCTTACCGCATATGGTGTTGGTTCAATCCGATTAAGGAACCATGATGGATTAAGTAGAACATTAACAGATGTTCGATATGTACCAGATTTGAAGAAAAATCTCATTTCTGTAGGAGCCCTAGAATCAAAGGGATTCAAAGTCATTGCAGATAATGGCGTGATGAGAATATGCTCTGGTGCACTGGTGTAATGAAGGCAATTCGAAGAAATAATAACATGTACCACTATCAAGGTAGTACAGTTATTGGGACAGCGGCAACAACATCCAATGACGAGAAGGAGGCAGAAATGACCAAGCTGTGGCATATGCGCTTGGGACATGCTGGAGGGAAATCCTTGAAAACTTTATCAGATCAAGGATTGCTAAAAGGAGTAAAAACTTGCAACTTGGAGTTTTGTGAGCATTGTATCAAGGGAAAGCAAACAAGGGTTAAATTTGGAACAGCTATCCATAATACTAAAGGTATTTTGGATTATGTTCATTCGGATGTTTGGGGTGCTTCCAAAACACCTTCATTAGGTGGGAAACACTATTTTGTAACCTTTGTTGATGACTTTTCTCGAAGATTGTGGGTGTATACGATGAAAACAAAAGATGAAGTTTTGGGAATTTTTCTCAAATGGAAGGCGATGATAGAAATTCAAAGTGACAGAAAGATCAAGTGTCTTCGCACAGACAATGGTGGAGAATACAAAAATGATCTTTTTTAGAAAATTTGTGAGGAAAATGGCATCGTCAGACATTTCACCGTCAGAAATACACCACAACAGAATGGAGTGGCAGAACGCATGAACCGAACTTTGCTGGAGAAAGTTCGGTGTATGTTGTCCAATGCTGGCTTGGGCAAAGAATTTTGGGCTGAGGCAATAACATATGCGTGCCACCTCATTAATCGTGTACCATCTGCTGCTATTGGTGGGAAGACACCATTTGAAAAATGGTATGGAAAACCTGCTGAAGATTATGGTTCTTTACATGTATTTGGCTCAATTGCATATTATCATGTAAGAGAGTCAAAATTGGACCCAAGAGCAAAGAAAGTTTTATTTATGGGAATTACTTCTGGAGTCAAAGGATACCGTTTATGGTGTCTAGAGACAAGAAAAGTTATTTTCAGCAGGGATGTTACCTTTGATGAATCTGCCTTGACAAATAAGGTAACACTTGAAGAAGCCAAACAAATTGATGGTGCTTCAAAGCAGTGGAGTTTGAAGGAAAGATAATTTTCCCAACACAGGGATCAAACGAGGAAACAGCAGAAGATTTTCCTCTTGAAGGAGAGCCAGTCGAAGAGGAGGTTCCATCTCAAGAACCTCAACCACAACTTGAATCAATAGCAACGAGCAAGCCAAAAAGGACAATAAGAAAACCTGCTCGACTCACAGATATGGTGGCTTGTGCTAACTCAATTGCAGCCGATGACATTCCTACCACTTATAAAGACGCAGTCCAAAGTTCACAAAAAGATAAGTGGAGGAATGCCATGGATGAAGAAATGCAATCTCTTCATCAGAATCATACATGGAGATTGGCCAATCTCCCAGAGGGCAAGAAAGCAATTGGGTGCAAATGGGTATTTGCAAAGAAAGAGGGATTTCCTAATCAAGAAGATGTTCGCTACAAAGCAAGATTGGTGGCCAAAGGATATGCTCAAAAGGAGGGAATTGATTATAATGAGGTATTTTCTCCAGTTGTGAAACACTCCTCCATTAGAGTTTTGTTGGCTTTGGTAACACAGTTGAATTTGGAACTAGTTCAGATGGATGTAAAAACAGCTTTTTTACATGGAGACTTGGAAGAGGAAATCTATATGACTCAGCCAGAAGGATTCAAAGTTGATGGAAAAGAAAATATGGTGTGCAAACTTGAAAAATCGTTGTATGGATTGAAACAATCTTCTAGACAATGGTACAAACGATTTGACAAGTTTATGTTGCAGCAAAGGTACATAAGAAGCAAATACGATCATTGTGTGTATTTGCGCAAGCTTGAAGATAATTCCTTTATATATCTTCTCCTATATGTTGATGATATGTTGATAGCTTCTAAAAGTCAAGAGGAAATTGAGAAGCTAAAGATTCAACTGAGAAAGGAGTTTGAGATGAAGGATTTGGGTGAGGCAAAGAAGATTCTTGGCATGGAGATAAAAAGAGATAGACATTCAAAGAAACTTTATTTATCTCAGAAAGAATATTTGAAAAGAGTACTAAACCGATTCGGTATGAATGAAAAAACGAAGTCGGTTAGCACTCCGCTTGCTCCTCATTTTAAGCTTAGTGATGCTATGTCACCTAAGAATGAAGCTGAACGAGAATATATGTCAAGAGTACCATACGCGAATGCTATTGGTAGCTTGATGTATGCAATGGTTTGCACAAGGCCAGATATTTCACACGCTGTTGGAGTTGTAAGCAGGTACATGCACAATCCTGGAAAGGATCATTGGCAGGCTGTAAAATGGATTCTACGGTATATTCATAATACTGTAGATGTTGGTTTGGTTTTCGAGCAGAAAGATAGTCAATATCTTGTTGGATATTGTGACTCAGATTATGCAGGTGATTTGGACAAACGAAGATCAACTACTGGTTATGTTTTTACTATTGCAAATGCACCAGTTAGTTGGAAGTCTACTTTGCAGTCAACAGTTGCTTTGTCTACCACTGAGGCAGAGTACATGGCAATTACAGAGGCTGCGAAGGAAGCAATTTGGCTTCAAGGATTGCTTAGAGAGCTTGGTATTGGACAAGAAGAAATCACAATATTTTGTGATAGTCAGAGTGCTATTCAATTAGCAAAGAACCAAGTTTATCATGCAAGGACGAAGCACATTGACGTCCGATATCATTTCATACGAGAAATCATAGAAGATGGTGGAGTCATAATACAGAAAATTCATACTACGGATAATCCTGCCGATATGTTGACAAAAGTGGTGACTGCGGTCAAGTTTCAACATTGTTTGAACTTGATCAACATTGTTGAACATTGAAGATTATGGTTGAAGACACAATCAAAATTGTTGTTGAGAGAAAGTTAAAAATGGAGAATCTTGCCAAGGTGGAGATTTGTTAAATTTGACAAGATTCAAAAATGAATTAATGAGAAGATATGGTAGTTAGGAGGATAATTCTTCATTGGTAGAAAAGTCAAGATAGCATCTTTTGTAGGTGAAATTTAGGTGAACCATAAATTGGTTTCACAATGTAAATCTTGACATTTTTGACATATTGTGATGTCATGGATGACATCAATAGGAAGAATTCACTCCTATAAATAGGTAGCTCCTAATTCATTTGTAACACACCTCTCACTTGCCTTCTCATCTCCTAAGGCATTTGTTCTTCTTTCTCTCTTGTAGTATTTCACTTGTACTCTTTTGGAGTGAAATAAATATTGGTTGGTTGTGTCTGAGGACTAGGCAAAAGAAAACAAAATTTTGTCGAACCTCGTTAATTTCTGGTGTTCCTTTTATTGTTGTCTCATTTACTATTTATTAGCTACCTTTAGATATAGTAGTTGTGATTCCATCACTCTCTATATATTCGGCTTCCGCAACATTTTCAACTCAAAGTTTCACCAGTTCCTTCCATCGATAGACAAAAAATGTCGAGCAAATACCTAGCAATAACCATGAAATGAGAGAGTCTGAAAGCAATCTTATTTCGCTGTTGATAGAATAACTTAACTGTTGCTTCTATAATTTGAGTAGAGTGCGAAAATGACAATAATTGAGCTAAATGACTGATAGAACTAATGTCAATGCTCTATAGAATTTCTGTAGATTTTTTCCCAAACTCTTCTGACTCCACATCTCCTATAACTATGATAAGGATGATACATCTTATATTAACATCATGTCCTTTTTCATACTACTATATAAGCAAGCAAATAGAACTGATATCAATTCTCTATAGAATTTTGCTAGATTTCCCCCCAGCTCCTCACCCCGGCCCTCCTCTTCTATAGCTATGATTTTCAAAAAAAATTACAATGCAACTCTTCAAATGTTTGAAGTCCACTTAAAATTATATGCAAGTATGAGATAACATTTGAAGAGTATACTTGCATATAATTTTCGTACTTAAGAAATGAACTCGTTGTCCACATGTAATTTTCGTACTTAAAATTACAATGCAACTCTTCAAATGCTTGCAGTTAATTTCTTTTAAATGGTTCAATTATGCCCCTAATTCGACCCATATATGTGTGAATTGTTCTGTTATTTACATCATCATCGCCTGTTGCAGCTTGCAGTTGTGCCTGTAGCGTTGCTGCGGTGAATTCCTCTTCTCTAGCCCTTGCCTACCAGGCTTGCGCCTCTGCACTCAGTAGCGCTGCACACTCCACTAGTTCTGCGTTGCGTCGAAACACTTTTCCAATCTCGACTTCCTTTTCCTTCGGTTGCCGTGCCATTGATTCCTCGGCAGTTCCAATCAGAGCACGATAGTGTTCGCCTTTTATATGGTTCAATTATGCTCCTAATCCGACCCATATAGGGTATTCAAAAGATGGGTCGAGTTGTATAGGTAATTTAAAAGATGGGTTGTATATGTGTTTTATATGGTTCAATTATGAAAACACTTAATGTGCGGCACACTTGAATTGACATGTGCGGCACACTTAATATGAAAACAATCATTATCAATTGGACAAAGTCTAATTTTTAAATAATCAACTGCTCTTAAATTATTAGAAGCATTATCTAAAGTGACACTCATTATTTTATCACATATTCCATAATATTGTAAAATAGAGGCTACTTTTGATGCTATATAAGAACCGGTTTTAGTTTCTTCAACATATTTATACGCTAATATTCGTTTTTGCATGTTCCATTCATGGTCAATCCAATGGACAGTAAGTGTAAAATAATCGTTACCATTAGGACTACGTCCCATATCAGAAGTAATAGATAATCTACCATCATAATAAGCAAATAAACAACAAAGAAAATGAGAATATTCTTTTTGATATTTAAAAAGATCACTTTTAATTGTATTTCTTGGAATACCTTCATAATCTGGGTTATATAATTCTCGAATATAATGAACAAAACCAGGATGTGAAGGAAATGAAAAAGGTAAACCACAAACAGCAACCATTTTAGCTAATTCTCTACGATCTTTTTCTTTACTATATGTGCGGTGTGTGCTTCGACTAGCCGGGTTAGACATATTTAATACACCTTGAACCATATTAGAACCTCCAACACCCATAGAACTTTCGGGTATGGGTGTTCCATTTCTATTAGCTCTTTCTATATCATCTAGGCGAACAAATTCTTTATTACACTTTCGTAAATGTGTTCTTAGTCGTCCGTTCCCCCTTGTGTACCCGTAGTTACATGTTTCATTACCAATTTACATTTAGTGCAAGTAACAGTAGTTTTTGCCTCATTTTGTATCAAAAATTTCCATACTAACGATCTTTTAACACGTACGGCGGCGACATTTGAAAAAGTAGGTAAATGGGAGACTTCGGTAACCGGACTAGTCGGGGTAGGGGTCTCTTCATCTTCCTCATTTATTTCTACTTCTTCTTCTAATTCTTCCTCAAAATTAGTATAATGTCTATTTAAAGACTCATGATCTACTTCATTTTCGGAATTAAATTCAATAGGTCTTGGTGACGTAAAAAAAGTTTCATTAACACGAGTATAATCATTAGTATTAACTAAATATCTAGGTGGCAAATTTTTAGAACAAGAATTACTTACTCCTCCCTTGTTATTTTTTAATTCCGACATTGGTCTTTTACCACTATTTCTTTCGGAATTCATGTTAAAATTTAAAATAATTAAATATTATGAGAAAAACAAGCAAAATAATATAATAAAAGAGATAAAACAACTAAATTAATAAACAAATAAAAATTGAAGTTGAAAGTTGGAACGAATGTACCAAACGTCTACGTAAAAGTAGACGTATAACCAAAGCCGGATTTGATAGATGCCTATTGTAGCTTCCGAAATTCAAACTCCAACTCAATATCACAATATAATAATTAATAATTTATGAGAGATTTAAAATTGAGACTTTGAGAGATTGTATAAGATTGTATAAGTAGTGAATTTGTGATTTAAAATGGAAAAAGAGGGTATATTTATAGTATAAATGGGTTAGAAAGGGGTGGGGGTGCTAGTTGACCGTTTTGGGCCCCAGCCCAACGGCTAGAAGGGCCCAACGGTCATAAAACGGGTACCTAAATTAATAAAATAAAAAAAAATAAAAACCGGCTAAACCGGACCTTACCGGATTGGATCGGTCCGGAATCGGTTCTTACCGAACCGGTTCAATCGGATAAAGAACCGGGAACCGATTCGGTAACCGGTCCGGTATACAGGAAGACCGGTTCCTTACCGGTTCAACCGGTACCGGACAGATCGGTACGGGAACCGGCCAGGAACCGGACCGGACCGGGTCAAATCCGGTCCGTTTGCCTGCCTTAATATAGACCCAATATTGTCTCTGAATTTCGTTTGATTGAGAAGCTTCCCAGTAGCCAAAACTTGAGCTTCCTTGGCTTCTTTCTCCTCTTCACTGACTTTCTTAATTTCAATTCAAACAGAAACAAGGTATAACCAGCAACTGATCCCAGCTTGTAATGTATAGGGCCAATTTGATGATGTTCAGAAGCGCCCTAGATTGCCATCCAGAGCACCGCGAGAAACAAAAGAACTGGTAAATAATGTTTCTCTATGTAAGAATATATACTTGTCCAATTATGTGGATTCTATCCTGGTCTCGAGTGGATAGCTGTTATTAACGATGCTATGATTTGATGTTTCTTTTTTTTTTTAATCAATTTGCAGGATGACAATAAAAGCAAAAAGGGACTTGGCGAAATTTATGAGGTTAGTTCTACTGTATTCATGTTAATCGAGGAGATTGATACTTTTTGGCAGCAACTACTGCTTTAAATATGTGTACTCTATATTCTTGATTCACCAACTTTCTAAAGGAAATCTGTTATCTTATTTGCCACTTTATAACAATGTACATTTGGCGTGATATTCCCATCTCTAAACGGTTACTTCTCCATGACTCAACTTGGTTAGGTGATAGAAGACATGTCTATACAAGCAAATGTCCCTGCACTTGCAATGGAAGAGGTGAGTTGACCTGAATAAGAAGACATTTCTTATTTTCAAATCGACTTATCATACTTGCATAACTTCATCGTTGCTCAACCGTATTTGCTCATATTGTTGTTCTATGGTAGATTGCATAACTTAAAGGCGAGTTCTTTAGTAATGATATGCCCCAAGTATACTTCCCATGGTTGACTGTACAAAAACTGATGGTCGGGTAAAATTGTTGATTCAGAAAAAAAGAACAGTAAAGCGACACCAGAAAATACATTAGCTAATGGTGTTTGTTTCTTTTATTCTTACCTTTGACGTAATAACTGAATTCTGTTATGCCATTGTTTTTCAGGTAATGATCAGTCATAATGTGTACCAAAAGTGGAGCTCTCATGCCTCCCTCACTCAAATAGCGGTAACATTTGAGCTTAAAATTCATGAACTTCACCTAATATACATCTTTTGTCTATATTATGGAATTTATCTTTTTGACTAACAAATGTTTCAGTAACAATTACATTGTAAGCCATGTAGATACTGGCCATCACATTTGATCTTTGTTCTTTTTTTTGATAGGTTATTAATACATTTATCATAGTATCCATCTTCCTTAATGAATTCCAAAACCCTGTCAAAATTATGAACCTGTACCTTTTCAGTTGAGAAGCAGCTAACCCTATCGTTTGCCAGCCTCGTTAAGTTTTAATGTACTGTTAAGGAGAAGTGTCTTGAAATGTGATTGAGTCGATGAGATAGTAACCATGTAATTCTCTCTGGTTGTGGTTGCACGATGCATACAATGAGACAGATAAATCAAGTAAAAACAGAGAAAAGTATCTGCAGGGCGCTGATCTATTATGTGATGCATCAATAATTTCTGTTTTATTAGGTCGCTTCTCTCGTGGATTTGCTCTGACCTCACTTTGTGTTCCATGAGATTTCAGTTATTCAACCTATGAAGTGTGTTAACAGTAACTGCCTATAGTGCCATTAACTGTAACATCAACATTTCTGGAAGAGAAAGTTCCAAATTTATTTCAGTTTATGCATGAAAAATAGACTTTCCACCTAGTTTGGAGGACATTTTTTCACTATTTTTATTTATTCAGCTGAAGCTCCAAATTAACAAAATATTGCCAAAGAAAAACTCGGTGATCAAGCTATGGTGTTCTGGACAATCTAAAGCTTGGAATGCAATGTGTAAAATCAAGAGCCAAGTAGATACGTGCATTTTTTGGAAGATTGGCAAGGGTGATATCGATGTTTGGTATTATAATTGGTCGGAATTAGGCCCATTGTGGAAATATCTTCTTCCTGGTAGTAAACCTAGACATTATTCTAGACAACCATAGAAATTGGGATGGCTGGGATATATATCTACCTGATTATGTTAGAATCAAGATCGATTGTTATTAGGGAAAATATCCCTGATGGAGCAAATTTGGACTATGAACACAACAGGAATTTTCAATATTGCTTCTGCTTGGCAACTTTTAAGACAACAAAAGCAAAAAAAGAAATTGGATTGATTCAATGACTCGGCAAAAAGTTGTCCCCTTCAAAATGAACTTTATTGTTTGGAAGGCTTTGAGAGATAGGCTCCCCGCTGATGCTAGAGTAGCTAAAATGGGAATCGCTATTAAAAGTATTTTGTTGTTGCTGTAGGATTTCTACTTTTGAATCTACTGACCATCTTTTTTGCAGGGGAAAAATTTATGCTCAAGATGTCTGGAAAGTCATTTGTGGTTCAATTGGAATTCCTTTCAAGGACATACCTCTCAGGCAACACTTAATCGATTAGTGGAGACAAAAGACTTCTAATCAAGTGCGTAGTATCATTGTCAAATGTCTCCCTGCTCTCTCACTATATGGGAGATCTGGAAATCAAGATGTGAGGCCAAATATGGCTCACAAAAGATCAATGTGAACAAATCCATTTCTCAGATTGCCTCCAATATTTCCCAATTAGTGAACCAGCTAGTCGGGAGGAGGTCCGAAAAAATCATTTCAAGCAATGTTTACTTTCAAAAATATATTTTCATCAAGTGGACCAAACCTTCTCTCTCTTTTGTTCAACTTAACACTAATGGTAGTTGCAGGAACGGTAGCTGTGGAGGAGGAGGGATTGTGAAAGACCAAGAAGGCAAACTCATCATAGCTTTCTCATTGGTATTAGGACAAGGCACTAACAACTGGGCAGAAGCAGTAGCTTTACTCTTTGGAATGTCTTGGAGCAAAAACAATGGCTACCAAAATGTGCACGCAGAGAGTGATTCCAAGTTATTGGTGGATTGCTTTAAGAAGAAGTCTACACCACCTTGGACACTAACAAATGAAGTCAAAAGGCTGCAGGACTTATTCAATCAAAGTGAATACTCTATAACACATTGCTTTAGGGAGATTAATCAAGTGGCGGACAAGCCAATTCTCTTAGTCACAACTACAACACCAACATTTTATACTCTAACAGTGGTGAACTCCCCTCCCAAATCAAAGGGCTTATAGCAATGGATCGTTGGAGTCTTTCGATTATAAGAGTCTCCAACAAAAGGAAGACAGATTTTACTTTCGACCCTCCGTGACAAATTCATAAGATCCTCCCATATTTGTGTATAAATGGTATTAGTCACATGGGATACCTATCTTAGGCATTTACCTTTTCATCTCAACTGCAATAGTGTTTTGGAAGATGAATAAAAATGTTTGTAAAAAAAAAGACTCAAGCCTTTCAAAACTTCTATTCATTTGACTTAATTTAAACATGGCAGGCCATTTAAAGAGGGGAAAACTTGACTATACTATCTGACTGAGTTCACAACAGATCTCATCAACTTCTTTTTCAGATTCAAGGATTTAAATTAAGGATATATTGGGGAAGGAAGACATGGATGTCTTACAGGGTCAGAGCTGTTGAAACATTGGTCACTAGGATTAAGGGTCGGATGAGAAGAAGAAAAATAAAGTTTGGATCATTAGATCGCATTCCAATACAACATACTCAAGCAATTAACATCCAAAACAAGAAAGATACATCAACCAGGTAAATGATAGACAGTTTAAATTAAAAACATTCAAAAACTTTTGAGTAAAACAATAGCAAGGATGAGTGAGTATGTACGACTCAAATTCAATACAGAGTTGGCGTTACCCAAGTTGGAGGACAAAAACGACTGAGGGAAACACCATTGTAATGCGGCTGAATGCTGCCATCTGATAGGTTGAACACCCCCATGTCCAACCCTCCTCCTTCTTCATAGGCTAGGTATGTTAAAAAACAATCGTCTGTGAAATAAATATGATTGGGCTTGATTCCTGGAAATTGACAAGCTTGGACTGAGAGAGAACTATTAGCACCTAGAAAAAAAGCCGTGTCCCCTAATTCCCTGGTTTCCGTCATTATGCCAGCAGCTGAATCGACTTGGAAAACTCGAAAATTTGTTGTCCCATATGTGTACTCATCATCATCATCATCATCATCTGGGATGAGCTTTAATGGTATCCTGTCACGATCATCTTTGGGTAACCTTAAATGAACACCATCTCGCAAAATTACAAATAATGATCCTAGTGATTCTACAATGTATAACTGTTCACGACGAAGTTGAGGTGGAAGTGGCATGTGCGCTACGATATGATATTTAGTAGGTTGAGTGCCAACAGCATCAGCAACATCAAAAACTATCAGATCACCGGAATAATCCACAGCATAAATTTGTCCATTAAAATATATCAAATCATAAAAAGCCGTACGCACGCGATCGGTTCCTTGCAATGTAACTCTAGTCCATCTAATATCACCTGGTCTCCAGAAACTTAGGGACTTCACGGATCCTTCAATGACCATGAGAAGGTAGTCGGATGTATGAGAAGGACTAGCGGACAAAACTGCCTTGTAAAAAAAGCACATCTTCAAGCCAGTCCGGTAACGGTTGTATTCTACGGTGGTATTTTGATGGGGTAATTCAATTTCAACACCAGAGAAGGGATGTAGCATACTAATTTCACCTTCATCTTCTCCTACCATGATAAGCCAACCCATAGACTCCATACACCGTTTTCTGCGGGCTTTGGGAATCCTCTTGTTCAAAATCATGCCATTATAGAGGCTGAAGAATTTCCGAATGGAATTTCCGTCTTCCTCCGCTAGCATCAACCAAGGAGCTCTACAGAGGTAATTGTTGAAATTGTCCTTGGTGGACACAGAGTGCCAGGATTTGCATACAGTGCCAAAATTTAGATAGTCTTCAATGAGATTCAAACGCCTAGCAATTAGAACAAGCACATCATGTTGAAGTTCCGACCAATCAGCCAACTCTTGCGCCATCGAAAAACCGGATGCAGCAGAAAGATCTCAGCCGCCTTGTATAGATAATAACCTAACGAAAAGTTGAAACTTTAGTTATTTTTAGTAGGATTAGCCGTGATTTAGTTTGGAATTTTTTTATTAAAATAATTAATTTGATTTTTTTTCAAATATTGAAATCAAGTTAGTCGATTTTTTATCATTTTTATTTTTATATTATTTTTTTCTATTGGGTTTTGATCTCTTTGTAGAAAATATATGATGATATGAGGAAATTGATATAATTATATATAGGATCCTTCAAAAATTGTATGTATTATCTAAGATTTAATCATTTCTAAGAAATATAATAAATTTAATCCAACGATTTTATTTTTGTTTTACAAAATATTAGTTGCGACATACTTATGTCTTGATGATGTTTGATTTAAATAAAAATAATTAATAAAAAACCATTAGTTATTTTGTACATGAAAATTCAATCTTGACATTACTAAAATAAAAATATAAATTAAAATACAAAGTCAATGCAAATAACTTGATTATCATAAAGAGATACACATGAATATCATCCAAACTAAACATACCTAGCTATAAACTAAAGCAATACTCCTAGCAAATGACAATTATTACTCAGATGATAATTAGGTAGTTGTTTCTACATGTAAAAAAATACAAATACATGAAATATACAATTGGACATATCATATTAATGTATTGTTGAACTTGTCTTTATCATTTCAGCAAGATAGAGCCTACACTCCACAACTTGGTAGCCAGCCTCAGCTACTCCAAAAACCACATAGCAAGGAGATATTGAGGTACCTTTAGAAAGCTAGTAAAACATGAAATAAAGAGGTCCGCATAAATATAATTAGAGTGCTATAAAATAAAATGTTGCCTTTGTCTCACCTATGAACAAAATCAAGTCAATACAATAGACTCTATAACATACACCACCCATGTTAATCGATGTCATAATATAATACTACTAAGAAATGAACAACGAGCGTCTTGAAATATTTTATTTTCTTTCAAAAGTAATTTAACACACCAGAAAGTCATTATGTCCACCAGAGATTATGTCCAACTCAGAATTAATTTCGTACTTAAAGTATAGAGCTAAAAAATTTTCGTACTTCAAATGTAGAGCTAAAAAGTTACTTAAGATCGTTATGGGCAGTGAATTTCAAAGCCGCACAAGATGTCTGCAGCAAAAATATACGTACATAAAGTACAACCTTATGATCCAGTTAGCTTATGTTCAAACAAAAGAATAAACATCCTTGACTTCACATATAATTTATCGAAACCATAAGCAATTATCAAGCAAAGAATATGATTTGTTCCTAACATATGTGCACAAAGATGTCTGTGTGAATGAAGATATATTCATTAATTGGAAAAAGTTCTTTTTGATAGAGAAACCGAAATAGGTTTCTTATGGTTTATCAAGGAATTAAAAACTTCATTCTACCTTGCGTAACATGTGCGGCCCACATATGTGTTATTGTCCCTGGTTATGGATCTCGTTATGGGACGCTGCAGTATGAAATCTGAAGTTTTCTTCTTACGACTTATGGTGCTGGTTCGTTAAGAGAGAACCTGCAATCTCTTGAGTTAAAGTACACAAAAACTGAAATTAATTTTCTTCTCACATTTCCTGGGACAAACAGAATTTAAATACAACACATAAAAGATAACTATCCCTATACTAGGACATGACCTCCTAACATAATTGGAACGAAAATTTTACTATTACAGGAAAATAACTACTACTAAAAGAAAAGACTAAAGACTGATAACATTACTCTCCTCCTTCAAATTGCGCTTGTCCTCAAGCGCTAAGTGCAGAAATTAGTATTTCCCTCCTTTCCAACAAACTCTTCCTCGTCATCTATAAAGTCAATCCAGAATAATTTCTTGCATTGATGACCTCGGGTGAATGATTCATCACAATTGAAACAAAGTCCCTTAAGACGCATTTCCTCCATTTCAGATCTAGTCAGTTTCTTCACAAATCTGGCATGATGTTGAGGTGAGAAATCTGATGTTTTGGATTTGCAAGCATCTAACAATTGCGAACAAACGGGTTGTTCCTTGTGTTCATAAAGTCGAGATAAAATCATCGTTGTAGCCAAATCTGGAGGATTATGCAACTCAACCTCAATTTCTATATAATCTGTGGTATATAAAGTTTAATTTTTTGCGACTGAGTTAGTGTACCAGCCCGCGAAATTAATTGCTCAAATTTTTCTTGGTAATTTGTCACAGACCCGATCTGGCATAACTTAGCCAATTCTCCCAATTTTTGACTTCTACTTGGTGGCCCAAAGCGAAGGTTACAGTGACGCTTGAATTCATCCCAAGATGGTTGAGGCATATCTGTCTCTAGTTTAAGAAACCAAAGTTGTGCATTGTCTTCTAAATGAAAAGAAGCAAGTCCAACATTTTCTTCTGCTGGAGTTTGTTGGTGTCGAAAGAAATGTTCACATCTATTCAACCATCCCAAAGGGTCCCCTTGGCCATCAAATCGTGGGAAATCCAACTTAGTATGTAGAGGAATGATGAAACTTCCTCCTACTTCTGAACATGACCCTCTAACCACTTTATTATTTTCCTTCCAATTGCGATTCTGACTTGTATTTTCATTTGAATCAGAATCGAACTTAGAAATCTCTAAATCCTTGGCAAGTGCATCCAAACGAGCATTTATTGCTTCCTGTCTGGCCAAATTGGCTTCACGTTTTTCGTGGAACTGTTACGACCCGATTTCAAAAATTAAAGGTTTCAAAGCCGATTTCGCAACTTTGGCAATTTTGTCAAAATTTTTGGAAAAAAATGTAATTTCAGAGTCGCCACTTAATTTTTTAGAAAAATTTGAGAAAATCATTTTAAAAGGAAATTTTTTCATGGAAAATATTTAAAAACCAGAGTTTTTGGTAAGAGTTCAAATAATTCTCTAAGGAAGGGTTTAGGCATCTTAGAGAGTTCGCTAACACGCGGTTGACCGATGAATTTTAAAGTTGGCTAATTTTAAGAAAAAACTTGAGAATACTTGAAAAAATCTTATTTATTTATTTACTTCTAAGAGTCTCAAGATTTGTCTTTAACTTTTGTTCATAGTCATATTTTGAACCTTACAAATAATGCAACACATAACCCCGGTAATACCAATTTGTTACTTTTCCTGCCTATAGTAACACATTTTCTCATGATCAAACTTAGTTGGGTTATATCTTTTCATCCAATCATTACCTAACACCAAAGCACAACCCCCTAAAGGAATGATTAGCAAGTCTTCTATGAAAGTTCTTCCCTGCATTTTCCATGAAAAATTCTTGCATTGAGAATTACACATAACATAATTTCCATTGGTATTGTTACTCTGACCGGTGAGCAAGGATTCAGCTTATACCCAGATGCTGCGACGGTTTGCTCATCAATAAAACTATGAGTACTTCCTGAATCAATTAGTATAGCCAGCTGTCTTTTCTTCACCGTACCTCCAACTAAGATAGTATTCTCCCCTTGATTGTGACCTGTTAATGCATTTAAACAAACTGCTTGTTGTATCTCCTGTTCCAGTACTCCTTCAATGGTTATCTCACCATTTTCCTCTTCCATCACTGCTTGGTCTATCTCAACCTCATTCTCGACTGTTCCTAGTAAGCAATTCAATTGCCTTTTCTTACACATATGACCACGACCATACTTTTCTCCACAGCGAAAACATAGATGATTAGACTTTCTATACTCATATATCTCAGGAGTGAGCCTATACGAATTATTTCTGTAAGCTGTGACCCCCGATGCTTTGTTAACTACATCGGGTGCTGTCGATGGAATTGTTCTACTAACACCTTTGTTCCTCTTTAATGTAGCTTCGATACCCATTTCCTTCATCCTAGCCTTCTCAATGGCTTCCTTAAGCGTGGTTGGTTTAAACATTTTAACTTCAAAACAAATTTCTTCTTTCAGAGCGCCTATGAAACTAGATAGAAAATGGGCCTCATTCAAAATAGGATTCCTAATGAGCATGAGCTTTGAGATCTTCAAACTTCCCTAAAAATTCATCAATAGTACCCGTCTTTTGTAATTTGTTGAACTCCTCAACAACATCCTCTACTACAATTTCTTCAAATCGACTAATTAATTCCTCTTTAAACTCTATCCAAGTCAGCATTCCTCCACTCAATATCACCGATTGATACCAAACTTCAGCAGCATCATTCAAGTACAAAGCAACTGTATATACTCTTTGTTCATTCCCAATTCTATACTGTGTAAAATAACGTTCACACTTTCGAATCCATTCTTTGGTTCATGTCCATCAAAGCTTTTCAACTCCCATCTAGGCGGCACACTGGCATTCTGCGGAGGCCGTTTACGATTTTCCTGGTTCGAAATAGGTAAAAGACCTACTCCCACATTCTGACCCACCGGAGCTCTTTCCAATGCTCTTATCCTCTCCAGAATCAAATCTAGCGCGCCTTGAATCCCTGTTTGAGCATTACGTACCTCTTGTTGCAAATTCAACAGATCCGCTAACATTTCATCGTGTTGAGCTAACTTATCTTCGGTAATCTTTCAACGTGTGCCTTCAGCCATGCTTACTCATAATTCGCAGGTTCGAAACTCTGATACCAATTGTTATGATCTCACTGAGATCACAGATTGAATTCACAGAACAATCGAAACACAGTAAATCGAAACACAATATTTTGGCAATTCCAGTACTTTATTGAATATAGAAAGGTTCTCAATTACAGTGAATGAAAACTAAATATCGAACTAATACTGGAAGGAATCGCCATTGATGATTGAATTCTGCAGATAGAAGAAGAAGAAGAAGAAAAGAGTAAGAACGAGGAGAAGAGAAAGGATCAAAGAGGAAGAAGAAAACAGAGAATGGAGGGAGAGTTGAGTTACCAAATTTTCGTTAATGCCTTCTCTCTCCTCTAACAGCTTTATATAACTGAATCCACGTGGATGTAACCGAATCCACATGGCCATATCTGGGCCGTTGCTACTCATATAAGTGCGACGAATCCTGGCCTTCACTTAGCCTCTTCCTTTCTCATCGAGTTCGAATCCCCTGATCCTTATTAAAAAAATTGATGACGTGGCCGAATTATAATTGGTCACGTGTCAAAAATGGTTTTGCAAAACCACCATTAAAAATAATGGCATGAATGAGTCTTTTCTTTAACGGTAATGGCATAAATGAGCCAAACTTTTAACTGATAACATAAATGAGCCTTTTCTGAAATTTCAATGGCATATTTGATCCTTTTCCCAAAAAAATTAAGAAGATGAGCATCAACTTCACAACAAATTGTAGATAACTATTTCATAATTATAGTGGATCAAAGACCAGCAAAAATGAAATGACAAATGGGATAGCCAATGGGATTGCCTCTCCTTGGCCTCAGTTTTCATAAAAAAAATTATTTTCCTTGATACGGAGGCCAATAGCTCGCTGGAAATTTTGTCATTAAAACCTCAGATTTTATTAAGGCCCCATTTGTAAAATTACACCGAGTATCTTCAAACTTGTGATCCTGTACCCTGTTTTGATATGTCCAATCTTGTAACATTATGTGGTTGAAAATTAACAATTTAAGTGAACTTTGTTATTATGAAATTTTAAAGTAATGATAAGTAGACAGTTGATAAAAGAAAAAAATAGAGATGTACCAAGTTAATTTGGTATTAAAATACAACATTTGATACTTGATAGAACTATGATCATTCACAGCTCACAAAGTTTAGCGACAAAAGATTCACTCAACACAGGTCATGCAAGAAGTCGGAGTGATAAAAACAAAGATATATACAAAATCGAGAGATGATTAAATGTCTGCTAAACCATGAGTACAACAAGTATGAATGTAAAGACTGATAATATTGCAGGTCGCAAAACAGCAACATAAGTCGGATTTGTGTAGCCAAGACCAACAAGGAACAACAGTTGGTAACCAAAATACTATCTTAGTACCAAGAGAAAGAAAATACATTTTCAGTAATAGGCTTTTATTGGCTTTCTTACCAAAAAGATTTAGAATAAGGGATTTCCCCGTTACGGAAGGAAACGTTCCGTTGATTGCTCCGATGATCGTGACCTTCGAATGCCGGTGCCCATAGAACATCCACGTTAGCTTCCGTTGCAGAAGATCGCGTTTTTGTTGGAACTCTCTCCTTATCGAAAAGTATAGCTATCACAAAGAGGGAAATGTTGATCAATCAATTTGTAAGTGATGTTCATGTGACTCCAAATATTGTAATTAACACACCTTAATGTTAATTTTAGCCATTAATTATAAAATTGAAAGAGAACAAAAAGAAATTTGGCAAATCTTGATAAAGGGGAAAAAGAGAAACACAAAGAAGAAGATGAAGTCGAAGAACATTGAGGGGAGAGTAAGCATATCTAAAAATGGTGGTAGCCTGCTGATCACATGAAAATAGCATAGGATTGCGTTAATTTTTTATTTTATTTTTTTAATTAGATAGAGTAATAAAAAGAAGATGATCGATTCAGGAAAGATGGAGAACGTTCTGGAAGAGTATGAAGTGGTACAAATGGTTTGCTAAAAAATCTGTATGGTGTAATGACTATATTACCCTTTGAAAATGAAAATATTTAAGACTTAGGGTGTGTTTGGTATGGAGGAAAATGTTTTCCGTGGAAAATGTTTTCTTAGAAAATGTTTTTCTGGAAAACAAATACATTTTGGACTTATTTTCTCATGTTTGGTTGGTGAGTAGAAAATATTTTCCGGAAATGATTTTTAGTGTTTGATTTATGAATGAAAAATGTTTTTAAGAGACATCTTTTATTTTTACTAGAGTAAAAAATAATTTATGAAATTAAAAATATTTTTTATAAACAAAATTATTATTTTTTTGGGGTGAATGTGGGGGTGGGGTGGGGGTAGTGGGTGGGGAGGGGGTAAGAGTGAAAAAATAAAAATTTGAAGTTGATACTATTTTTAAAAAACAAAATTAATTTTTTTGGGAGTTGGGGGTGGGGTGGGTGGGTGGGGGGTAGGAGTTTAAAAATAAAAATTTGAAGTTAAAGATATTTTAAAAAAGCAAAATTAATTTTTTGGAAGGGGTTGGGGTTTGGGGGAGAGGGGGGCTGGCGCGGGGGGGGGGGGGAAGGTCAGGGATCGGGTGAAAAAATAAAATTTTGAAATTGAAAATATTTTTTTTAAATTGATGTTTTTTCAAAAAAAAAAATGTAATTTGAAATTGGAGGAGAGTTTGGAAAATGTTTTCCTTAATTTTTGAAGGGAAGTCATTTTCCTTAATTTTGAGGAAAATGAGTTGATTTGGAAAATATTTTCCAAAACTTTTGTCCCAACCAAACATGAAAATTGAAAAACATTTTCCAGAAAATATTTTCCTTCATACCAAACACACTCTTACCCTCACGTAGACCGAAAAAGAGTAGAAAATTACTTATAAATTAGTTCAGGAGGTAATAGGACCTTTATATAGTATAAGTGTGTCACTGAGATTTCGAGCATAGGTTGAGGGGGTACTTGTGCATTTTCCCTTAATATATTGATTTCTAACTCCACAAAAATAACAACAATCATGAAAGCAATTTTATTTCTATATACGATAACAATTGACATAATGTTATATTCTAAATACATTAATAATTTTTTTTATACTACATTCTAAATATCATATCGTAAAAGAAACTTTGAATCTTACCCCCACAAAATAACCAATATACTTGTTTTTTTTCAAGTTATTATTTATTACTTATTTTTTTTCTTCCTTTATATTTCTCAAATCCTATTCTATTGACATTTTTATTTTTTATTTTTTATTTATTTTTTAACTACTCATTTTTTTTTAGTTTGTATTTTAATTTTCTTAGAATTTGAATATTATTTTTTTAATGTCAAATTTTTCTATCAAATAGTTTATCATATTTGATATAAGAAAATATTCTATATAAATTTTCCCTGTTAAATTGTCAAACATTGTTCATTCTTTTAGTCACGTAATTTTATATATCTTCAAATTAATTAAAAAATATTGATACATCATTTTAAAGATTATTATAATAATCAAGATACGAATTTAGTGATCATATTTTGTACAAATATTATTTTACGCAATAATTCTTTAAAGTAATTTTAGGAACAAAAATATTAACTATTCAAACACATTTTATTTTAAATTAGTTCAAAATTTTCTTTAAAAAATATGTCAAAACAAGCTTAACATTTATTATTGTTTGTAAAAAGTTAATTAATAGAAACTCTTCATTTTAACACAATTATAAAAATATCGTTATGGGTCAATTTTAAAAGTAAAGACATGTACGGGTTCTTCTAGATTTTCATTTTGGTCATTAATTATACAATTATTATTCCACCCTTAAATAATATAAAAATTACTAAAATGTCATTGTTTAATAGACATTTTTGATTTAATGAAAATTTCACACACAAAAAAGAAAAAAATCTATAAAAAATGTGGATCCAAACTAAATGTTGCATAATTAAGATACACATGTCATTTAAGAAAAGATAGTTGGTTGTATTGTTATTATAATCTATTACCGCTTTTTTAATGTCATAACAAAAAAACAAACATTCTAAAATATTTGTGAAATGACAAAATTGCCCTTGGTCGTCCTCAACTTGACTTTTCTATATAATAGAAATATATATATAATAATATAATATATATATATATATATATATATATATATAATAAGTAATAAGTAATAATATATAATAGTACTCCCTTCGTTTCAAAAAGAATGGTATAGTTTGACTTGAAACGAAGTTTAAGAAAAGAAAGAAGACTTTTTAATCTTGTGGTTCTAAATTAAAGTTATATCAAATCTACTAAAATGCCCTTTAATCTTGTGATTTTAAACATGTCACGTGAAAAGTAGAAGTTAAAGTATGGAAAAGAAAAAGAAAAGTAGTCATTCTTTTTTAAACAATATATATAGTATAGTAAGTAATTATATATATATATATATATATATATATATATATATATATATATGTGTGTGTGTGTGACACGTGTCATATTTTGTTGGTGTGTATCTCAGAAAAGTGGTGCATAATGTATTAAGCCGTAAAAGAAAGAAGATACAAAAGGCACTTTTTCCGGTAGAGTACCGTATCTGAGAGATTCTCTTTTACTATCGGAAAACTAAAATATGAATGTGAAATCTGCCGGTGGAGTTGTTTCTGTGTTGTGAAATTGTTGGATTTTGATTCAAATTTGTTGTATTGAGAGATAATGGAGAAGGAGAAGTACTCGGAGGAATTGAATGTGGCTGTGAGGGTTGTGCATATGGCGTGTAGTCTCTGTCAAAAGGTGCAAAAGGGTTTGCTTGGTAAAGCATTTGGTGATGATGATGATGAGGTTAAGTCTAAGGATGATGATTCTCTTGTTACTATTGCAGGTAGCTTTTTGATTAATTTTTTTGCAATTTTGTTTTATAATGGGGAAATGTATGGGTGGGTTTCGATTAGTAGATAGTTTGTGAGTATGGGTTGGTAATCACATTGAGATGGAGCATGTGTGTTGTAGCGGAATCATGATTTTCACTAAAAGGGATTGGCTGTTTGTTTCACTAGGAATTTAGAGCTGATTTAAGGTGTTGAAAGTACTCTGGATTATGGGAATTTGTTACTTGCTTTCTCATATACATGGGAGCTAAAATTAGGACGAAGCTGTTGTAGTGGAAAAGGGGGTTAATAGTATAATTTATGTCCTCAAATTGAATTGAAAACGCGAGTGTTCATTAAGGGCATGATGCATCATTGGCCTTGCCAACATTATCATCAGATAACACTAGGGGAGACAGCTGATTCAGCTTGAATCCCGTAACCACAACCATACGAGTTAAGAAGTTTGATAAATTGTTTCACTGCAGTGACTTTGACAGTAGTGGTGTATGTAGGAGTTTACGCAAGCAATGTTGGCCTATTGTCCACAACTCAACTTGTATGTGGTTTTGGCCGTTTACTGGAGTAATTTTAAGATTTTACTTCCGGTCTCAAATTGGTTTTTACCATTAAGTAGTGTTGGCCTATTGCGTATATACATTTTTGTTTCTTAGAAAGATATAATTTACACACACATGTACAAGAATTGTTTCTTATAAAGCGAGTGTATGAACACATTTTATTAAAGTATGTTCTTCCCTGTCTGTCAGCGTAACTGCTTCCTCTTCCCCTTTGAGTAGGAAGCAAGTAACGTTGGCCGAACACTATCGCAACAGAATCAGTTGACTTGCAATAGGAGTCGCTGAATGAGTCACACACTATGCCACTTCATTAAATCTTGCCCTGTCTTTAGAAATATAATATTTAGCACGGCTAGATAGTGGGTTGAACCTGGTTCCAATTGCTACTTGCATAAATAAAGCATCTTCTACAGAAATGGATATAACACAGTCGCCATACAACCAACTAATCGACATCAATTTACATATCTTTCAATTATCCTTTATCACTCAGTCATCTATTTACGTTATTTGAAACATTTCTTTACAACTTTCTTAGCTTCACCTTAGCCAGATATTAGTCTAAGTCCACTTTTCAAAGACAGGATTTTGTTCGTTACTTGTTAGTCAAGATGCCTTATCGAGTTCAGAAGAGAAGTAGAATCCTCTTCCCTACGTGATTTAATAGTTGGAACACAAATTTAGAATTGTGCGCAAGTGAAGGTCTATACTACTACTTCTTAATATCATTCTTTCAGCGACAAGCCAACAACAAGAAAGTAAGAAGTAGCAAAAGAGTGGAATAAGCATTTATTTTGGTATAAAATTTTATGTAGAGAATGCTCTCATTACTCTTAATATATTATAAATTTTACATTGCTTGTACAATTGAAACAAATACCCTCTTATACTAGCTTACATTGTGCAACTACAAGGGCTACAAATGATGTTCCTTTTCCGATGAAAGTTTAATGTATATTTATCTGGCAGTGGTTCTCCTGAACTGTTAAAGGATAAGCTTCCTTTTCAGAGGCAAATACATGCTTTTAAGTAGTTGGAAAGTGGAAATTGACCTTAAAATCGCTGAAGTTCATTTCCTTAGATAACATAAAATATTGCGTATCTATCTTCATTGTTCACTAATCATCTGCAAAGAAATGGGGTTCACATGACAATTGAAAATTCTTGGATGGTGGATAAATGATGATGTTTCTACTTAGACATATTTCATAGTTCTTAAATCATGGGAACTGTTGGTTAGTCTCAACATGCTTGGTTTTAGAAGCCTCATAGAAAAAGCAAGTCCAGATTATTCTTATAATATGGAGGTGTTTGGATTACGCTAGGTACTTGCTATCTCCCAACACATATCTATCGAGTAACTCTATCCACAAGACTTAGTAGATAGAATGAAATCACCTACATTTTTTTGCCCCTTCTGGGATTTGGACCCTGATCTCCCTTGATTTCATCCTTCCTCATTGATCTTCACGTCACATCCTTGAAATTCTTACAAGACACAAAAGCTTCACTCCGTTGTCTTCTGCTCTTAATACTTTATATCTGATCATTACGCTTAACAAGCACTTTAAGTTCACTGGGTTGCGAGTAGTTGTGATTGTTATGTTAAGAAGCAGTAGCAGTAACCCGAAGGATCACTTTGATACTTACATCTAGTTCGAGGCTTTTTAATCTTTGTACTCATAATAACTTAAATAAGGAACATAAATTATCAATAGAGACACTCTATCGTCACATAATCTGACCCTCTTATTTCTTTTCTCATTTCCAAGAGGTATTCACCATATGGTCAGCTTCAAAGCCAAAGGTCAAGCAGTAGATTAGTTTCAGTTATGAGTCTCAAGTTCTGTCTTAGTTGATACAGCTGCTCTGAGTTCACTAATATGCAAGAGAACACCCATAAAAATGACTTCCCTTGCTTGACGTATGAATGATTTTCCATGTAGCCAGCCACTCATGTTGTGTCTTCAGTTTGACTACTGAAGGGATCACGCAATTAGGCAAAATGTCAGGTAAGAAGGTGCATTTTTTAATCTCTTCACCTTGTTTAGTTAACAGGATTAGTGATACTTTCAGCTGCTAAATTTTGTATTTAGAATCAATATTCCATTCTTCAACATATTATCATTTGAATAATTGTTGAGAAAGAGTTGGCTGTGGTGGAGTAATTGTGCTGATTTAGATTCTTATGGACGTACTGTTTGATGGATGTTAAATCCTAATTATTCAACAAGTATTTTCATTGTATACATGGATTGCAAATGCGGCAGTAACCTAAGTTGAGTTTTGTCAATTTGTTAATGTTCAACGTGCGGAATTTTGAGATATTAGTAATTTTTTTCTTTTTCCATTGCTGGATAAAAGTTCAAGCTTGAGGTTTTATTTTGGCTGCTTAGTGATATATCTCATTTTTTACTTTATAGGAGTGAAACAGCATATTCTGATTATTTGTTCAGACTGTTTAGAATTGTTTTTGGATTCTGATAGTGTTCGATAGAAACCTGCACTTAAATAGACTTGGTTTTGCTTGTAGGGAAGGAGGAAAGCATTATACTCCCTCCGTTCAACAATAATTGTCTACTAAACTATTTTGGGATGTCCAACAATAGTTGTCCACTTTATAAAATCAATGAATAATTTTTACACTTAGTTCCTAATTCACCCTTATCATTAATTATAGTCATTCCTTCTTACATTTTTCAAGACATTGTATATATTATTTTCAAAGGGTGATATAGTAAAATTACCCTTCTATTTGTAGTTTCTTAAGAAGTGTACAAAGTCAATAGTGGACAAGTATTGTTTGACAAGAGGGAGTATTATTATTTAAGAATAAATGTTTTCAGAACTTAAAAATTTGGTGTAAGGCTGATTTTTCTGGATGTTGATTAATGCCGGATTTTTTGGTGTTCTTAATACAATAGGATCCCTGACTAGCTTTTCTGCTTCTTGTATCTGCGCTGTACTATCTTAGTGCTGTGCTTCATTAATAAAATTACCTTACTTATCAAAAAAAAGGGGGCATGGTTTTTAATGTTTGTTTTTATTCCTTCAATTATTCAGGGTGGAAGAAGTTCTTACTATTTCCAAGTTTGCATCTTTTAAAGTTATTGTATAGATTGTCTACAATGCACACTAAGTATTTCCTGCAATTTCTTTGCATGGATAGATTGGAGTGTGCAAGCAACTGTAAGCTGGATCCTTTCAAATACTTTTGGTAGCGAAAATGTCTCCATAGTAGCTGAAGAGGACGTTCAAACTCTTTCCAAGCCTGAATCAGCAGTTCTATTGGGTAAAGTTGTCAGCACTGTCAATGAATGCTTAGCACAATCTTCTAGATATGGTCTGAAAGGTCCAGATAAAACCCTGGGGCCTTCAGAAATTCTGGAGGCTATTAGTCGCTGCAATTCAAAAGGGGGCCCTCTTGGCAGGCATTGGGTTCTTGACCCGGTTGATGGTACACTGGGGTTTGTGCGTGGAGGTCAATATGCTGTAGCTTTAGCGTTGATTGATAGTGCGGAGGTTGTAGTTGGAGTGCTAGGATGCCCTAATTATCATATGAAAAGGGACAGGCATAATAAGCAACAACAAAATGATATTTCATCAGAAGTTCCAGTGCCCTCACCTGATATGTTGGAAGAAGGATGTGTGATGTACTCAAAAAAAGGTACTGGTGAAGCTTGGGTGCAGCCAACGGTTTATGGTGATAGCAAATATGAATGGCCAAATTTTGCCAAACAAGTTCGTGTTTCTCCAATTGATGATCCAGCATTGGCAACTTTTTGTGAGCCAGTTGAGAGAGCTAATTCAAATCACTCCTTTGCAGCTGGACTTGCTTCCTCTGTTGGGCTTAGGTTTGTTGATAAACTCTCTCTAGTAATTTGCTGCCAGTCACAGCCGGCCTCCAAAAATTCATTTTAGTTATAAAAGGCTTAAACAGCAAAAACAACGGCCAGCAAAGACCGTCATTGCATAGATAACTGCTCCTCTAACTAGGTGCTTGATTAGCTGCACCAATGTTCTTCCTTCTTGATTGTTTCTAGCGTTGTTTTTTTCAATCAACGCAATACACCTGCTTGAGGAAAAAATTGTTGATATCATACTTAACGGGGGAAAAATAAGAAGAAAAAGAAACATGTTGATATGTTATTTGACCTTTGAGAATTATTTTCAAATGTTTTGACTCCATTTTGCCACTGTTGGTTATCTATTTATCCTGTTATATTCTTCTTCAGACAATTGGATCTTTCCACTATTCTCTTGTACTTCATGTTGGTGTGTAGCAACTGTCAGTATCAAACACATGTGTGCCTTCTCAGGGTGATAAGTTGTGTTCTCTAACATATTAATCTCCCTTGGCAGAAACAAGCCCCTCCGTGTTTATAGCATGGTAAAATATGCTGCCATAGCGCAGGGAGATGCTGAAATTTTCATGAAATTTGCTAGAGCTGGGTACAAAGAGAAGATTTGGGACCATGCAGCTGGTGTTATCATTGTACAAGAGGCTGGCGGTGTGGTGACTGATGCAGGAGGGCGTTCACTTGATTTTTCTAAAGGGATATACTTGGAAAGTCTTGATAGGGGAATAGTTGCTTGCTCTGGCACTAAACTGCATGAGAAATTAATTGGAGCTGTTTATGCCAGCTGGGAGTCCTCTAGTCTATGAATCTTTCTTATCTTCTACAAGGACAAGGACGGTTTTTTGTCTTATTCCGTACTCCCAGGTAAAGTCCTTTGCTATAATTGTGCGTCTCACTCATTGCTCTTGTTTTGCACATTACAATAACTATGCCTCAATCCCAACCAAGTTGTAGCTAGCCATATGAATCCTCATTGTTATGTCGCTACAATTTTAGTACATAATTGACTAGTTTTACGTAGGATGTCAACCTACTGCAACCTTCCTCTATACAGGCTTGTGATCTGCAACATGAGCAAGCTCACACATGCAAATTTCCTCTCTACATCAAGTTCATTTAACCATTCTCAAATTTCCAATGCCCAACTCTTGCTTGCGTTAATCTAATATTATATCCATAATTCATCATAATGTAGCTTCCTGCAAGTAGATTTGTGTTTGCTCACTCGTCTGGTAGTCTCATAACAAAGTCAATACCCGCCCTCTACAAAATTGTTTTTGAAAAGGTCGTTTATTAATAGGAAACTTTGTGCGATTGCAGGTGGTAAACATGACTTCTACTCTCATCAAATTCTAAAAGGTAATCTTCAAGTGAATAACTTTGACAAATGGAGTACACTACACCATTGCAATTGGTTCATGAGCTACGCATTTGCTCTGGGAAGACATAAAATGGCGGACTGGTTTCCCAGCAGACAGGTAAATCTGAGGCCAATGTCGCGTAGATATGTTTTCTAATTGGCAAATTGGTTTCGTGGAGCACAAAACTCTGATTCTACTACTGCAGAGAAGAGTTTGCTTGTTGTTCTGAGACAGTGGAAGGGGAAACCTCATTACTTCAACAACCAAGTTTTAAAAGTACATATACTTTCCACTCTTCTATCCCCCCTCTTTTAAGATTCAGCAATTTTAGTTCTCGATTTTTGAAAGTACTATATTATCATCACACGCCAAATTAATATGGCTTGGTACTTTAAAGTTCTTTTAAGGTTATATTGCAGAATGGAAAATCAATCATCCTAGTTTATTCGACTTTGACTTGCATATAAAAGATATAACTCCCTCCGTTTTAAAAAGAATGGCCTAGTTTGACTTGAACGAAATTTAAGAAAAGAAGGAAGACTTTTTAATCTTGTGGTTCTAAATTAAAGTTATGTCAAATGTACCAAAATGCCTTTAATCTTGTTGTCTTAAACATGTCATGTGGAAAGTTAAAGTGTTGCTAAAAAGGAAAAGAGGTCATTCTTTTTTAAATAAACTAAAAATGAAATAGGAACATTCTTTTTTAAATAGAGAATTAAGACTTTCAATGAAATAGGGACATTTTTTTAAATAGAGAATTAAGACTTTCGAACTTCTCAATTATACCATATACTCTACAAGAACAAGTTCAATTTTCTATAATTATTTTGTACTGATACTGTATAATATATACATGAATTATATGATTCATACTGTTCAAAATTATTTTAAAATATATATTAACTAGACAGAAACTATAAATTGGTTAAAATTAAAAAATTTAATATTGAAATGGAGGGTCGGCCAGGGAGCCAACCCTATAGAGTTCCACAAATTATGTCGGCCATATGTCTTGATAGCCATACAGCACTTGCCGCGCAGGCAAGAGTGGCATATTTAGCCAACCGACCCTTTTTAAGCCTTCAGTTAATCACAACTTTTGATTTTATATTCATATGATTCCCTTCACACTTTGCTCACTTGTCGATGTGGGAGTATAATTAACTATTTTTCTTGTTATTTTTTTGTTTTTATTTAATTCTCCCTCCGTTTAAAAAATGACATTCATTCATTTTTAATCTGTTTAAAAAAGAATGATTATTTCTTTTTTTCTTAACATTTTAATTTCAACATTCCATGTGGCATGTTTAAGGCCACAAAATCAAATGACAATTTTGTATATTTGATCTAACTTTAATCTAGGATCACAAGATTCAAAAGTCTTCTTTATATTCTTAAACTTCGTGTCAAGTAAAATCAGACAATTCTTCGTGAAATAGAGGGAGTATTTGATATTATAGTTCGATATCGTTTAATTGTCTGTCTTTTTTTATAAAATTAAAGTTTAATCTAATTTTTTTAGTTTAGAATGTGATCTTAAAAATATTTAGAGATTTTTAATTAAGAATAAAGGTGATGTACTTATAAAGTTATTTATTTGCAAATATATAGAGAGTAATATCATTAATGTAAACCTACCCTACTTCTCTAGTCCTACTTGTCTCTCATTCTTTATTTTCTAGAGTCATCACAATAAGACTTAAAAACAAGAAATGTATTAATTTTTTATTAATAATAAATACTTTTTCATTATTAATTTGAGATTTTAAATTCATCTCTTATGGAATATGAAGTTGTTTTTAATAGAAAGTGTCTTACTCCTGATTTGAATTTGGATTTAGTCAAATTACATTATCACATTCACAAATACTAGGTGGATTTTTTTAGAAATAGAGTTGGCTATAAGCACCTATAAGTAAATATATGGAAAGAAATAATGTAGCTTATACACTATTAAATCTTGACCTAATTAATTAAAACCTTCTTTATGATCTTAATATATTATAAAAGACAAGAGACCAACAAAAAATATCTTACATTCTAAATAAATATTTTGAAAATAACCTCTTAATTTCCTTTTCATTCCTCCATTTTATTTGATTTTTGCTTTACAAGATGCCATCAACAGAGGTGCATGTATTGGAGGGTCAATGGTCAAGTGGTCTTTGTGATTGCTTCAATGATCCTATCAACTGTATAATTTATTTTTGCATTTTTTTTGTGTTCATTATTATTACAAACTCCAATTTCTAACATTTCTTTTTTTTGAAGGTGTGGCTACTTGTTTTTTTCCTTGCATCACCATGGGGGAGAATGCTGAGATTATATCAAAAGGAGAAACATGTAAGTTTGATCTTCCTTTCTTTTTCGATCCTGCTCGTGAGATTACACTGCATATTTGTTATTGAAAACTTAACATAAATCTTAGGTGGTAAGTACCTCCTTTTCATTTTTAATTATCTTCTTAGATTTAAACTCAAAGAATAAGTCATGTTTGCTAAAGAATACTTTACCTTTTGAACTGAGATTTTCGAACGTAAACTCTAGAATATCGAAATATTATATATGAAATTTAAAAATACCTCTTTTTTTTTTTTTTTTGCAGCTTGTGTAGCAGCAACAACAATTTACTTCTTACTGTGCTCAATAGGGTGCCAAGGTGGTTATGGATTTCATTACAGATCCAAATTGAGAAAATTGTTAGGTTTGCCAAAGGAAACATGTAAAGATAACATAGTACATGGCTGCTGTTGTTTTTGTGCAATTTGTCAAGAGCATAGAGAACTTAAACTCCATGGAGCTGATCCCACCATTGGTAATTACTTTAACTTTCATCTAGTCGATACCCGAGTTTAAGTTATATACACCGACAACAGTACTGTTATATTGCTTAAAAACTATTGATGTAGTTGTGTTGAATTTTTTAAATATCTATTACTTTTTTGAAAGATTTGACACACATTCGATAATATTATTTTGTGAAGAGTTTGAACAATATAAGTAATAATTAGACTTCATGAAGTGAGCATTAAAATTTAAGTTATATGTGCTTACAGTTCGAACTCTTCAAAAATGTTGTCATAGATCTTTTCAAAATATTCTAATTTTAGAGGATTTAATACACACCTGATAATATTTTTTAAAGCATTGTTTGATTATATATTTCACTAATTTTTTTTATTAGCTTTTTACGAAGTGAAAAATATTTTTTGGCTCATAAAACTTTTTAACTTTTTCTCAAGTGAAATATTTGTTCAAATACCTTTCTTTTAATTTCAACTTCAAAAATTGCTTCTTCTTTTTTGTATTTCAGTCAAACTTGTGTCAAATGCCTACTAACTTGTTTGGTGATGGTACGACTATAGGTTGGAAAGCAAATGTAGAGAATTGGAGAAGTCAAGCGGTAACTGTTCCTCCATTATTTGAATCACAAATGATGCGTTAGACTTTTGCAAAGATGGTGGACATAATACGACGGAGTTGATTCAGGCTTAACTTACATTATAGTATCGTATACAAGTTTTTTTCTTCCGTTAAAAGCTCTACATTTTGAAATTTTAACTATGTAGCTTCGATCATTGTGGCTCTTAAATGTTTAGAATATGTCTGAAGATTGATAAGGCTTCACGTACTGCTTTCTCGATTTTCAAAGGAAGGTTCCATAAAGGTTTTGAAAGAAAATCAATCAGAAGTCATATCATCAAGATATTTATAGGCTAACACAACTGAGAAAATCATTTAATTCTTGTAAATTGACCCCTAAATATCCAAAAGTGACTTTAAAATTTGTGAGACTGTGTACTACTCACTCAACTCCATACGTAAATGTTTCACAAAGAATTCTATGAAAGTCATATCACCAAGAATAAGACTAATTCACACGAAAAATTGAGAAAATCATCTAATTCTTATAAATTGACCTCTAAATGCCCAAATGGATTATAAATTTTTTAAGACTATACATACTGCTTCCCCAACTTTCTATAGAGGGTTTCGTAAATGTTTCGTGTAAAAAAATTATCCGAAAGTCATATCATCAAAATATTAATGGGTTAACACACACGAAAACCTAAGAAAAAATTACCTAATCCTTGTAATCTGGCCTCTAAATGCCCAAAATTGATTCTAAAAATTGTGAGAAGATACGTACTGCCCCCCTCAACTCCCATAAGGGTTATGTAAAAGTTTCGCAAAGACATTATTTAAAATCATATCTTCAAAATATTTATGTGTGAATCCACATGAAAAAAAGAGAAACTTGTTTAATTCCTGAAAATTGATCCTAAATGTCAAAATAAACTTTATCAAACATATTGTCCATATTGTTGTTATAGAGTATGTTTTTTTTAATCTTTTATAATTAATCAAATTACATATATAATTTGTAATAACTGTTGACACCCAATTTTGGTCTTCCACAATATAAATTAGTCATCGAGCTTCTTAAATTTCAAACGATTTAAAATAACTAACTTAATAAAATTTTAAATATTTTTCGAGTTATTTTAAGTAATTTTTAAAACGTTAAAAAATAATTTACATATTCTATATGATTTTGCATATATTTATTAATGTTTGAAAATCATCTCAAAAGATTTTAGTTTAACTTAATATTTGATTAATTAGTTTAGCTAATTTATAATTTATATTTTGAGTTAATTATCTTATAATATAATTAATTATTTTATTTCGTTAAGATTAAGAAACTCCTTAATTAATTTATAAACAATTTTGGGTCACTTCTTAAATCCTTCAAAAAACCAAGCTTTGGGCCTTTTTTCTTCAAAGTCAGCGGCCCAACTTAATTTTCTTTCAACCCACTTTCAAGTCACCAAAACTCTCAGCCCAATTCCCAACAATAATAGTTCCAACCCAATTTAATTTCAGCCCATCCCAATACTACATATGCAGAAAAACTTTGCCTACACAACAATACAAACCGACCCCACCCCCAAATTTTCTTCTTCTTCCTTGTGTGAAACCCAGAAATTCTATGCCAAAAACCAGTGAAAATTCCTGCATATCACGAGAATCCCGCAGCAAATCACGTCCTCTTCCCCTCTCTCTTTCTTTTCCGTTGAAAATTTGGTACCATGGACAACTTTGAATCTTATCTTTTCAAGATTTAAATTTAAAAAATCACTCCCAAATCGACCCCGAATCCCTCTATATAAACCTCCATCTTCTTTAGTGTTAGGGGAGAGAAAAATTGTGGTGAGGAAAATAAAGTTAGAGGAGATCGGATATTTTTTGAAAAAAAAATAATTGGATTTTGAGGTCATATACGAAAAAATAGTCTAGATTGATTTTATAGAATAATAGTATTCTAGAATTTTGGGTTTGTTGTTTTGGAACTTGAATTTTCGTCAAAATTTCTTGTGTTGTGGTGGGTGCTCCTCCAAGCTCGTTCATCCCGGAACGCTGCCCCGATAAAGGCTCTGTTTTTCTTGCATTATTTCGTTGAATCAAATTCAACAACACCTATATTTGAGTTATCCCCGTCAATGTCCGACGATGCCGAAAGCTGAAACAGGCCTCGGAAAGTTCGAAAACGTACATGTTGTATACAGCAGTATACACTGGTATACATGGTGAATATTGATGTACATGTCCAAAAAATCAAAATACATGTGCTAGAGGTTGAAGTGACCTGCATGCATTCGGTATACAGACCAAGATACAGGAAACGAGGCAGATATACGCGTTGTATACATAGATATACAGCTTGTGTATACAAAAACGGGAATTGATTTAAAAATAAAAAATCAACAGCTTTGACCCAATGTTTCTGGGCAGTAATAAGCCCAAATTGGTTGCAGCAGGCCCAACTCTTCTTTTATCTCTTGCTCATAAATTATTTAATTGTAATATTTTTTTTTAAATTTATTTAACCTTAACTTTGACTAGCCTAATTAAAATCCCCAAAAGATGAACTATTTTCTTTATGTTAATTTATTTCAATATATTTTTTATCACTCTCATACTTTTCATGAAATACATTTAGTCAAAAATTTTGTTCTTAAATTAATTTAAAATGGTTTTTTTCATGCTTAAATTAATGAATTTTGGTTTGATGTTATTATCTTTTAAAATGATTAAAAACAATAATAATCTAATTCAGTTCTATTAACTTATAATCAATTTCAAAAATTCTAATTAAGTTTCCATTTTTCTTAAAATAAAAAACAAAAATAAAAATTAATCTTTGTTTATTTTTTTTTTAAAGTTGAACGAATGTCGTTAATCATTATTCGTATATTATATCACGTTCCTAAGAATAGTAAAAAAATAATAATTAACCTAAGTCATAGGATAACCGCATGTTAGCGGGCGCTTCAAATGCCTTAAAAACCTTCTTGAAGTGTAAATAAGAACCTCTTACCCATTTTCTCTAAATTTATTAAGATTTAATCTGTTAAAATCTTTTTAAATTAAGTTTTCTTAATTTCTTTAAAAAATTAAGTGGCGACTCTTTTCTAAGTATTTTTCTCAAATTGTTTTATACTTAGAACATTTCAAAAGTGATTTTTCTAAAGATGGTAAAATTACGGCATAACAATAATTAATGATATTATATTTACAATAGACGCTTTTAATATTTTTTTTGTCAAACATGCCATCTATGTCGTTCTTACAAAATATATACTTTTACCTTTGATAATTAATTATAAATTAAATATCAATTTGACTATGTAATTATATTTATGGAACCAACACTACGTGCTCGTTTGATCATAGATTTCTCAAATAATATTTGAGAGAAAATTTGGCAAATAGTGTTTATTCATACAGTTTGCCGTTATTTAGCATATATTTTTGGTAAATATCCAAATTCCCAAATACTAGTTTTTCTAGTATTTGGACCAAATCTCATTATGTGGGATCTTTTAAAAATATAAATTTTACCTCAAACTTTTATCTTTTACAAAACACCCTCTGTAGTTGTTGCTTGTGTTGTATTACATAATTTTTTACGTTAACATCAAAATAGTGATAAAATATTCGGTGAACGTTAAATGATGATATGATTATTAATGAAAATGATGAACAATCGGCTCAAATAACAAAGTCATGTGCTTTGTCTACTTCACGATATATGTAGTGATACTTGTTGCACTCACTCCAAATTACCACATTGCTCTAGTGTCACAAACACTATTTGTTATTATTGTAACGAAGATCTAATTGATTTGTAATACAAACTTATGGTTAGTTTTGCTATTTTTAAAACTTATGGGTATAAATCATATTTTTCTAAAAAAATTAAAAATATTTATCAAATATTATAGCCAAACATATAGTGAAATTTCACTCAAATAATATTTGCCAAGAATATTTGAAAATGTATGGCGAAAAACTCTAATCACAAATATAAAATATGAAATTTTAAATATGGATAGGAGAGAGAAAGAGAGAGATAGGCTAGAAGATAAAAGAGGATAGAGATAGAACCTTACAACTCTGTTTCAATGGCTTCCCCTTTATCCTCTTCCATTTTCTCTCCAAATTTCACTCATTTGTACCAAAATAAAGCTTTCTTCCATAGCCATCTTCCACTTCGTTCCCCAATTTATGCTACATTCAATCGCATTGCCTCGAAGAAGAATGCTTCCATGGTTAGTTTAATTCTGCTCAAAATTTTGATATTTTCATGTGTGAATTCTGTTAAAAATTTCATCATTCTTTTGTGCAATGGCGTAATACATAAACAGACACTCTAGCAAGTGAAGCGAGCACTCCAATTTACAAAATGATCATCCAAATATATTCAAAATTTATGTGCCACATCAGCATTAGGTGTCCACGAGATACATTGGGGACAAGTTAGAGTGTTTAGTTGTTAGTTGAGATCAAGTTGAGATTTGTCATTCATTATAGAATTATGAATAGTTAGATTGTATGATTCTACTTATTACTCCATTTGTTTTAATTTATGTGATACGTTTCCTTAGTCTGTTTCAAAAATTAAAGAATATCATATTTTTTCCATATTGAGGAACTATTTACCTATTAATGACATGATTTGTAGCTATAAAGATGTGTAAGACTTGTTTTAGATTGTTAAGTTTCAATAGTCTTTATTCTAACTTAAACGCGGTTTATTGTTTGGGCAAAGAATGCTGGTTCACCTCTAAAAGTTTGATCCTTGTCGAAATGTAAAATTACTGTTGGATCATCAAATGCAAGTCTTGCAATCGTTTAGCGTGGGAGCAATCTGATTAGGAGGTAGAAATGTGGAACTTTTGTGTTGGGACATATATTAGGAATTGGTATTCTTAAGATTTGTACCATTTCATATCTTCCAAGTGTATGAAAATGTTCGTCATTGTGAAGGTTCTAGATAAGGCACGTAGTTTTCAAAGGTAAATACAACAACTACAACACAGTGTAATTACACGAGTTTGGGGAGGGTAACATGTATGCAAACTTACTCCTATATTTATGGGGTAGAAAGGTTGTTTTCGACCTTCGGAAACCCTCCTCCTTTATCCGGACTTGGGACCAGCAATGTGAACGAGTTCACACAGGCGGAGTTTGTTTTCAAAGGTAAAGTATCCATAAAATTAGTTAATGATGGAAATGCAAACTGTAACATAAGCTACCGCTTTTCTGATTTTCCTTTGTGACACTAGCATAATGCATTTGAAACCATATTTTGGGCTTTTTTTTTTCGTCGCATTACATATTTGCACTTGCATAAACATCTTATTAGAGAACTCGTATTCACGAATCAACGTTGCTTCAAAGATGATCAAAATATAATATTTATAACCCTCTCAGCTCCTTGATGGATTTTCAGTCATGCAGGAATTGACAAAGAGGCCAACTGCTCCTTCCATTTTGTCAACACATTTGGAGAGTACAGTCAAGCAATTTCAGAGTTTAATGGCGGTAATCATTATCTTTACTGAAATTGCATCTCCAATACCTTTGTATGGTTTGCAAGATTTATCCATTTCTCCTGCCGAGGCAGTGCTTTATTCCCCCGAAACAAAAACTCTCCCTAGAACAGGAGAATTAGCTCTCAGAAGAGCTATCCCAGCCAACACAAATATGAAAACTATACAGGTGGCTATATATTCTGTATAATATTTTCCTGTTTGGTAATGTAGATAGTAAGTCATGAAGTATCACTATTCCTCGTTTATTTTCTCGCAGGATTCTCTTGAGGATATCTCGTACTTGCTCAGGATTCCACAGCGAAAACCTTTTGGAACAATGGAGGGTAATGTGAAGAAAGCTCTTAAGGTATTGCATAATATTTCCGTTGCAACCAAATTATATGTAAGACACTTAAGGTTTGATCGTCTAGCAAGGTAATCATTCTTTGACATGAATCACAGCCATCCAACAGATGTGTTGGTATCAGGCCATTTCCGTACAGTAAAAAGGATAAAATAGTTGCTCATTTATGTATGTTTTCCAGAAAGATACCCTAGATACAAAGGATGAAATCTTCCCTTTCATGTTTTTCTTTTAAACTATCCATCAAACACAGTTATAGTATAGAGAATTCAAAGTCTCTAAGATGTTGACGTTGCATGCCGACTGACTGTAACAGATTGTTTTGTTCTGCAAATAATGGAAACACTTATAATGAAAGGATGTGAAGTTATCAAACACTCTTATTCTGTGTCTTTAAGTACATAATTCTAATGCTTCAATATCTCTTCAGATTGCAACAGATGAAAAGGCATCCATCTTGGCTAGCATTCCAGCTGAACTGAAAGAAGAGGGTTCAGTCTTGTACACATCTCTTGTAGACGGAAAGGTAACATGAGACTACTTAGATTGTTTAGTTTAAAAATACTTTAGGTTAGATGACTTCATTTTTCCCTCCAGGTTTTCACAAACTTGTATCAGTGTCTTGGTTCAATCTCTACTATCTACGTTACGACCCCAAAAGAGAAAAAAAAAAAAGAACTGGGAACTGTTATATATGTGCTCCAACCAATATCAGTGATGCCTATCTGATGCAGGAGCACATCTGTTGTTACTTTACAATATTGTTTTGCTGCAGAATTTGTGAAATCTTATGCACTTGTGATAGTAACATTGCCGGTTTGCATGATCGTATTCCAGTAATACTCTTTATCATGCTTGAATGTCTGATATGATGTCAACGAAACCAGTCAGGATCTCAAGGATTGATGTTTTGGCTATCTCACAGACTTCTTAAATTTCTTAAGCAATCATCTGAACAGATGATATCTTTAAACACAAACCTTACTGCAATCAAGATGAATTTCTTTTTATCTTGTCAGGGTGGATTACAGAAACTTCTACAGTACATAAAGGATAAAGATCCAGATAAAGTATCCGTTTGTCTTGCATCTACATTGGATACTATTGCACAGATGGAGTTGTTACAGGTATATATGAACTCCTTTGTACATTCTTTAGTGGTGTAAAGGGGCAAATCGGTAACGGAAAGCACAGTTACTGTGTTTGAATGGTTCAGAAGAAAAAAAAATTGTACTAAGGTTCAACTTGTGCCCTTAGGAAGTGATATTGTGCTTTGAAGAATATAGCAAAGGATAAATCTTGAAGGCAAAGACCCCGTAGCATCTTAGTATCCAAATCGCTCATGCATTCAATTTTCACAATTATACATTCTCCAATAACATTTTCAGTGTAAAGTTTTTGATGTAGTTAACGATATCTCAAAGACATAATCTCTCTACAGGCCCCAGGCTTATCATTTTTGTTGCCTCAGCAGTACTTAAAATACCCAAGGTAAGGGCTCTCATGATTTCTCTTCTAAATATAGCATTCCCACTAATTAAAAAGCGAGTTGCTTAATGACAAACATGTACGTACATCGATTATCAAATCCAAGGACGATTACATCTTGCATAGTAAATGTGCCGTTTTGATACTTACGGTGCCTTTGTATATCCAAATGTTCAGAGTATGGTTTCTTATCACTTCAGCAGCAACATTATTGCATTGCTATGTAGGAAAACTTGAGTTGGGCTGTTAAAGCTCCCTGTGTTCAAGTTACAACAACCATGTTAAAATAACTACTTAATGATTTCTTTGAGGAAGATGGTTTGTGTTATATTCTTCTACTAAATGCGTCAGGCTCACAGGGAGAGGAATAGTTGAATTTACAGTTGAGAAAGTAGATGGTTCAGCATTTTCTCCTGAATCTGCAGGTGAAGCCAAAAGCACTGCAAAAATTCAGGTATGTTAAATCCTTTACTCGAGAGTCAGTAAAAATATCTTTCACTGCCCATTTCTTTGTTTGATCCTTTGTTCTAAACTTGATGATTAAGCATCAATCGAGACCTTTAAGTTAAGAGACTGTTCCTTCTGGGAAGTTATTTGCTAATGACTTGAACCTGTCATTTGTTTGTTTCCGTGATGGTCATCATCTCATGCAATAGCTTCATCGTTGAGACATTAGTGCAATTTAATCAAATCCCGAAATGGCTGTACTGTCTCTTTCTCTTTCTTTGAACCACCTGTCCTATATCGTGCATTGAGATAAAAGTGTGTTGCTTTTGTATGATGAAGTATTCCCCAATTAAACATTTGCTTCGTCTTTTCTGAGGGAGTTACAATTTCTGTCGTATAATAGAGCCTGCACTAGAAGAGTTTTTAATATTCTACTATTATAACTTCTAATATTCTCTCCTATGTGGTTTGCGAGCTATTGCAAAAGAGCGGGGGTTTTACCTTGTGCGCACCCAAAGGGTAGCGGCGGCGGGTTTCCCTTGTCATCAAAAAAAAAAACTTCTAATATTCTTCAGATAGATATTTCGTCTAACACAAAAGTATTAAACTGTATAATGACATGATGCAGGTTGTTATAGATGGGTTTTCAGCACCACTGACTGCAGGAAACTTTGCAAAACTGGTAAGGTAGTGAAATCTCACATCATCCTAGTAAGTACTCATTATGCAACAAAACAATGACTATGCCTCAATCCCAAACTAGTTAGGGTTGGCCATATGATCCTCGATATAATTGTGGTCCATTTTGGGTCCACTTCATTCTAATATCAGTAAGTTGATGTGTGAAGAATATTCAACCACCTTTAAGTGAGAGCTGAGTGCAATGTTCTTGCATTTATCTTTTTCTTGTATCATTCTGTGATCGTGTAGTCCTCAACATGTACAATATTCAACCACCTTTAAGTGAGAGCTGAGTGCAATGTTCTTGCATATATCTTTTTCTTGTATCACTCTGTGATCGTGTAGTCCTCAACATGTACTTCAGCAAAATGTAGAAATTGTTATGGTTCTTGCATGTGTGCATGTGTACGTCTACTTTCTACACTCTCCTTGTTCATGTTTTCTTTCATCTCTATTAAATGTTTTCCATATTGTTAGTTGTCTCTGTGGAGATATTCTTTCCTCTGTCGGATAAGAAACATCTACATCCCAAGGATGTGATCTTGAGCCTAACTCAATCTCAAATGCTACTTCACGAGGCAAGGATTTCCCAAACCATATAAGGAGGCAGACAATACCATCCCGTACCATTGGACATCTGAAGCACGTAAATGTATCACAGGGTCGAATATTGGGTAAACCAAGAATATAGAAATAAACTTTGGATCTAACTCAACTGCAAAATCTAGGTCGTGAAGTAAGGATTGCCCACGACCATATAAGGAGGAAAACAACTCAATCCCACACTAATTGGGGGACTCTTAACAACTTCCAATAATTTCTCCCTTCTTTCCCCTTTGAGGATGACTTCCTATTTCCGCTTGACAAACTGATCAGACTTCAGGTATTTCTTCACATGAAGCATGTTCGATACCTAAAGGTGGCGTTTTCTTCTTTCATTTCCCACATCTTTTTTGCTGGGCCCTGATAACTACTTTACTTGAAGAGTATGTGGTTATAGTTTTCTTTCCGTAGCTCTAGATTATTAACTTGCCATCGTGCTAAAATATGGAAAACCATCACTGTGATGTCTTACGGAGTCATGTTTACACAATGAGAGCATGGGAAATAATTTATGCATTTCTTGATTATGGTATACTTGCTGACTAAAGATGAGTACAACTAGCGGTCTCTGATGTTTCGAGCTACTATTTCACTATGATCTAATTCAGACATTTCTGTATTGTAACAACAAATCTATAATTCTTTAGGTGGTAGATGGGGCATATGATGGGATGAAGCTGACTTGTGCAAACCTAGCAATTCTTTCGGACAGCGAGGTGGGAAAGACCACGGGATACGGTGTTCCCTTGGAAATCAAGCCAGCCGGACAATTTGAGCCTCTTTACAGAACAACATTAAGCATTCAGGTATCCACATGTTTCATGGATAATAACAGACCGATCTTTGGCGTTTATATCTGTTGTGCTTGTGCTTATGGTTTATTCCTTTGGTTACGGAAGGATGGGGAGCTGCCTGTGCTTCCGTTATCTGTTTATGGTGCTGTTGCAATGGCTCATAGTGATGTAATTGATGAGAATTCCTCACCAAGTCAGTTCTTCTTCTACCTTTACGATAAGAGAAATGTAAGTAGCAGTTCATCAGTATAGACTATTCTTTCGTTTCTTCTTATTCTATTTCTTTGCCACCTAACTTATCCAATCAATATGTTGTTTCTCAGTCTGGCTTGGGAGGGTTGTCATTTGATGAGGGTCAATTTTCGGTCTTCGGGTATGGTTTCTTGCAACTCTGCTATCTATGATAACCTATTGTATCTTCAACAAATCGGTGATTGTAGTCGTTCTAACGATAACTCGTGTTATGATTCACAGATATACAACTGTTGGGAGAGATATCCTTCCTCAGATCAAAACTGGTGACGTAATTCGATCTGCAAAGATGGTGGAAGGACAAGACCGCCTCGTTTTACCACCACAGGATAACTAACCTTATTATATCCTCAATTTTTTGAAAATTCAACATGTCATTCTTCGTTACCCGTCATTCATTAGTACCAAAAGGATGCTGCTTCTTGTAAAACAGAACAAAATGAAAATGTTTGATTCTTGATGATAATATATTGGATATTATAGACTATAGAGTAAACAAATAAAAAAACTGTTATGTTGACTTCCTTTTGTACAAGTAGCTACAACTATGCTGCAGACATATTACAAAGTCGACTTGGAGTTGGTTTGAAATCCAACCATCTCAAAGTTGGTCGACGAGCTGGTGGTGTTAATGCTCTCTTTATGATCTCTTTGTTAGCTGATCCGTGAAGTTTTCGTAGACTGTAATGACTTGTTGCTGTTGTTCTCACTACTCGTCTTGTAACGTGTGGTGATGAATCTCTTCGTTGAAACCTTGGTGATGCTGGAAACTTAACACATTTCTTTTCTGGCTTGTTGTTTCTGCTAACAAGTGGTGACTTTGCAGTGATATTGGTTTCATTGGAAGGGAGATCAACCTCCATGTTGATATTCTTGTTCGAGTGTTTTCCAAACAACTCAAGACTATCGAGAGAAGGAGTTACAGGACGGAAGTTGTATCTCGAAAATTGTGAACACAAGAGGTAAGTGTTGTTCAAGAATAATATTAATAGGAAGAAAAGATGCAACTTTTTATAGTGGTGTTGGTATTTTAGACGTGTTTTGACCAATTCATTTGAGTATGAGAGACTTTGTAGTTTGTAAGCAATTTGGAATATTTTGACTTCTTTCCTGGAAAGCTTCTAGAAAGGAGTACGTAACGATCGTTTCGTTTTAATTTATTCGTCTGATTTTAATATAATTAAATTATGTGATGTTAAATTAAAAATAAGTACAACGTATAAAAAAGTTTTTTTTTTTTTAATTTCGTAATCTAAATATGACAAGTGAAAAATTATAATTAAGAGTTGAAAAAGACCCATATTCTTTTAAATAAATTTGAGTTTTTTTTTTAATATTTGAGAACTGATTTAAAACTATTCATGGCAATAAGTGAGCAGTCCAGCAGTCATATGTTGACTTGTCAACTTTTGAATTTTTCTTCCGAATTTCGAATGTATCTTTAACTCCAGTCTATAACTTGAATGCTGACGATTGCAAACAAGAGCCGAAAATAAGTTAAATAAAATAATAAAATGTATAATTTATTTATATTTAATTATTATATAAGTAAAAAAGGGATTAATTGATGGATAATAGAAATATCTATATTATTTAGGAAAGGGGGTCAAAAATACCCTTCAACTTTAATTTATTGTTTAAATTTATCCTCAACATTAAAATAAAGTTAATTTTACCCCTCGCCGTTAAAATAAAGTTAATTTTACCTCTTCTGTTACTAATTTCACCAAATTTATCCCTCATAGATGGATTGACTCAAATTGATCCAAATTTTAAAAATAAAACATATTCCTTATTTTAATTCATTAACCCGATCATTTAAAATAGTCCGACCCCATTCTCCCAAATCTCCTATATCCATTTACCCATTCTCCAAATCTCCATTAAATATGTCAAAGAGGTAAATTCGGATCAATCCGTCTAATGAGGGGTAAATTTGATGAAATTAGTAACAGAAGGGGTAAAATTAACTTTATTTTAAGGGCGAATTGTAAAATTAACTTTATTATGATGAGAGTAAATTTAAATAATAAATCAAAATTGACAGATATTATTGATCCTTTTCCCTATTATTTATGATTTGGAAAATAGTTAAAGTTAGAATATAAGTAAAAAGTTTAAATAAACTTTTAGAAGTCCAAAGATAACAATCATTTTATCTAAACTGAGGAGATAAGGATGAAGTGGGTAAATAACTATTATCATCAAATATTATATCTGCCCTAAATAATATTTGTCCGTTTTATAAAAAAAGACATAATTTTATATCCTAATTTGTCTTTATCATAACTTTATAATATAGCAAATTTAAAATTTTTATTTGTATGTTATAGCTATAATTTGCATAATTGAGCTCCATAACAAATTTTATGATTGTTATGACTATTTCGCTATACATATATATATATAAGAAGTTATATATATTTCGCTATACATATATACAAAAGAAGCTATGGATATTTAGCTATACCTATACCATTTGTTTCAATATACTAAAAATAATAATTGTATAACTTGTGTTTGTATAAATAAATTCATGGATTTATACAAGTTTTAAACCAAGAAACCACTATACTATTAAAAATTATCAGTTTCAAAACCAAAAAATGAATCGAGAACTTCAAACATTTATAAATTTAAAATCAAAGAAATGATTTCTGAGGTTCAAATGTTCTCTAGAGTTCCAAAACCAAGGAACAAATCATGGTATTCAAATCTTTATAAGTTCTTCTGTATTTTCGATAGAATTATTTTTGTTCAAATTTTATCTTCGCATTAAAATATAAGTATTTTTCGATTAATAGAGGTTTAAAATAGGCAAAATAGTCTGGTGGACCCTCATACTTGTATCGGATTGTATTATGAACTCTTCTACTTAACCTTTTGTCATCTGGACCCTTATACTCAACATAACACAACATATTAAATCTCTCTGACCATATCCTTATGTGATATTAATATAGATGAGTTGGCAAGAGAGTGTAGTCACACGCCTACAAAGACAAGTGAACATGATATTTAAAATTTCAACTTTTACTTTTAAGTTATTAAAATTATTTTTTTTAAAAAAAAAAATTAAAAAGGAAAAAAACTTCATCTTCTTCCCCACAACTACCTCCATCTTCTTCCCCACACTACCTTTTTTCCAGCCACCCCAACCCCAACCTATTTTTCTTTCTTATCCACAACCTATTGTTATTTATCTTCATTTTTCTTTCACTTCTTTCTTCTTTCCCCCCACCCATCCCTATTTTGTTCCTCTTCAATCATCACTTTTCCTCTTTTTCCCTTCCATACATAATTTCTATCTTTCTATCTTTCCTTGCTCCTTTTCAACTTCTTTTTTTTTTTTTTTTTTTTACCCTAAATAAAAAATGAAATTGAGCAAAAAAAATTTGAACATAATAAGCAAAGAAAAATAAAAAATTAGTGGAGTTTTTGATATCTCTAATGAGTAACTTGACCTCTTTTGATGTCAAAATTATTCTTGTATTTGTAAGCAATTTGGGGTGTGAAATAGTAGTTAGCATTGGATTATGAAATGTTTGGTTAGATCTGGTTGTTAGGTGGCTTGGTTGTTGTTATTGTGGTTGTTAGATGACTTAGGTTGTTGTTACTTTGATTTCGCCGGTAAAAATGGCGATGACGACGGCAAAAATGGACGCCGCTGTAAAAAATGGAGACGACGCAATGGCTCCATCGATTTTTCCGGCATGGACGAGATCCTCTACCTTTTCTCGACCAGTTTGTATTGCTATCCATGCCGGAAAATCGAAAATGCTATATTGGGTTTCTCCGGCATCGACGAGATCCTCTACCTTCATCAGATTGTTGGATTGTGAAAAAATCGAAAAAGTAAAAAATGGGGATATGGAGATGGTGGAGTTTTGACTGTGAATGTGGGTTAGGGAAGGTGGAGGAAAGGTGTACAAAAATAATAATTTTATTTTATTTGATAAAATAATTTTTTTAAAATTTGTCTTTTATTTAATATTTTTACTAATAATTAAAAAATTATTATGAAGAAAATTATGACTTGACATTAATATATGGAAAAATAACTTAAATACACAATTATAAGTTTAGTATTCTCTAATTTTTCCTTCTTTTTTTAAATATTACATAATTCCCTTTTTTTTAATTTTAATAGAAGTTTAGAGATACATAGCCTTCTCTCTCCTATGACACACACTTCCCCAATATCATGCCTATTTTTTCTCCACTAAAACACTCAATCTTCTGAATCACTTCTTGAATTTTGAATTATTACTTTTAATTAAACACGTTTCACAATATTTAATATGCAATTTTGAATTTCAAAATTCAAAATTCTGAAATTTCTGAAAATTGGAACTACCATTGTTCTCTGGTTCTTCTTCTTCTTCTTCTTACTCCATCATCCGTCTTTGGTTCTTCTTCTTCTTCTTACTCCATCATCCGTTCTTCTTTTCTTCTTGTTCATCATTCTATTACATCATATTAATGGATCCTTTTACGAATAGGAGGATTTATGATTCGGACGATGAAAATTGAAAAGAAAAATAGAAAAAAGTCTTTGCATGATCCTATGAATGTTCGGAAGGATTCAAACAAAGATATTGGGGAATCATCTAAATCAAAGGTTGCTAAAATACACCAAAAAAGATAAAAGCATCAGCAATCATTATTGTCAGGCCGACATTGCTTCGGGTATGTCTTTTTTATACTTCTTTTAAAATTATTTTTAAAATTATAGTACGTTTGAACATATCGTTATAGTGTGTTATAGTGTTTATTCAATTTTATGATACATGAATTAATTGCGTGTCAGATGCCTTTCTATGTATCACGAGTATTTGAAATTGTTATCATATATCAGACAATAAGTTTAATATATATCGACTCAGTGTGTTCTAGTGTTTAGTCTATGCATTGATACATGAATCAATTGCGTGTCATGAGTATTTGAAAATAGTTATCATGTATCAGACAATAAGTTTTAATACATATCGACTCAGTGTGTTATAGTGTTTAGTGGATGCATTGATACATGAATTAGATGTGTATCATATGTTTTTTTGTGCTATATGAATTTTTGAAAACTGATATCATGTATCAGTAAGGTATTAGTTGTTTATTTAGTATTAGTTGTTTTATTTAGTATTTATATTCAATATCGTTAAAAGTTAAATTTTTTTTCAAATTGCAGCCACTCAAGTACAAGATAAAAAAGATACCAACACATCCCATAAGGTTTGCTGTCAATTTTAACAACACTTTTCTGAAGGACTTTGAAAAATATATAGGGGATAATGTAATCCAACTGTTTAGGGATACAATTTTTGGATCCTTATTAGATATTACTAAATGTAATTTTCAGGGCCAACTCACTAAGTGCTTGTTGTTGTTAGAGTTGGAACAAAGCAACCCTAATGTGTTGCATATTAGACATTCAAACGGGTGTATCCTAAAATTTGGTATAGATGAATTTGCAATATTAACTGGACTTAAAGTCAAAGGCAATACCAATGATTTCCAATACCCAGAATCAACTAATTGTATGCTATTCCAAAATTATTTTCCTAGTGCAGTCAATAGTGTTACCAAGTATCAATTAGTTCAACGGTTTAACATGGGTAACTGGGAGAACGATCAGGATGCACTCCAAATTTCTATATTGTTCTTTATTCATACATTCGTATTGTCTACTCTTGATAATACAACTATATCCATTGTGGATTTTCTAATGGTTGAAGATGGTAGATATCAAGATTATCCTTGGGGTCAGCTATCATTCTCAAAACTCATCGGTTCACTTAGACAGGATTTTGATGTTAGCAAAAAATTGTATCGATTATATGGGCTGCCGTATGCACTTAACGTATGGATATACGAATGTGCATCCCAGTTAAATTCTGAAATTGCTGTGAAAGAACAAAATGTCATCCCAAGAATGTGCAATTGGAGAGTTATGTCTGATAAGACAAAGTTTGAAATGCTTATGTCTACCATTTTTCAAGAGGTAAAATTGAATCAATTTTTACTATTAGAATAAACTATTTTAAGTTTGTCTATTTAATATCGTTATTTATGTCTTGTGATACATTGTGATCTGTCTTAATTATTTAATATTTTGTATTGTATTAACATTTAAATTATTTTATGTGTTGTGATACATTCAGAATGCATGTTCAAACATTGTCCCAACAGCAGAGAAAATTGAAGCTTTTGACCTAGTAGAAGTTGAACATGCTCCTTCTTCTTCACCACCCTTAGTACAACCAAATGAGGAAGATGATTTTGATAATTTCTCCACCAAACCTCCCGAACAGTTATTGAGGAGATCTTCTAGAGTGTCTGATACATCTCCTCCACCACCGCCAAAAAGAAGAAAAAAAATGATTATACATAAAAAAAAGGTTTCAGAACCGAGTCAGCCTGATCAATCAAATGTGTCTCTGACACCGGATGATGATGTACATGTTTCTATTCCAGATCTGCCTCCCACTTCGACTGCTGCTGATGTACATGGTTCTGTTCCAGACGTGTCTCCGAACCCGGCTGCTGATGTACATGGTTCTGTTCCAGACGTGTCTCCGAACCCGGCTGCTGATGTACATGGTTCTGCAGATTCTCAGAAAGTCAACTGTGTAATTCCAGATATTGAAGAGTTGAAAGGACATTTGAAAACTTACGTAAGTTAATTATTTTGATATTTTAATCAAATGTAATTTATTTTTATCCTAAATGTATTTATAATTTATAGGTTGACAAGAAATTTGAGGAACTGATTATATTGATAAAGAAAAATCACTCCCAGTTGATGCAATCTCGAGGCAAGGAAAACATCATTGTTGAGGCTAATACAAGCATATTCAAACAAACATATCCGCAAATACGGATTGATCTTTCTGATATGGGTGGTGTAGCTGAGGATGGTGTTGGTGTTTCTGGTAACTATGGTGAACATCAAGTCATCGACGATAGGGGGGATGTCGCTGAGGATGGTGTTGGTGTTTTTGTAAACGAGGGTGAACAACAAGTCAATGATACTCCAAAGGTATTATTTATGATACATTGTATATGATTTTTCATTTAGTTGATGTCATGTATCATGCACATATACTCAATGTTATGTATCATGTGAGTATAATCACTGTTACGTGTCAGCCCAAATTATATTAACAATTTTTATTTAAAAACTGCATATTCAGGATGGTGACGCACATCAATCGCACCAAGATTTAAATGAACATATCATGGAGCAAGATGTTGATGACAATGTTCAACGCAACATCCCTCACGTTTTGCCCGATAAAACAATAATGGATGCATCGATAGATTTTTCAATTTTGCTTTATGAAACACAATTTCATTACACACAAATTTATTTAAAAAATCATTACATCATATTATACAGGAATCTTCCACTTCAACAACAATATCGCCATCAACTCAAGCAGCAATAGATGCACTTATCAAAGATTTGGGGAAAGATCCTACTAATGCTAGACCATTATATTCTTACAATCCACAGAATAACTAGCAGCCAGTACTTGTTGACCGACAGTCAATTACCCACTGATATTCCAATAACTGAGATTGGAGTTAGAACCAATTCAGTCACTCCTGCGCATAGAAACAAAATTCCTTTGAGAAATATTCAATCTCCATATTGTACTTCTTTTGGGTCAAGCGAGAAGGGAAAAGAGAAATTAAAGGATATGGCTCGACTCCATTTCCCGTTCGAAGGATGTTGCATTACAGATCAAGTTTCGCCAAAACTTATTGAGGATTATATGAATTGGTTGTCAAGGGGGCTCCTAAAAAATCATAACAATAAGTAAGTTTTATACATTATTTTTGCAAGTGTTTGAGGTAATTATTTTTTATATAACTAATTCATGATACTTTGTTTACAAAAATTGTAATTAAGTCACTGTTATGTATCATGTACATATACTCAAACTTATGTATTATGTATGCAGGAACCCATCAGACGATAAATACAGATCAAAATCTTCTTCTTTTGGATTTACGATGATGGACTTTGTTGTTGCTTTTCCAATGAACAAGAATTGGTTCTATGCCATGTCACAGCCAAACAAATGTTGGACTGATGAGGTAAAAATCTTAAACTAATTATCAAATGTGTATCAGTCACATTTATATTATTATAACATGATACATTCTGTAGAAGTATCATAATATTTAATTAGCAAAATTTATGATCAATATTTAATAATTATATTGTTCTATATTGTTTAGATGTATATAATTTCTTATTATGTTTTCATTTTGTTTATAGCACATAATGTGATTTTTTACTACCTTCGTAAAAAATCAAAACTCTGCAACATGGATCAATACAGATACACAACAATTCACTGCTTGTTCATGTCACATGTAAAAAATTGTTATGATAGGTATTACATGGACAATGATGATGATAGTCTTAGTACACAAGAACATATTGATCGCGCTTCAGTTGTATTTGTATATGAGAGGTCAATAATTAACATCATCAAAGGTTTTGGAATTCCAGCTGCTTTACCATGGCATCTTGTAGATGAGGTCTACATCCCGATTAACTGCGATCAAGAATTCCATTGGGTGCTGGCAGTTGTTGAATTGAAAAACAGGGTGATAAGAGTTTTTGACTCATCAATATGCACAAGGAAAAAAGTAATTCCTTAGGAGATAAAAATGTTGTCTAAAATGCTTCCTTCTTACCTACTGGACAGTGGATTCATTGAAGAAACTGAGCGCACAAAATTTGGTGATTGTCATGCATACAAGGACAACATTACTGGTTCACTTTTGGAGCCTCAAGTTCCTTTCATGATTGAATTTGCACAAGACATTGCTAAACAGAATTGTGATAGCCTGTAACTATCAAGAATTTTTCGTTTGTCCTTAATCATGTATCATTAAGTTTTTAATTTATATTCTTTTTTTTTGTAGAGACTGTGGGTTATATGTTACTGTATTTGCCGAGTATATGAGTGACCAAATCAATATATCATATGCTGATTTTAGTCCTGAATACCTACGTCAAAGATATGGAGCATTGCTGTGGAGTTATGGCAGCGAGAAGGCTAAGTGCGGATACGTTAGTGACAATGATGATCCACCAAAATCTAAGGGTGTAGTCACACCACCACTAGAAAAAGATCTGGTTCACATAGTGTAGCATCTATGCTTAAACAATGTTTTAATGTTATATTTCTTGTTTTGATACGATTGAACAAGTATGTTGATGTTTTTAATATTATTTTATTGGTTTTGTCAATTTTCATGAAGATTTTTTTTGTTACATTATGGAACAAGTATTTTTGCCTAGAAAACATAAATATAAGACATATTATAGCATCACACATGTTTAATAAATTTTAGTCAAAGTTTTTTTAATTAAACATAAAAATAAATAGTTTATTTGAAAACTAAATTTTATATGATACTTAGTTATAATAATATCATAGTTGTATGCAGTGCGATAGTTTTGTAAAAGTAAAGTTATTTACTGTATAGTTCAAGTAAAGTATATATAAAAAAGCATTACACAAGTTAAATAATATAAATCACATGATACATGATTTATAGTATTGTAAAGTACACAGTAACCTCAATAAGTGTTTTTTTTTTTAATTAAATGCAGATGATACATTGATAAAGCACATGATACATGTGTACTAGTTACCCAAAACACACATTTGTTTTTTGAATTAAAAGTACATGATACATTGGCTAAAGCATATGTATCATGTACGATATGTTACCCAATAATCCTTGAATTTATATCTCATAGTGTAACATAAGAATTATAAAATTTATATAAAAAAGAAATATTGACACAAATATATTTTCAACACCAATAATAACAAAGTATTTATAATCAAAAGCGCAACTTAAAATTTAATTAACACAGGTTATTTATAAGTTTATTTATCAAAACCAAAAGTGTTTAAATTGCAACTGAAATGAATACTGAAAATGATAAAATGTTTACGTTATAAATTATTCAAAAAAAATATTGATATCTTAGAAACATTACGACTAATTCACTTCTCTTTTGGGAAGAAAGTACAAGTTCTTCTGTTGTGTCCTTCTTGTCCACATTGTCCACAACAGTTTGTGTTCACCGAAATCTTTTCATCTGCATTCTTTCTTCTTCTTTTTCTTGGTCGTCCAGATGATCTTCTGTATCTAGGTGGATACACAGTTTCAGCTACCACATTATTAGGATCTGACCAATCTGCCTTATCTGGCATTGGTACCATTGGAATTTCATATGTTTTTGCCAATGCATCAGGCTTGTAGTAATCAGAGCAATATGGATTCATATCTGTGACATTCTTTTCTTTCAATACAGCGATTGCATGTTCACAAGCTATATCATCTAGTTGAAATCTACCACAAGAACATACTTTCCGCTCAAGACAAACATTGTATCTTCTTCCAGTTTCATAAATCGATAAAATAAATCCAGATGATGGAACAATCTGTGTACATTAAAAAATTTAAATATATAATTTTTAAAAAAAATCATGTTCAAACTGCAGAATGATACATTAGATATATATAATATAAAGTATTATATAATGATACATACCTCCATCTTTGAACTTTTAGCCGCGTTTATAATCAACAATTCCTCAAATTTTCTCCCTAATGTGTCCTTTGTATATGAGGTTATTTCTCTTTTTTTTGCAATGCCAAGAACCAAATAGAATTCTAACTTCTTCCAAGAATTCTAACTTCTTCCAAGAATTCTAATATAGTTAATTGGCGTTCTTCAACAAGACAACCATTGATACATTCTACAATGTTCGAAGTCATCATTCTACCTCTGTTTACTGTTGCATGAACTCTTGACCACTTTTTATAACCTGCATCTTCAAGGTACTCCTTAACCCTGTGATCAATTCTATCAATCTTAGCCATCAACTTATCAAAATCTTCCTTTCTATATGCCTTGGCCATAGAGTAGAATAGATCACTTATGGCCTTTCTGCTCCTTTTGAAGTTTCCACATACATTCTTCCAAAGATGCCAGATGCATGCATAATGAGGTACATTTGGGAACACAATCCTCACACTCTTCATGATACTCTCATTTCTATCTGAAACAACACACATATCTTTTCTCTCGCCAAATGCATTTTTGAATTGTTCGAAAAATCATGTCCACGAACATTCATTTTCGGTGTCAACAACACCATATGCCAATGGAAATATGCTACCTGATTACAGACACACATTATATCATTTGATACGTAACATATACAAACACATCACAACTATAAAAAAAAATACCTGCGCCATCAAGTGTGTTTGCTGATACAAATGTCCCTTTGTAAGCTCCACTCAGATGTGCACCATCCATAACAACTATTGGCCTGCAGTAATTAAATCCCCTAATGAATGGTCTTAAGGCGACGAACAGATACATAAATTCATCCTCTTCAGTCTTATGCATTCTTATATAAGAATTTGGATAGACGGTTTTTAACATGTGTATGTATCGCGGCAACCGTCTATATCCTGCAGATGGTTTTTCCCTAATCATGGAGAGTGCACGTTCTTTAGCACGCCATGCTTGCTGGTAAGATATTTGAACCCCATAGAATTCTCTAATATCATCAATTATATCTTTCGGAGTATAAATTCGTTTATGATTGATCAATTTTGGAGCAGTAACTCCACTTAAAAATTCGACTGTTGCTTGGACCTTGGTTAATACCCTCTCCCTCATCGGACACGTATGTTCACTATTGAAACTTCTAACAATGAAAATATCAGATTTTTTCCTGCAGGACGCCTTCATAGTCCAACCACATTTGTCTGAAAAGCATACCAACACATAGCTGCATACATTTTTCAGCATATTAATACTTATAGCAATTACATCATATAATATATACAACAATAATGTTTAAAGTAATCAAACAATGAATTACACAAAAGTATCTACCATTTTCGAAGAAAATTATTTTTACACGTATCAGAACTTTTTGCTATGCTTGTTTAAATTGATATAGTCCTTACTATATCAGCAGTAGTATATTAAAGTATCAATATAGTTAATTCAATGTATCAATAAACTTAACGAAATAGTGAATCATAGATTAAAACAGATCTAACTTAAAATATCAACGAACTAATGATACATGTAGGTTTCCATAGAAAATAGTAATGTTTCATGTACTAATTTTAAACAACATAATATATATATATTCCAAACACTATCATACCTTTGTTGATCAGATCTCTTTACTTTGCAATTGAATTTGTTCTTTATCTTATATTTCGTCATCACATCTACAAGTGTTGCTTTATCCTTATATATCTGACCTGTCTTCACCTCTAGACTTTCTAAATTGATTATAACATTTGTAACTCCAAATTTTGGATTTTCATACTAATCAAATAAACTAGATTCAACCATTGCCAAAATCTTTGTATCCTGTGTTGTGCCTTCTACACATGTAATTTCTCCACATGTTCCATCAAAGTTATGTACAGTACCACCAATCTTTTCAATTGTGTCAATACATAATGGATACATTGAAAATCCTGGCTCATTTTTTTTCAGTTCTAAATATAGTTTAACACTCATATCGTTCTTAACCTTCATTGGACAGGAGTTACCTTCTACAATGTAACGAATTTCAATATCTTTCCTTGATACATCGATATCCAACTCGGCTGCAATTGTTGCTTTGAGATTAGAAAACGAAATTGAATCTCCAACAACGATTTCATCGATTTTGTAACTTTCATACTGCAATTCGTTCACTCAAATTCCTGAATGTCTCATCAAAATTGATGTATTCATCATGTATCATCCACAATAACAACAATCAAATTTGTATTTTTCGACTTTTCACTGGATGTTCATAAAATTGTCTTCAACCTAGATGATATAATCTTGAATTTTCAAAATTTGAAAGTGTTATTCAATTACATGCTGAATTAATGTTTCTTCATGATCTGTTATGTAACTTAAGCTGAATTAAATAACCAACTTAAATGTTCCGTTTTCCCCCTTTTTATCTTAACAATTATTAAATTACTGTGTATCATTTACCATGTATCACAATGTACTAATGTATCACACGACGGCAATTTTAAGGGATTATTAGTAAATACTAAATTAGTCGGGACATATTGTAATTATTATATTTCACTATGGGATTCCTTAAATTTTTACATATATATATGACATGGATATAACATGTCATCTATGTTAGGGAGAGTGAGATACACACATGGTCAGAGGGATTTAAAAATCTCATTTTGATTAAGTTCAGGAGTCCAAATGACAAAAAGCTAAGTAGGAGTATTCAGAATACAAATTGATACAAGTACGAGGGTCCACCAAACTATTCTGCCTTTAAAATATATGTCATATCTTATAACTTTGTCTTCTCATTTGAACGAAATAATTATCAAAGGAAAACTACAAATTTGAGTTTTTTTTTTTTTGTAACATAATGTATGCAACAACGACGACTACATTGTATAATCCCATAAAATGAGCTATGGAGAAAGTAAAGTGGAAGCAGATTCTATCTTTATCTAAGTAAACAAATTATTTACGTTAGACCTTCCGATTAAGAGAAAAATCAGTCCAAAACAATATATAGTTACAATATAATATATGATGTTATATAGATCGTTATAAATTATACTAATATGAAATACGAGATTGACAAGAAATCATGTAAAAAGGAGGATAATTTTTTTTTATATCTTTCCAATATAATTCTGAACACCTCTAAAATTATGATTTAATTGAGAAATATCAATAGGTATTATGAATATAATATGGATGAAATGCTATAACACCCTTTATGTTACGTAACTATCAAGTCGTTCATCACTATCTAAATGAACCAGGCTCTTTAAATAAGAGAAACTTTACTAATTATTTCAAAATACGATTTTAAATTACAATTCGATAATCAAAAATTTAACTTTAATACCTCAACTCACTAGATTCCTGCAATTGATAGACACTTCAAAGACTATAAACTATAGTCTTCCAAACACTAAAATTCAAGATCTTCATGTGACCTAAATGTTATGAGTTTAAACCGTAGAAACAGTAATAAATAATAGAGTAAACTGTCTATGTCATAGTTTTGGAGTGAGGTCCTTTTCCCAACAGTACTAATAAAAAATGTTTTGTGCATAAAACTAGCTTTTACATTCTCAATATCAACTCCCAAGGAATCGTCAAAACAATTTATCACACTATACCAAAAATAATCTTTAAGTTTAATTAATTAATAACACAAACATATATAGTTACGATTAAATATGTATTTTTAGAGACAATTAATACTTTATGTAAATGTTCCTAAAACTTAAAGTGATGTTGAATTCAATATCAATGGTCTAACTAAGGAAACTACATAATTAGACATAATCACTACTATATACTATTATTATCATCTATACTTTTAAAATATTATGTATCTTACTATTAATTAAGAGTTTTTTACATTACATGTATTTTTACTACCAGATACAGAAAATAGGGAGAGAGGCGAATGAGATTCGTATGTGTCCCAGATATATGAGAGATTAGCGAGTGAGATGAAAGAGGGACGAACGAGATTTGATATGTATCTTAAATGCATGCAAATCCACATAATTAAATACAATCTGTTTAGAACATATTACACTCAAAATTTAACCTCATGTATCAATACATGTACCTGAAAATATCTGAAAACACCAAAATCTGATATAATACGTACTATACAAACTAAACCATATATAAGTAATTGCGTCCTAAACTAATGAAATTTATCCAAGTTCATCAATAAATATTTTATTAATACTAATTATAATTAAGAAAAATTACAAGTAAAAATAAACATATACAATATTCATATGTTGTTTGATCCATGATATAATATGAAATACCTATCATTAAGTTTGAAATTAAATTTACTCCCTCTGTTCATTTTTATTCAAATATTATTATAATTTAATTCGCGAATTAAACTATTATTTGTGTGAAACTTTCATTTTAGAAGATGAAAAGACAGCCTCTTTCATTTCCCCCAAAAATAGTACGTACACATATCTCTATAACACCTTTTCCTCTTTGTCGTACAAATAGTTTTTGTTTTGCTTGCTTCATTATATTTCTTTTACAAAGTTAATTTGATCATCTTTTCATTGACTAATATTGGCTTTTTATTGGTACGTACATATTGTTAAAGTTTTTTTTTTTTTTTTTACTTCATGATGAAGACTTCCATATTTGCTTTTTTCATTTATTTATTAGTTTTTTGGTGACACTATGTATTATTACAAAATTTAATTTCATGATTCTCTTTGTATGCAGCAATTTGGAGTACAGTGACATTTTATTTTTATATAATAAAAAAAAATATATATATTGTGAAGATTTATTTTGAGTGATCAAAGTATGGAAGGAAGTTGTAATTCTAGAAAAAGAAAGGAGGACTTAAGGATGACTTCATTGATTTGGTTTTCTCATGGTCTATTCAAGATATTTTTGATGATACTCTATATCAAAATCAGGTATTTTTTTACTTTTTTGGTTACTTATTTTGGTTTAGAAGTGATCTTGAAAGAGTTTAGTAATGTCTGTTCGTTTGATTTTGACTTGAAAAGTTGAAATTGTTGGCAATTTTTTATTTTATTTTTACAACTATTAAAATGGGGGATTATTTCTCCAATGAATGGAAATGTTTTTTTTTTTTTTTTTTTTTTTTTTTTAGTTTTTACAATTTCCACTTCATGGCTTGTGGTATTGTAGGCTGATTATGATAACCTACAAGCTTTTTGCATTTTAGTATCCTATGAAGTATAGTGATTGAGAGCCTTAATTTGTCAAAATTATTTTGATGTTTTGCATTGCACTTGAGTTGAGTTTTTTTTTAAAACAACCTCTTGGCCTCGAGATAGGGTAAGTCTACGTACATTCTATCCTCCGTAGACTCACTTGTGTAATTACACTGTGTATGTTGTTTGATGTTTTGCGCAATATTTTGTTTGCAATTTGGAAAGAAGGATTTTTCCTAGATGTTATATATTCCTCATGAAGTTGCATCAGTCTCTTATTGCTTTGTACGCTAAAAACATATGTTTCCCTATGATATTCTTGATTATTTTTCTTCAAGGATATGTTTGGTCGTATGAAGGAAAATGTTTTTCACAAAAATATATATTTATTTGGAAATGTTTTGTTTTTGGGAAGTAAGTGATTTTCTTACTTATTTTGTCGTGTAAGCAGAAAATATTATTTCAAAAGTACTTGTGTATAATCTAATTAAACACCATAGAGAATGGGGTGGTTTCTCATTTTTACGTGTTAGAGTCCCACATTGGCTGATGAATGAACTAGTGGTCTTCTTATATGGGATTTGGAAATCGTTTTTTCATGAGCTAGTTTTTGGGGATGAGTTAGGCTCATGTGTCATCTTTACATGTATCAGAGTCTATGTATATGGACTTGGTAAATTCTTCCCTCATGAGTTGACTTTTGAGGTTGAGTTAGGTCCAAGGGTCACATTTTCTCCATACCTGACACACACCCTAATGTTTTCCGACTTTTAAAGTTCTCCTTTTTCTTTGAAAGATTTGATTGCTTTAAAGCTCTAAGGAGAAAATGAGTTGCTTGTTTACTCCCATGTAAAGCATTTTGGCCTTAAACAAGATATATATTATTGCTGTTAACTAGTTGATGAAATGCATGGCTTCCCACAATGCCAGAACAAGTTACTTGTTTCTTAATTAGTTGAAAGTTTCCTGTTTTGTAGGTGGAGAAGATTCCAATATCATTTGAATCAGTGGATCATTACTTGGAATCGTTTCACTACTCGTTACTTGAAGAAATACGAGCTGATATTAGTGCTTCTTTGGAAGTCATAGACAAAGCACCTTTTGGTGAATTGATCTCCTTTGATGAGAAACCACTTGGATCACTATTTTTTAAAGTTCAGGTTGACTATTGGAGGAAACTATCTGGTGACGGAAAGGAGCCTTATCGAACATTGCCTGGAGATATTGTCATTATCTCAGATGCTAAACCGGAAACTGCTTCTGACCTGCTACCGCTCGGATGGAACTGGACATTTGCATTTGTAACGAGAGTCAATGATGGTGAGAATGATGATTCAAATGCATCCACTAGTTTTACAGTCAAAGTTGCTAGAGATATTGCGATTTCTGAGAGAAAGCAGAAATCTTTGTATATAGTGTATTTGGTAAATGTGCTACCGCTTAAGAGAGTATGGAGTGCACTGAGGATGAGAAAGAATTTGAACCTTATTGAGAAAGTTCTGTGCAGTGAGAATGAGGTAAGTAATCTTACTGATTTACTTCCTTTTAGAAGCATCATCTAGAGTCTCCCTGCCTTTTAACGTACTTAATACATCCTAGATCATCAAAAAACGTGATATCCCTTATTTTTATATATGTTGCTCGGGCTCTTCAAAAATGCTTCTGAGTGCATGTTGGATCCTCCAAAGGTCATCCCATGAAGGATCTAACATGGGCATGACAACAATTTTAGAGAGTCGGAGCAATATAGGTTCTGATATTTAGCTGCAATAATAAAGTACATTATGTTAGTACCTTTTAGATGACTCGTAGGTGTGAAGTAATCGATGAGATTATGCTTCAAGTTAATGTGTGATGGTCATCTTATTTCTCAAGTGTGACTTTAAAAAATACATAACAGAGATGACATTAGCATTCTTTTAGACATGAAAGACAAAAATAGCAGTGTATGTATGCTTATAAAAGTTACGTGGTTCTAGTGATAATATTGCTGTAATGCAAAGTAATATTAATCTTCTTCGATTTACAACAGTTGTATGATACCTTTTAATAAGTTTCATCTTTTTATCGATGGTTAGTTTTCAAATTTGTGTTTTTTTTCTAAGAAATGTAATGTAGATTCATTGGTCTCTTGTGTCAGAAATGACTGCCCTTTCTTGCATTTTTCCTTTTACCAGTATTTGTTTGACTTAGTTTATTTTGAGAATGAAATAGACATTTGTTTGTGTGCAGAAACAGGGCGAAGATAAATGTGATGTTTGTTCTGCAATTATTAATGATGAACTATCTGGAGAAGTTGTTAGTGATCTGCTATCTAAGTTGAATGATTCGCAGGCTGAGGCAATCTTGACCTCTCTTGATTCGTTGAAGTGTCGTCACAAGCCTTCAGTTGAACTCATATGGGGACCACCTGGTACAGGAAAGACCAAGACTATGAGTGTCATGCTCTTCATACTATCGAAAATGAAGTATAGAATTCTCACTTGTGCCCCAACCAATGTAGCAATAACACAAGTGGCTTCGCGGTTAGTTAAACTGATCAGTGAGTCATTTAACAGTCCTTCAGCAGAAGTTGATATTTGTCCTCTGGGTGACATTCTCTTGTTAGGGAATAAGGACCGGCTGAAAGTTGGTCAAGATATTGAGGAGATTTTCCTTGATTATCGTGTTGATAGGCTGGTGGAGTGCCTCGTACCCGTGACTGGTTGGAAACACTGTATAAGTTCCACGAGCGGGTTTCTGGAGGATTGTATTTCTCAGTATAACATATATGTTGACAATGAGTTGATCAAACTGAAGGAGCTTTCTGATCAAGAGGATGCTCGGAAGGAAAAAGAAAAGATCAGCTCATTGATTGATTTCGTCAAATCCCGGTTCAAATCTACAGCTGCGTCTTTGAGAAGATGCTTGCTTACATTCTGTACTCATCTACCATTATATTTTATTCAGGAGGAGAATTTTGAAAAAATGCTACGCCTTATCTCCCTACTTGATTATTTGGAGGGAATGTTATTTCAAGACTATCTTGGATCTAAAGATGTGGCGGAACTCTTTTCTTGTCAACAACCAATTGAAGTATCTTCCGATGCACTTTTGGATGAGTGGTCCTTACCTTGTTTAAGAAGCCAGTGCCTTGTTCTTCTAAAAGATGTTTGCCAATCTCTCGGAGAACTGAGTCTTCCTCGTGCAATGAGCAAGGAGTCAATTAGGGAGTTCTGTATACAAAAGGCTTCCTTGGTTTTCTGCACGGCTTCAAGTTCGTATAAGCTTCATCCAGTTGATATAAAACCATTTGACTTATTAATTGTTGATGAAGCTGCCCAGTTGAAAGAGTGCGAATCTGTCATACCCTTTCAACTACCATGTCTGAGGCATACTGTGCTGATGGGCGATGAGTGTCAACTGCCCGCAGCAGTCAGGAGTCGAGTAAGTTTGCTGCCTTTCATGTGTGCAATTTAAAGGAATTACAAGTTCAACTGATATCTTGTCACTATAACTTCTTTTTACACAATTTTGTTACTCTACAGGTTTCTGAAGACGCTGGCTTTGGAAGAAGCCTTTTTGAAAGACTCAGTTCTCTGGGTCATTCAAGACACTTGCTTAACATACAGTACCGAATGCATCCAACAATTAGCCAATTTCCAAATTCAAGTTTCTATCGTAAGCAAATTTGTGATGCCCCTGATGTAAAACATAAAGCATATGAGAAAAGGTATCTTCCAGGAAGATGTTTTGGCCCATATTCCTTTATAAATGTTCCGTTGGGTAAAGAAGAAATGGATGACGTTGGACATAGCCGAAGGAATATGATTGAGGTGGCTTTGGTGATGAAGATAGTGCACAACTTGTATAAAGGTACAATTTTTTGGTTAGAATATTTCCTGAAATGCTCTTTTGTCTTTTCCCTTGAAATCAGCATTAATTTTTTTCTTGTTCAAAAGATGAAGGAAGATCGTACCGATAGGTGTATCACGGTATTGAAGGGAATGATTTAATCCCAAAAGTAGAAAAAAATAAGTGTATTGTGAATGAGGTATCGTTAAACTGTATTTCTTCACCGGCCACCCGAAACATACATAGGCTGAATGAATATATCTGGTTCATATACTGCAGTTGGAGCTAAAATGTGAAGTGCATATGTTGAGGTTAATAGGCCATTGTACTATATTAAGTTGTAGAATTAAGGAATGTGTTTTAAAGACAAAAAAACAAAGGTTCGGATTCAAATAGTTAACATTCTAAAAGAAACAAAGGTTTGGATTCTTGAAATCTTTAAAAGAACTAGGAGCTTCAAACAAGGCTGTGATTGCCTCTTTTTTACTATTTGTTCAGGCAAGTGTCTTTCGAAAACAATCTCTCTACCTTTTCAAAGGTAGGTGTAAGTTCTGCGCACACTCGACATTCCCTAGACCCCTCTTGTGGGATTATATTAGGTTTATTGTGTTGTTGTTGCTTATGATTTGTATTTGGTCTTGTGTCATTGAGGCTTTGATTACAAAATTTTCACTAGCAAACTTGATTGAGTGATGTGCTAGTGCAACAACTTAATTTGTTTGTGACGACTGCACTCTTTCAAATATCTAGTTTGTGCTCTCTTAATTAATGTTTAATTGTGACAACCCCACAAATGTAGGGGTAAGGTATGCATACTGGTTATGTTATTATTGTCGGTTTTGCATGAGTGGGATGTTCTTTGTAGCTTTAATGTTTTTCCAGTTTTCTTTATTTTAGTTTTTGTTATCTTCTTCTATACAGGTTGGGGTGGCCCTAGGGAGAAACTCAGCATTGGTGTTATATCACCTTATGCTGCACAAGTTTTGGCTATAATAGGTAAACTTGGGCAGAGGTATGATAACCTTGAGGGTTTTGAAGTTAAGGTGAAGTCAGTAGATGGATTTCAGGGAGGGGAGGAAGATATTATTATAATATCTACAGTGAGATCTAATTTAGGCGGATCAATCGGTTTCTTGTCTAGTCTTCAAAGGGCTAATGTTGCTTTGACCAGGGCTCGGTATGGATCAATCTTTGTCGCTGTTTCATCACATCTGGATCTTTATTCTTCTATGCTGACATTTCAGGGTTTTATTCTTGGTAGGCACTGTCTATGGATTCTTGGCAATGAGCGAACATTACTTGATAGCAACTCTGTCTGGGAAGCATTAGTGCTCGACGCCAAGGAACGTCAATGCTTCTTTCATGCTGCTGAAGACAATGACTTGAGGACAACAATTTTAGATGTTAAGAAAGAATATGATCAGCTGGATGATTTACTTAATGCCGAGAGTGTTCTGTTCAAATGTCAAAGATGGAAGGTACATCTTGTGCTTTAGTTCTCGTGCTTTGTAAATTTTACAATTGTGTCACTCACGTAGATATAATCCAAAGATTGCATATGGCTGTTTTATGTTATTGATACATTAATGAGTCATGCATGCTGTTTTTCTTATGGTTTACTTCCTTATTTGGAACAGTTGTGTTTCACTTCTAAAGTGTCGTCTTGCATTAGCATTACCTGCTGCACCTATAATTCTGCTTTCTGTTCTACTTGCATCAGTTATTGTCAATGCAAGCATCTGGCTTTGTCCATTTTGTATGTTTGTTCTTTCTTAGTATCGGCTTCACTCATTGTTGGTGAATCGTCTTCCACATTGTTGCTCAGGTACTCTTCAGTGACAATTTTAGAAAATCATTTGTAAAGCTAACGTCCTCCCGCTTGAGGAAGTCTGTGATAAATCTTCTGGTTAAGCTGGCCAGTGGATGGCGTCCCAAGAGAAAGAGTGTGGATACAATTTCTGAGAGCTCATCTCAAATTGTAAAACAATTTAAGGTTGAAGGACGGTATGTCGTTTGCTCTGTTGATATTCAGAAGGAATCCACCTATACTCAAGTGCTGAGGGTTTGGGATATATTGCCCTTAGAGGAGGTTGGAAAGTTGTTGAAACGTCTTGATAACATATTTTCAATGTACACTGATGAATTCATTAAGCTTTGCAAGGAGAAGTATCTTGAGGGGTAAACTAATTCTTTTGTGCTCTGTAGATTCAAGTATTACGATGAACGACAATTGCTTCTTGTAAATTTTATTTTAACCTTCTCATGTTTGTACAGGGACTTGGAAGTTCCGAAGATTTGGAAGCTTTGTCTTGAGATAAGTCAGTATAAAAGCATTTCTAGTGAGAGTCAATTGAATCGTGAATCAACTGGTGTGGAAGATGGTAGAAGTTGCGTTGAACATTCAAGAGTCAGCGAAAGCTTGTTATTGATGAAGTTTTACTCATTATCATCTGGCGTTGTCAATCATTTGCTCTCTGATCAGCATGGTGAAGCATTAGATCTCCCTTTTGAAGTTACTAATGAAGAGAGGGAGATAATCCAATTTAGTAGAAGCAGTTTCATCCTCGGTCGCTCAGGCACCGGGAAAACCACAGTTTTGACCATGAAGTTATTGCAAAAGGAGCAACAGCATCATAATTCTGTTGAAGGATTAAATAAAGCAGGGAAAGAAGTAAATCGATTCGAAGGGGAAGCAGATGAGGATAATCAATGTGTAGGGGAGGCTAGCAGGGAAACCCTTCGCCAACTTTTCGTGACTGTTAGTCCGAAACTTTGTTATGCTGTCAAACAGCAGATTTCTCAGTTGAAAAGGTAAGTACCAATCTTGTTTTGTGAGTTTACTGGAGCTGCTTGCTGTAATGTCGGCTAGTTACACGTCAGGTGTTAGTTCATTTATCCTATCTGAATTATGGATACTCGTAATATTCCAAGACATAAGCATTATGCAGTGCTACCTTTTACTTTTTGAACATCTTCTGCTGATTGACCTTCCTAAATCTTTTATGGTCATAAAGAAATTTACAACCTAGAAAAGTCTGTTTTCTTAACCTTTACCACCACTTAATATTTGCATTTCCGAATTACTTTCATCTGTATATAAACAAGTAAATAAGGTACGTGGGGAGGTAGTTAAGGTATTCACATGATAACAACTCTTTCCATAATATTAAAAATATGGTGAGCTAGTTTAGATGATTTGTAGCTGATGGAGTCGTTGGTTTCCATAAAATTTGTTCAGACGTGTTTTTCATCAAATATAGTTTGTGTTGTGGCTACAAACTTCAACTAAGTTTTTATTTTTATCTAATTGTTAGGTGTGTTTTCTTCATTTTGCAGCTTTGCTTGTGGCGGAAGTTTCTCAGCAGAAAACAGCTTGCATGAAATTGATGATTTGGATGGAACGACACAGTTTAGAGATCTACCGAACTCTTTTATTGACATTCCTTACATGAAATACCCTCTTGTAATCACATTTCACAAGTTCTTATTGATGCTTGACGGAACAATAGGTTCTTCCTACTTTGATAGGTTCCATTTGAAGTGGGACCTGTTTGAAGACAGAAGTTTGAGGTCAGCTGCTTTAAGATCCTTCATAAGAGAGAAGGAGGTCAACTACGAATGCTTCTGTAGCTCGTATTGGCCTCACTTCAGTACTGTGTTGACCAAAAATCTTGATCATTCAAGGGTGTTTACCGAAATTCTTTCTTATATAAAAGGAGGACTAAAATCAGGAGATTTTCATGATGGTAAACTCAGCAAAGAGGCTTATATTTCAATGTCCGAAAATCGAGTCTCTTCGATAAGTGCAGAAAAACGAGAGAGAATATATGGTATTTTTCAGGATTATGAAAAGATGAAGATGGAGCGTGGTGAATATGACATAGCTGATTTGGTTAATGATCTTCATAGTCGGCTAAAATATCAGCATCTCGATGGTGACAAAGTTGATTTTGTGTATATTGATGAAGTTCAAGATCTCACAATGAGACAGATAGCGTTATTCAAATATATTTGTAGAAATGTCGAAGAAGGATTTGTTTTCTCTGGTGATACAGCACAAACAATTGCTAGGGGGATAGATTTCAGGTTTGAAGACATTAGGAATCTATTCTATACCGAGTTTGTCATGGATTCAAATGTTGATGAAGTTGCCCTTCGTAAAGACAAGGGACATCTATCACCTGTTTTTCAGTTGCTTCAGAACTTTCGGACACATGCCGGTGTACTCAAACTAGCACAGAGTGTAGTTGATTTGCTTTGTCATTATTTCCCTCACTCTGTTGATTTTTTGAAACCCGAAACAAGTCTTATTTATGGTGAGGCTCCGGTATTATTGAAGCCCGGAGCTGATGAAAATGCAATTCTAACTATTTTCGGGAATACTGGAAGTACTGGAGAGAAAATGATAGGTTTTGGTGCAGAGCAGGTAATCTTAGTGCGGGATGAATCTGCGAAGAAGGAAATCTCCAGTTATATTGGAAGGCAAGCACTTATTTTGACTATTGTTGAATGCAAGGGTTTGGAATTTCAGGCAAGTCTAAATTTGCTTAATTATAATTTTTCGGATTTCAATTGTTAGTATCAATCAAATGTGTTTTCTGCTTAATGATATTCAATATACTGGTTGATAGCTTTACCCGTATTATCTTATTTCGTTCGTTGATCTTTTGCAGGATGTACTGCTGTACAATTTTTTTGGGTCATCGCCACTTAGAAATCAGTGGAGAGTGGTATATGAGTTTATGAAAGGAAAAGTTGTAGTAGATATATCGTTCCCAAATTTCTGCGAAGAACGACATAGTGTATTGTGTTCTGAACTAAAACAGCTTTATGTTGCCATCACTCGAACAAGACAAAGGTTATGGATTTGTGAGAGTGTCGAAGAATTTTCCAAGCCTATGTTTGATTACTGGAGAGGATTGTGTCTAGTGGAAACAAGGGAGATAGATGATTCACTTGCACAAGCAATGCAAACTTCTAGCACTCCGGAGGAGTGGAAGTCGAGGGGAGTGAAGGTCGGTCTAGTTGATTTGATTTGCCTCGTCTTGTTTCTATTACCATATTCATTTGTTCAAATCTCACTCTTGTGTTGCTTTACATCTGAGCGTTAATTGGTCGTGATAAAGTGCTTTGATGTTATCATGCAGCTCTTTTGGGAAAAGAATTATGAGATGGCAATCATGTGCTTTGAAAAAGCAGGAGAAAGGAATTGGGAGAAAAGGGCAAAGGCAGCTGGATTCAGGGCATCTGCTGAGCGAATTCGTGATTCGAATTCCAAAGAGTCATGCACCTACCTACGTCAAGCTGCTGAAATTTTTGACTCGATTGGAAGGTTCGAGGCAGCTGCAGAATGTTTTTACGATTTGAGGGAGTATGAACGGGCAGGTAACATTTGGTGTTTACTTTCTCAAGAGTTCCTTCCTTGCTATGCATTAGGGTAAACTTACATCATGACTAAGTAGTCTAGTTTTTTGATCATTTGCTTAACTTGCAAAACTTATCCGCAGGGCAAATTTATTTGGAGAAGTGTGGAAAACCTGAACTGATTAAAGCCGCCGAGTGTTTTACACTGGCTGGATGCTATGAGCAGGCTGCCCGAGTTTATGCAAAAGGCAGTCATTTCTCGGAGTGCTTATCAGTTTGCACCAAAGGGAAGTGTTTTGACTTGGGCTTGCAATATGTCGAGTACTGGAAACACGATGCTGCTCAGTGTAGTACAGTGGGTGAAAGAGAGTCTGAAATTTACAAAATGGAGGAGGAGTTTCTGAGCAATTGCGCGTTACATTATTTTGAGCTCAACGACCGAGTTTCCATGATGAGATTTGTGAAAGCATTCCCTAGAATTGACATGAAACGTAATTTGTTGAAGTCTCTGGGGTGTCTTGATGAGCTGCTGTTGTTAGAAGAAGAGTTAGGGAACTTCACTGAAGCTGCAGAAATTGCCCGACTGGAGGGGAATATTCTTCGTGAAGCAGATATAACAGCGAAGAATGGAGATTTTGACAAGGCATCGTCACTTGTTCTTCTTTATGTTCTCTTTAACTCTCTGTGGATCTCAGGAGGTAGAGGTTGGCCTTTGAAGTCATTTTCAGAAAAGAAGGAGCTTTTAGAAAAGGCCATGTCGTTTGCAATGCATGGATCCAAATCTGAAACCACGTGCACCGTGGTTAAAGTTTTATCAAACGAGTCAAGTGATTGGTCTGGCTTGAATCACGTTCATGTCGCGTCTCAGAAATGTAACAGTCCAATCGGTGAAATTTTAAGTTGTAGAAAAATACTGGATGTTCATTGTGAAACTAACGGGGCAAAGTATATTTGGGATGATCATTTATCAGCCAACGTGATGAGTTCAGAAGAATTGCTTTTATGCAGCCAAGTCAGTGTAAGGACACTGCTTCACTTTTGGAATTTGTGGAAGAAGATTATCTTTGATCTAATAGAATCTCTCCAGGGCCTTGAGATTGAAAACTTCGGGAAGTATAACAGCTTATGTAATTTCTGCGTAAATTACTTTGGTGCTAGGCAGCAATTGAATGATCTTAATGTTACATATGCACTGTTGCATCCTGCCGCTGAATGGGTGAAAAAAATTCACCAAAGCTTCATCCGACGGAGCAAAAAGATTGTATTTGTTGATGCTCGGGATTTTATTTATGCTGCTCGACAACACTGGCATACTGAATTACTTATTGTTGGCTTGAAGGTTCTGGATACTCTTGAGTCCATCTATAAGTCGGCTGCAACTTCAGAGTCTCATTTCCGACAAAGCATGTGCCTTCTAAACATATATGAGATTGCAAAATTTATAAGCGAGTCCAAGGAGCTTGATTCTAAGAGTTTTAAGTGGAAAATACAGAATTCCTTGAAACTGTCAACGAAATACTTTGATAAAGCCTTCCCTCTTGACCCCCGACAATCGTTGATGGAGAATATGATTTCTCTAAGGAGAACTGAGCTTTCCCGTGACTTGTTGCAAGAATTCATCCATCAAGATATTATTAACACCAGAGATGTTCTGAGCTATGGACAGGTTGGAAGAGTGATGATCATATGGCTTGGCTCCGGAAAACTATCTGAAGATTTGTACAAGAAAATTGTTGGAAGAGTTCCAAAAGAATCATGGAAATCATTCATGGAAGAGTATCGATCAGGCAATGCTAGTGGAGGCAGAACTTCCGAGTCTCGTGTAGCTATAGATATTGTTCCAAGTGCACCTATGGAGGTTACATTAGTTGAGAAATTTTATGAAGCATTACAAGATACCTATAATGTGAACTGGATTACATTAAGTCACTATATCTCCCCGAGTTGTTTCTTGTATCTTGTTGAGCGCTTTCTGATTTTGGTGTCACAGTCTAAAGGGTGCTTTTTCACCACGAAATCATCATTGGTGGAATGGCTGATTTCCGAGCCGTCTGATGTCGTACACACTTCCAAGGTTGCTATAAACCGACAGTCTTTGGAAAAGTTTTATAACTCTGTTCTTATGATGGTACAACAATTCCTTTCCGATAAACGCAGTACAGCTGAATGGATTTATCGATCGGGGATGAATTTTGATGTATACTACAAGCTATTGGTTATGAGATTGGTTGTTATTCTATGCTTGCTGTGTGTGAACAGTGGGAAATACTATGATGTTCTTACCTTTGTGCTCAGAAACAATGATGTTAGGAACCAGCTTCCGAAGTATTTCTATGGCATTCTTTTTCCATGTTTGAAGCGGAAGTACTTCCAGATCAGTGAAATCGGGGAAGCATTTCAAATTGCTGGAGATCCTCTTTTGTGTGTTAACCTTCATGAGAATACCACCAGAAAGCTTCCTAATGTCATTCATGTGCAGTTGGGAACAAATTGCAATATAGAAGACATTTTTTACTTGCTGTTTCCGGCTAGAAATGAGTCACAAGCTCCTAATTCCACAGTTTCGGAAGTCATGACTAATCCGGATGCTACTTCTTCCTCGGATTGTTCTGACCAACCAAAGATTTTGACAGTGCCATGTTCTGAAGTCTCTCCTCCGTTGGAGCAGAATCTGCAACAAGTGAATTGGGACTTGTTTAATGAAGTATCTGATTTTTTGAAGCTTATTGGCAGTGAAAACGAAGGAACCACCTCGACTGTTTCTCAGAAGATGAAGGTAATCCTAGTTCTCTTATAATTGATTCCACTGTGTCAGTTGAACACTCAACTTACAAAACGATAATCTACACATGCATCTCCAAAATTTATGTGTCACGTCAGTGTCAGGTGTCGATGAGACATAGTGGGAAAGAGTTGGAGTGTTTACTTGTTAGTTGGGACTTGTGACCGAGTTAAGGTCTCTAGACGTGACTCTCAATGTTGGAGTGCTTACTTGACCGCAGAGGTCAAGTTTGAGTGTCTGTTTATGAATTATTGTTATTAAAGTACTAAACTTATTGTTTTTTTAGGAGGAAATAAATATGCACATCAAGTTCTTGACTGCTACTGCCATTGCTCTGCCTGAGCTGAAGAAGCCTGATGCTGGCGAGGACATGGTTGAGGAAGTGCAAAGTATGCTTCAGGAGCTGCACCAGCTCCATTCATTTTTGGATACGAGGTATGATGCTTTCTTACCATACTTTTTATTAGTTAATGATATTCTCAGAATGCCCCCTCATGTACGGGCCTGATTCTTTTTCATGGTCCAAGCTCGTGGAAATTCTTTTTAGTTTGGGTGGCAGTGAGATTCGATCTCAAGACCTCTGCATACTCTGATGCCATGTTGAAGAGTGTGACCATCTCATTTAAACGCACACTTTTTATTAGTTAATGGTATTCTCAGTAGTACACTCCTAATGTTGTTTAGGACGTTCAGAATATATCTGTTTCTAAAAAATTCTTGATGTAATCCTTTCTTGAGCCTTTCTCTTTTATAGTAACGTCCCATTGGAAACATGTCTACCGCCACAAGGTAGGGGTAAGGCTGCATACGTACCACCGTCCCTAGACCCCACTTGTGTGATTACACTGATATGTCATTGTTGTTATCCTATTAACAAATGTTTTGTTTCAACTACTCGTCGTTGTGCTTTCTCTTTTGGAATAAAAACTCTTGATGAATTGTTGCATTGATGCTATACAGTAATTTGGAAGTAGCAAAAGCTGAACAACTTTTGAAGAGCTTGTTGTCAAGAAAGTCCAAGATTGAAGCTTTATTGAGTCAATGCATTGTATCAACAACATTGAAGGATTCAAGTGAGGAACAAGGTAATACAGTGTGTGTTGAAGATGAAAAGATTGAGTCACCGTCTATCGCGGCGGCCTACACTGAAAGCAGTAACAAGGCTACTGAACAGAAGCAGACAAAGGGGAAAGCCAAGGCCAAGTCCAAAAAATCTAGAAAGGGAAAAGGGAAAAAGTAGTAAAATCATGCTAACAATATATAGTACTAACTTTTGTGTTTTTCTTCACTTTTTATGCATTCTTGTTGCTTTGAATGCAAGGGTTTAAGGTGAAGTGAACTCTCTTTTATGTTCTTGACATGTTTTGTGTTATTACTATGATATGGGCTGATTTACTCAAATGACATTTTTTAGGTTGCTAATGTTTTTATTTTGTATATTGTTCAATCTCATTGATAAAACATTAGTTTGTCATCTATGGTCTAATATTTTCTCATAAGATATTTAGTTTACTCAAAAGAATTATGATTTGCGAGATTGTTTTATTATGATATCGAGATAATATTTACAAACTTATGATTCATTTATTTGTAGTATATATATATATATATATATATATTATACTTAGGAAATAGGACTAATGCATGTGTAGCCTAGTTTTAGTCTAGTTGGAAGTATCATAAAATCTTATGTACTTGGTGTGTTGTGCTTTGTTTTTTGAGGCTAAAATACTTGTGGTTTTTCTTTTAAAAATTACATAAATTTCGTAGTTTTAATATGAAATTATAATCTATCATCCCTAATATTAAATACATTAATCACAATAATTGAAGCTTGAATATATTAATCACAATAATTGAAGCTTGGATACATTAAATATTGTATCGGATACATAATATGTAGCTCAGATACATTAAATACTGACTTGGATACATTAATATGTAGTTAGGATATATTAAAAATTAGCTCGGATACATATTATATTGCTCGGATACATTAAATATTGGCTCGTATACATTAAAGAAATAAGGTATTTTGGAAATTTTTAAAAATAATAGAGAACAATGGAAATAAGTGAAACAAAATATGTGTATTTCTATAATTTGCCTTTTTTATTGTTGCTTGGTTTGCATATATATATATATATATATATATATATATATATATATATATATATATACGTGGAAAAAAAAAAGAATTGTACATTAATTCCTAGAGACGATGGTTTTTCATTATATATAAAATCCAATTATCTTAGTGGCAATTCTTTAATTAACGACTTTCACACTTTTTATTTTATATTTATTGCTGTTGTAAACTGTTATTATTATAATATATATATATATATATATTTCATAGTGAAAAAAAAGGAATTGTACATTAATCCCTAGAAACGATGGCTTTTCATTATATACAAAAATCATGATCACTATATTAAAAATGATCTTATTGGCAATTCTTTAATGATTAAAGACTTTCACACTTTTTATTTTATATTTATTGCTGCTGTAAATTGTTTTTATCGTAATATTCAATCAATTCGATATAATATTGGTATTTGCATAGTAATGAAAATCAACAATGATCGGCCATCTAGAATCTAAATAAACAACACCACAATTTGTCTATGTCAAACTGTCCCAAATTATTTATAAAAAGGAAATACCCACTATGAACATGTTTATTAATAAAAAAAACATAAATTATCTGTTTTATAATGTTAATATCTCACGTGTTATGTTGAACCAAAAACAAAGGAAGAAAAAATTTCGTTTTTTTAATGTTAATATTTCATAACCTCATATACTTTTGTTGTTGTATAATTGGTTGAAAACGTGACAATAAAATTTTAAAATTTCTATTTTCTAATTTCCCTTATTGTCTAGTTTGACTAGCTGTTTAATTGAGAAAGAAAGATTAATGTGTATCTAATCATCCATAATCACAAATTTTTATTTTATATTTTTAAATAAAAGCTTAAGGGTTATTGGTGAGAATATATATATATTTTGGGTGCAATTGGTGATTATATATAGCAGCACCACATCTCTGACCCTAACTAAACCAACTAATTAATTCTAATAATCTAAGGGTCTGTTTGGTAGAAGGAAAGCATTTTTGTTGAAATGCTTTTTGGATTTTTCAGGTATTTTGTCAGGCAATACTTTTGAAAAAGTTATAATATATAAACGTGTGTTCTAACTTAGTTTCAACTGACATTTATGTTTTTCAACTTTGAGAGTTCACATGTCAATTATGTGTCTTATGTAGCGTCTTACATGTATTATGTCACGTAGGATGTGTGTGTCTATTTGTTTCATTTTATATAAGTTTAAGTGTCTACATGTATACATCTAAAGTTGGAGGGCATAGATGTTAGCTAAATCCAAGATAAAGACTTATTTATGTATGGCATAATACATAAACGTATCCTTCTACTCGACTTCAACTGACATCTACGCTCTCCAACTTAAGGTGTGCACAAGTAGACACTTAAACTTGTATGAGATTGAACAAATAGACACATTCATCTTACGTGACATCCTACATGTATTATGCCATGTAGGACGAATGTGTTTATTTGTTCACTTTATATAAACTTAAGTAGACACTTGTGCATACCTAAAATTAGAGGGTATAGATATTAAATGAAGTCAAGTTAAAAGGACGTATTTATGTGTGATACCTTTATGTATTATGTCATACCATATATAAATGTGTCATTTACTTTTGCTTCAACTGATATCTATGTCTTTCAACTTTGGACATGCACACATAGACATTTGTACTTGTATAAATTGAACAAGTAGACATTCGCATTCTACGTGAAATAATACACATAGAAAACAAATTACCATGAAGGATGTCATATAAAACACATGTGCGTAATTATTAAACTTTATACAAGCAAAAATTTCTACTTACGCACACCCAAAATTGAAGAACCTACACAAATGCTATCAAAAGTCAAGTAAAATATACGTTTATATATTATACCTAAATTTCAACACATCACATACGATGTATCGGCAATTAAGAATTTCACATAACTAATACATGTTTAAATTATCAAGCAGAATAAAAAAAAATACATAAATAACTAATTCTTATATAACTCTAACCAACAACCAAAACAACCCGTCAAATATTCATAAATTTTCTTTTTGTAATCAATCACCAAATTCAAAACAATAAAATATTAAAATCAATTAAATATCTCTAATTAAAGTCAAATCAAAATCATTCACTTTCCTTCCTCTTTCCTATAACTTCCATTCTCCATTTCTCTGTATTTTCCTTCTCCTACATATAAATCACTCTCACTTCTCCACTTTTTTCTCAAAACTAAAAATTTCCAATTTCTTGCCCATAAATTAAATTACTACAAAAAAAAAAAAAAATGACAGATTTCAACTTCGACAGTACTTGTACTTCTCCCTATATAAGTGCACCTTCAAGTCCTCAACATTTTGGTACTACATTCTTTTTTAGTGCTCCTACTAGCCCTACTCGTATCTCCGCTCTTCACGGAGAAACTAACGTTACTCATGATAATGATAATGATAATGATAATGATGATTTCGCTTTTGAATTTAGCGGATATGAAATAATGGAGAAAAGTACAATAGCAGCTGACGAGTTATTTGATGGCGGGAAAATCAAATTAAAGCAAGTAATGGTACCTATTGATTCGCCGAAAATGAAACAAAAGAACAATGATAGTGTAAATTCTGAATCAAATTCTTCTATGAGAGTATCGGATGTTTTGTTAATCAATGATACGGAGAAAACAGAGTCCTCTGTTTCATCGTTATGGAAAAGACGATGGAAATTGAAAGATCTATTGTTGTTTAGAAGTGCTTCTGAGAGTCGACCTAGTAGTAATACGATAGAAATGAGTAAGTATGCGTTGGTGAAGAAAGCTCGTGAAGAGGAGGGCTCGAGCTCGAGCTCGAGCTCGAGGAAGATAGGATCGAATTCGGCTCATGAATTGCATTATAAGATGAAGAGGGAGGTGTTGAAAGATATGAAGAAGAAAACATTTTTACCATATAAGCAAAGTGTTCTTAGTTGGCATGGTTGTTATGGTCTTGATGATACAATTTCAATGTATATGTCTCCTCGTTAATAGTTTATATTATGATTATTTATACTGTATAATTATATTATATATAGTGTGTTTAATATGTACATTCCGCTTGCCGCAGAATTTGAACTTGATGAGTTTAATTTCTATGGTTATTAGGTTTGAACTCATTTTTTTGATAAGGAGTTGTGAATAATATTTCAAAGAGGAAGTGTCGTTATTGATTAAGAGTTTTCTATGTATCTTTCATTTAAATATATGTATTTGTATTGCCATATATACAAAAATAGGGAGAGAGACGAGCGAAATTGGGGAGGGAGGCGAGAGAGATTCATATGTATCTCACTAATATATGTGAATCAAACTAGATATATGTATATGTATGTATCTGGAGTGATTCACATGTATCTGGGTTACTAGAAACTTGGAGAGTGACGAGCGAGATGCGAGAGAGGCGAGATTTGGATATAATGTATCTAGAACAAATTACATCTAAATTTGATTCCATGTATTCGAGGTAGATGTATCTGAAGGCACCAAAATCTAGTAAGATACGTAATATTGCAAATTAGAATTTATATAAATAATTAACTTCTAAAGTAATGAGATTTATGTAAATTCCTTTTTATCATCTAACTTTTTTTATTAAAAAAAATGTAAGAGACTGACTTTGTATTAACTAAATCAAATATGATATGCATACTCATATATCAAGTTGCAACTGATGTGACCTTATACATTTCAATCCTTTGGCATTATATATAGATTTCTTAAATTTCAATAGTAGAAAGATATCTTTTTTTTTCAAAGGTGTTTTGTACTCATGTTCTTTTGGAATGGAAATAATTGAGTGATGATCAAAACTTTATGATTTTAAGATAATAATGATTCCCTTTATTGACAATGATAAGACCCTAATTAGATAAAGTTAACAAAGAAAGAAAGTTAAATTGTGAGGAAGTCCCAACCCTTGTTGTCAACTTGTGAGGTACCAATGGCTATACTGCTTTGTTTTACATATAAATGTTGATAAGATTTGGCCCTCTTAATATTTAATTTATCCCAAGCTATAAGGGCTGTGTATAAGTTAGTTTGATTTGGTTTTGAATTTAATCAATTTGACTTATTGGTTATCAATTTGTTAACATGCGAAATTGTTATAAAATCGTTAAGATATTAGTTTATCGGTCATCCATCGTTATTGGTTTGGTTATCGATTTAAACGTTAAGATTTGACACAATTTTTTTTAATGAAAAGTCACTTAAAAACAAGGAGATAAACCAAATGAACCATGTGCATGAGTTGCCTTAATGCATCTTGCTCAAAAGCAAACTTGTCACATTGTAGAATAACTGAAAATTTCAGACAACCTAAAATAAAAGTATGAAACTAAACTCTAAAGTCAACAACTTTATGTACGTACGGAATGATATAAATATATATAATTGTAATATACTATTGGATTATTGGTTAACTAGTTAATAAAAAGGTTCAAACTGTTAAGAACCGATAATTCGATAATAAAAAATGAATCAAACCTATACTGAAACCGCAAAATCAATAACTCATTATCGATAAAAAAAAATTCAATTCGAATTATCAATTCGATTTAATTTTGAATAGCCTTACAAAATATCATCAGGGTTCGTTTGGTAGAGTATATAAGAATAATGTAAAATATTGTATTAGTAATGCTTGCAGTGGTATGTTTGTATTAGTTATGCTTGCATTAGTTATGATGAGATTCTTTTATGCAATGTTTGATTCGGTGTACTAAAAATATTATGCATTACATAATTTTTTTAGAAAAATATTTGTTTACAAAAATACCCTCCACAAATATAGTGGAAAGGATGTAAAAAAAGTTATTAAGGGTTATCTTCAATAATGTTAATGTATGCATTAGAACTCATTGCATTACTAATGCATAGAAATAGATGGTATTAGTAATACACTCTTCAATATACAATAGAGTGTATTACTAATATAAGGATTAGTTATGCATATGTTAGAAAAGTACGTACTACTAATACATCAAACTAATACAACCATTATTTTCTCTAATACAGTCTACCAAACGACCCGTAACTTCAATAATGTTAATACATGCATTAGAACTCATTGCATTACTAATGCATAGAAATAGATGGTATTAGTAATACACTCTTCAATACACAATAGAGTGTATTACTAATATAAGGATTAGTTATGCATATGTTAAAAAAGTACGTACTACTAATACATCAAACTAATACAACCATTATTTTCTCTAATACAGTCTACCAAACGACCCGTAAATATATTATACTCTTATTATATTTTTTGTTAAATTGTCAAAAAGCTTCAAAAATGACATAGTTAGATCCTATCCTACTAGAGATATTTAAAAGGCACCAGGCTTATAAAAAATGTCTAAGTGAAACGTTGTATCAATATTAAAGGTCTACCGATGAGTTCTACCTTATAAAATGGTTTGATTGTATAAAACAAATATGTATATGCACACAACATTAAGTGTGTATTAATATACTTTTTTTCTATTAACTTTTCTACTTTCTTTGCAACTTCAAAAGCATATGTAATGCTTTAGATATTGGCTATTTCCATGTACTTTTGGAAAGTTATAGCTAATTTATTTGATAAGTCAAAGAACTGCTGCTCCTTTATTAAAAGTAAAACTTTAATATAACTATTATCATTAAAATAAAATTAAAAAAAGGTGGCCTAGGCTTAACAACTTTCACATATAACAAACATAAAAATCATATTTGTATGTTATAGCTATAGTTTGCATAATTGATCTTTATAATAAATTTTATGTTTACTATAGAGCTTTTGATTTGTATAATTCGCTAGATACATCAAATTATATATAAATTGTTCAGTTTTGTATAAATTTATTTATACATTGTAATTTGTATAATAAAATATGTATTTGTATAACTATGAGAGTGTAGGGGGAATATATATATTTGTATTTGGATCTACATTTTTCTCCCATTTTATACAAATACAAATGCATTTTATATATTTGTATACCGAATGGATAATTGTATACCGAAAATGGTTAATTGTTTACCAAATAGATGGCAAAAAAATGTGATGCTTGCTACGAATTACAAATAAAATAAACTTTGGCTATAACATTTAATTTGAATTAATAGTTTGTTATTTTATGCTATTCACTAACTAGTAGAAATAGTGATAAAAAGAAGGTTGTCACAATCCAAATCCTTAAAGTTAAATGATCTATAGATAATTACTTGACACTAATCGATATGAATTGTGATGGAATATAATTGAGATTTCTTCGCCTTTAATAAAGGTTTTGGGTCCGAGTTCAAACTCCAAGAAAGGTTCGAGTCCAAACTCTGAGAATGGAAAAAGATTATGTTGGGAGAATCCAGATTAGTTGGACTTCATTATGAATATTTATTGTTGAATAAGAAATCAAAAATGAAATAACAACTTAAGAAACACATAAAACGGAAGTAAACTGTAATTACAATTTTGGCCAAACTCTAAGAGATTGTTTGATGCGTGGGATAATAAACGTAGACCATATGCATCGTCAAAAGAAGGACAACAATTTTCAACTACTTTTAATTTTATACCTATTTTAAACTTAATTTTAACTTATATTTTTATTTTTAACCCATGAACTCCAATATCAATTTTTAACACATTGACTTCAATACCTTGTAAACAATGCTTGTTTTCAAAGTATAATGCTTATTTTCCGTTAGTCAAATGATCAAAAACACTCATATTCTTCATTGAGTATTAGTGCTTAGCCGAATATTAATGGGATTGATTTAATTTTCAGTTTAACCTATACATTATACAATGTGAACATATTTGGTCTGAAAAGGATACATATAATTTTTTTTAAATTAACTCTGGTCTCTGGAAAGTGTTTAACTATGCCACTTCGATGGTGACTCAATTAATTGAGCAAGAGATCTTTCAAATACGACTAAATAACATCAATGTCTTTTCTGATCGAGCTCGTTCCAATTGATTGAGCAAATCTCTCAAGTAAGTATATTAGTTTCAAATAACACCAATGTCCTTTTTGATCGAGCTCATTCCAATTGATTGAAATATCTCTCAATAAGAATATTAGTTTCAAATAACATCAATATCCTTTTTGATCGAGCTAGTCGCAGAATTTCACATACGAGAAAACTATGAATTACATGAATTTTTTTCTGAAAAATAGAATGAAAACTTGTAAAAAAATAATGAGAATTTTCCTGAAAAATAAAATAAAAATTTATAGAAAAATAAATTTCCCAAGAATATTCATACTACGGAGAAAAATTCCCAAGAAAACTCAGTTTTCTTGTAGTGTTTGCCGCCTAAATGTATGAATATGGTTATATATGAATTAGTCTCACATATTTTAGGTTGCTCTAAAAATTAGCCATACAAGTTGATGTAGATTAGGTGAAAATAGGATGTCCAGAAGATGATTACAAAAATAATTATCTTTATCTTATCTTGGAAACAATTAATTTTGAATTTTAATCCTATTCTTTGATAAAAATGATTTCTACCCACACAATATTTATGACTTATTTAAAATTATAAAATTATAAAAAATATTTTAAAAGTAACTTCTATATATCTTCTAACTTGCTACACAGAAATGTAAGAATTACAAAATACATCCAAATCTGGAAATGTATCATAAATAAAAACAAACTATAAGCAAAGTTCCTAAAAGAATATACATTCCCTGCATATATCTCCAGTTTGTGTACACATTATAACGCTATTTTATCGTCCAAGCAGACGTGCCCTCAACCTAATGACGTCAAACACATCTTGCAAATAAGACGTGCCCTCAACCTAATGACTTTAGACACAACTTGGAAATATCGTCCAAGCAGATGTGCCCTCATTCCAAGCAGACGTGCCCTCGGCCTAATGACTTCAGACACAACTTGCATTCAAAGACGTTAATTTCCTTGGCCATGATACTGTATTTGCTCTTTCTTCGAATCCGTTGGGGCAATGAAATCTAAATCCAAATCTTCTGTATATACAGTATACTGGCATTCGGATTTCGAGATACAATATTTCTACTTTTCAGTATTACTTTTCAGTATCCTCTACTGCCCGAACCCGAGATTTAACGTCTGGTTCGGACATTGGATCCCAAATTGATCAACATTGTTCGTATACGCTTGGGAAAATCCATTTAGACTCTGTTGGAAGTAACTCGATTGATCAATCCGTTGATTTCTGTTCCCGCTTTCAACTTCTTCGTCTAGATTAATACTTTCAACCTTCGTGTTGCCTCGGAAATTCGGAGGATGGGCGTAAACATCGTTGAGAAAATTCATATTGTTGTTGTTGTGGTGGTGAATGTGGTTATTGACATGCCCCTGAGCCTGACCCTGAACGCCTGGAGCTTGATTTGCTGGGTTCAATTCCGGCATTGGTTTGAGCCCAGCAAGAATTGCCCAATCGAAATTGGCTGAATCCAGGCGATCGAGGTTAAATTTCTCGGCCTTAAGAGAGTTCAATCTCGGTAAATTGGAGAATCGATCATCCATTTCTGGTAACGATTCGAGCATATCATCGAATTGAGATGAGGACGAAGTCGATGAACCGTGGCTGTATTCATTGCTGCTGTGTAAACCAGACATAAGAGGTTTCGGTCCACTTGAATTCTTCTTATAAATTCGACAAAGCACCCATTCATCTAGCTGAAATGTACAAAAATCAAATACACATTAAGAAATGCAAAAATTATACAATTGAAAATGGAATATAATTGCAAATTTAGTCCTCCATTTATTGAGAATTTAGACTTTGGCCCTTATCTATTTAATAACTATAGCACATCTTGTCCTCCAATGACTAAAATGTATGCTCTTTGGTCCCTATACATACAAAGAACACGTTATTGATGACTACATTACCATCATCATGTGGAGTACACCAAATACAAATTCATCATATAGTATAACGAATATAAGTAATAATTCCCAATTTATGTAATACTGCTTGACTGGTCAAAGTTCGAATCGATTCATTAATAGAACAATGAAAAATTTGATAGAAACATCTTTGAAGGGCCTAGTTTTTAGGGTTCCCCACCCGGTGTCCATAACATTCGAATTGCACACTACAAGGCCCATTCAGATGTGATACTCCTAACGAATTTTACCATACTCAAGGCTCGAATCCGAGACCTTTTGTCCATATAAAATATCCCATATTGGTAGGACTTGGTAATGAAATAATTGGATAATAATTCACTAAATTTGCAAATATACACGTGGATTAGAAGTGCACATTTCAATTAATCAAGGACTAAATGCATAAATTTATAAATATTTGAGGGACTAAAAGTACAAATATTCATCCAAAAAACAACTAAAAGAGAAAAATGTTTCAATGGAATTACCTTTGAACTTCCATTATTTTTCCTTGAAGATTCAAAAAGTCTATATTCATGCATAATCCAATTCGTCTTAGATCCTTTTGGAGCTTTACCCACATAAAACACAAGAGCTTTCTTAATTCCAACTTTTCTTCCTTGCGAAGTTATCACCTTATCCGTCCCCGTTGCTTTCCAATAACCCGAACCTGCTACTCGATTCGGTCTAGATCCATTCGGATACTTCCGATCCCTCGGACTGAAGAAATACCATTCTTTTTCACCAAATGTAGCCTTACCTATAACAAAAATAACACATAAATCCATCATTTATCGAATTCAAAGTAATCAATCGTACAACATCATTTGACCTGCATCATTTCAGTGATCGAAAATAATGGAACTTAAATTTGGCTTGCATCATTTCAATAATCGAAAATAATTAAATTTAAATTTGGCCCCATCAAATTCAAAAGTATCAGTAGTACGCTATCATTTGGCCTGCATCATTTCAATAATCGAAAATAATTCAACTTAAATTTAGTCTATCAAATTCAAAAAGTATCAACAGTACACTTTGGCCTTGGCCTTGGCCTATCAAATTCATAAGTATCAATAGTACACTATCATTTGGCTTGCATCATTTCAATAATCCACAATAATTTAATTTAAATTTGGCTGACATCATTTCAGTAATTGAAAATAATTTAACTTAAATTTGGCCAGCATCATTTCAGTAATCGAAAATAATTTAACTTAAATTTTTTTTTTGTCAAGTCTTAATCACAAACTTCCAAATGAGTTTCAAAAGTTGTTTTTTCCCCTCCTCCATTCAAAATTCCCAACACAAAAATCATTATTTTATTATTGTACAACTATATGTTCTTATTAATTAATTCAAAATAACTAAAACTCAATTTTATATTGTAGATAAAAATCGACTTTAATCATGAATCCATTCATTAAAACTAAAACAATAGGAGTAAAACTTTAATTAAGCTAGAAACATATAATTTCATTTATTCTTAATCAGAGATCTCAAATTAGTCAGAACTCGATTCGATATGAGTGAAAAATAAAAACAAAGAGACTTGAATAAAACTAGAAACTTACTAGGTAGAACCCAAGGATCAAATTTGTATAAATCAATTTCACCAATAATTTGTAGAGGAAAATCATGTCCAGCAACTTTCTTACATAAATATTGAACTAAAAGCTCTTCATCAGTTGGATAAAATCTAAATCCTGGTGGTAAACTTAATTGCAAAAGTGGATCTTTTTCTTGAACACCCATTTTTTTTAATTAATAAAATACTTCTTTTTCTTTTCTTTTTTTCAAAAAAATATTTTTTTCCCCAAATTTTCTAAAGTTTTTTTTCTTTTGAAAATTGGGATAGTAGGGAGATTTATATATGGACGAAATTGGAAAAAGAGATAAGTATTATTGTCATTTTCTTAAAATCTTGATGGTTCTAAAATTTGACACGTATTAAAAAAGTTAGGCATTTTAATAGCCGACCTTATCAAGCAGTAAAGTTTTGGACCAAATACATGAATCTAAAATAAAATAAAGTTCCAAAAATATAATTTAAATAAAAAGTCTTTGAGGTCCCCTACTACGTGGCACTCTCTCATGTAACTTCTAGAAGATTGAATCTTTGTGTTTTTTCCACCACTTTTTATCTTAGATTAAAAGTAATATTCTTGAATTTCGTTTCATTTTATACGAGTTAGCTTAGACACGAAGTTATAAATTTTATGGTCTAAACTCTAAAGTAAATGATAGATACTTCCTTCGTTTTTATTTGTTTGTTCATATTTTCTCTTTTAGCTATCCATATTTACTTATTCGTTTTGACAAATCAAGAAATAATATTTTTTTTTCTATTATACCCTCATTTAAACTTTTTGAAAAATTTTAAATTTTAATTCATGCTTTTGAAATCATAATTAATAAGGGTAAAATTGTAATTTCATTATATTAATTATTGTTATTTGAATATATTTGTCATTTTTAAAGTGAACAACTAAATAGGGACGGAGGAATATTTATTAAGGATAAAATAAATATTTTATTGTTGAATTGTTATTTAGTATAAAAATATGTCAAATAAATAAGATTAAAGGACATTTTGGTATATTTGACATAACTTTATTTAGGATCACAAGATTGAAAAATCTTTTTTTTTCCTTAACTCCGTTCTAAATCAAACTAAGTCATTCTTTTTAAAGCGGATTGAGTATTTTGTTTTTATAAAAATATTTAACAAATATTAGATTAAAACATTATATTTTAGTGTATTTTTTTAATAAGTTTTGTGTTAAAAATTATGATAAATAAATTGAAACGAAATAATTAATATTAATTATTATTGTTTGGAAGAAGAGAAAGAGTTAAAGGCTGCTTGAATTTTGATTATGGAATTTTATTACATTATCACAAGAAAATTTAACATGTGACAATTGAATGATTCATTAGTCCAACTTCATGTAATATGCTTTTTTTTTCCTTTCATATTCATTGACAATCATTTTCGCTTGAGACAATTATTAATAATATTTTTAGTAATATTATGATAATATTAGAGCTAAAATTTGAGATAATTTTATAAAGAATGAAATAGTTTTATTAATGCAGTACGATTGTTCTCGATAATAATTATTATGTTAGCTTATTAATATAATATCGTTTTTGTTACTTTGTTAATAAGTCGATCGATCGATGTAAATATTTTGTTGGATATTGGTAAATATTTTAAGGATTGATAGAGTGTGGGACACGTGAAAATACGTGGACAAAAAAAGGACTTAGCTGTTTTTTGGAATTGAGTGGTATTTTTTTTTTTTAATAATAAAATAATATTAATAATAATAATTTTTTTTATTTTGATAACGTTAAAGGGTATTTTCTTCTTTTTTTAATATTTTTTTCCCAATAATTTAGGTACACTACCACCCCAAAAAAAGTAAGGTGAAAGCTAATAAAATTATTCTTTGATTAAATACCTTTTATACTATAGTTCACGTGTCACTATTAAATTAAATCATAGTGTATATTGATTGTGCTATTTTATTTTTAGATTAAGATGACAATATATATTATTTGGTAGGTCTAAATAGCCACGTTGACGTTGATTTCTTTTCAATGATTTGTATTTGATGACGTTTTTTGTGTGTGTTTTCAACTTCTAACTTTGCCACATGTCTTTTAGTTAATTGTATGTTTTTTTGTTATTCACATAAAGTCGAGATATCTTTTTCACTATCATTTTATCATCTTTTTATTATCTTATCTAATAAAAAGGAAAAGGATGTATTATTTTGATTTTGTTCGTTTTAATTTATATGGCTTATTCTAATTTTGAGGTTAAACAACTCTATTTTCTTCTTACTATATACTCTTCTATAATATCTTTTAAATTATTTTGATTTTGATTTAATATATTTTTTACATAATTTTTGATAATGTAAATTTTACTTTAAAAAAAAGAAGAAGATTTCATGCTTAATTTTCAGTCGAATTTAAATTTTTAACTCTCAAAAATTTAAATTATGCTATATAAATTAGAACAGAGAAAATAAAAATAGTGTTTAAAATGTACATAATAAACAATAAAAGAGACTCTTGGATCATTAGTAAAACTATATTTTTTTAAAATGAATAATAGATCACGAGTTTAAACTATGATGATTTAATTTACAACCTTTGAAATGTGATTTTTTTGTAAATTCTGCTAACACAAAATGTTTTGCATATTGAATTACTTTTTTTCTTTCAGAAAGGAGGAAAAGAAAAAGATCCCAGTGTGTTATTAGTTCTTAAGATATTCAAGTTTTCAATGAAAATTGTTTCTTTTTAAAAAAAGTTTTCTTGAAATATAAATAAGTTTATTATTTATTTTCTTAATTTTCGGTAACTAAAATACAAAAAATAGTATATTAAAAGTAATTTTAAATAATATAAAAAGATATTATAGAAAATTTAACTAATTATGTACACTCTACCCAACACACTCACTATATTTCTATATATAAAAAAGTTTTTTGCCTTATGTAGGAACACTATGGAATTGAGTATACAATATAATATAAAAAATGACATAGCATATTTTGTTGTTACTTCCATTTCTATTTTATGATTATTACTTCCATATAAATGGGATGACATATTATATTTTGTTATTACTTTAATTTTCTATTTTATGAAAAAAAACATATCGAATACAACCAAATATAATAAAATAAAATATGGAGTAAGCTAAGTATAGCCACGTATAGTGAAAAGGAAGTTGCCAATGCGGCAAGAAAAATATTAAATAACATCAAGGGAGAAAGTTGTTAGTAGGGCAAATTTAATACTATATGTTAACCTACTTTTTTTTAAATTTTTTTTGTTTATTTTATGCCATGTGTATGTTTTGATGATGATCCAAATGAGCATATTTGTCACTAGTTGAGTAAGGCTTATGTAATGTTGATTTAATAATCTCATTTTTCATTTATGATTTATTGTTGAAAAATTCATAAAATGTTTGACAATTTTTATTAGGCCAAATAAATAAATAAATTTCTAAATATGTTGGTTTTTTCCCCTTAGATATCTTAACTATGTTATTTTTCTATTAAATCATTAAACCATTCATAATTTATTTCTTTTAAACACCGTTGGCTGATGTGGAACCAGATTTTATAAGGGATATTAATAGAGGATGCATCTGTTGTTCTAGAACTCATTAATCCAATTGATATTGAAAATGTTCGAGAATAATTGTGTTTTACTTCAAGTCATTTGAATACATTATAAAACAAATGAGACTAACACACAATTTGTCTTCATTTCTTTGATCAAAATCATTACAATATGAACACAATTGAAGATATTTACAATATAAAAGCCGATCAAATTAAAATCAACCAACGATATTTAAAAGAAACAAATTATGGTGATTCAATGATTCAATAGGAAAGTTGAGATACCTGAAGAGAAAAATCTAACAAATTTAGGGATTTACTTATGAGTTCGGCCTTTTTTTTTTTATCTTTAGGGTTAGTATAGTATTTACTATTTATGAACTACAATCTTAGGTGAAAATTCTCCCAACAATCAAGCTCTAAACCTTCTTTCTCTGATTTATCATAAGATCATCTTCCCTTTTGAATTACTTCGAAAAGCGCTCGATCTATCAAAATTATTTTGTATATAAGTATACAAGTCTATCGATATTCATATTGTTATAATATACAAAACTCTTATTTGATTTCAACTATCTATTGAGGTCAAAAGAGAAGATTGATGTAAAAAATTAATTTTACCCATAATGTAAAAATTTATAGTGTTATGCGCCAAAAATCAGCTAAATGCAATCACAAATCGAATTTCAAATAAAGAAAATATCAATTTTAGCATTAAGGGCAAAATCATCCAACCAGTCCATAAATAATAAAATCAGACATAGTGAAATTGACAAAATTCAGATACGGCCTCGTCAGTTCAAAATGTTGTCTTTGGTCCAACTTTCCAAGTCTTAAAACTTCTAAAGTAAAAAAAAATCCATCTTGCAAGTTGCAACATATCCTAACATCTCGAAAATCATATCACTCGACTACAAACTTTATTAACTTTATAAAATTTATATTTATATATCTATTTTCAATAAATATAAGTATTTGAATATTTATCTAATCAGTAAAAGATCTTCTATATGATCTATTGAAATAGTTCGTCGATTTTTCAGTATCGAGACTCCATTTTCCAACATTGTCAAGTCCAACAATTTTTTCTCAATTTTGCCTTATAAATAACACATGCTCGTCAATTAATTTTGACCAAGCTCGATTTTTGACCTATTTTTAGTATTGTCCTATCTTTCACTTATTAGTAAAAAAAAAAGATATCAGAATTTGATTTAAATAATTATGAATAACTAATCATGTTAAAAATTATATCCAAAGACCTTTAATTTGATACGTTATCTACCACATAACTTATTAATCATTGGGAGTACGTAGTTATCCTTTAAAGTTAGGCTCATTTGAAACTTTAGTCCATGGTAATGTTATTCCAACTTGACTTGGTCTTAGCTCTAATCTCTTTATACAACACACCTTGTATACTTATCATCATATTGAATATTGAGTATCTATTGGTCCATAACTTTTCTTGGCATACACACAAACAAAATATATTTAATAAACCATGATAACGTGAAGAATTATTTTCTTACCTAACTTGTATTGGTAGTTATTCGAGTATGATCATATGATGACGATTAACTTTTTCATTTGGTGTCTGATATTTATATCAGAGTTTGACTATTTTAGATTTGCGTCAAATAGGGTCCTATATTCGTAGGAATCTGCTCTCTACCGAGAATTTTTTTCATATTAGATCGAACACGAAGCCTCTAATTAAGAAAGGAACAACTTCATCTACTGCATCACATTTGTTGATGATATATTAGATTAAAAGATACAAATTTTGTCAAAAACATTATTTCATTCTCACACGTGAGAGCTATGATGTGAGTGTTAGATATTTTTGTATGGATAATAATTATAAGAATGGCATATTCGAAGGATTTATAGTCAAATTCAAATAAAAACGCAGACAAAGAAATGACTTATAAGAGTCTATGTTATGACTTATAATAGCCATTCACAAAGAAAGAAACAAAATATTGTGTTCGTGGGGGCGCCATTCTACGTCGACACACTCATAAATAGTTCAAACTAATTACTTTTTTAGTTTTTGAGACGTCAAATGAGTGAATTAAATTTAATATACAATAATAACTATATATGTATAAATATAAAGAAGAGATAAATAATCTTAAACGGTGTCATATAGAATAATATTAAATAATACGAAGGCTGAGTAAAACAATGTCGATCGAATAAAAAAATATGTGATACAATTCAATTTTCATGACTCATAAGTTGTATCAAACCCTAGTAATTATTCCTACGGCTCAATCCATTATAAGTATTAAGTTCAATATGAAATCAAAACATAAACAATAGGGTGGCTTGAGGTTGTAGGTCAATTAAGACGGTTAATTTGTTATGGTCTACTTTAAAGTCTCAAAAAAGTCAAAAAAATAATCTAAAATGTTAGAATTTAAAAAATTCAATCAAATCGAAACTTATTTAAATTAATTTGAATTGTAATTTCTTCGATCAGATATATTAAATATATCTTGTTTGTCTACAATTACTAAGGACAGAAGAGTCAAACAATGTATATAGTACTAGTAAATATTTCTCAAACTTTTGATAGCTAGAAATATGACATTTCTACACTCTTTTTGAGTAAAGCAAAAATCTATTTCTTTGTTACACCAACTCTCATAAGAGCAATATAAGCTAATAACCTATAACCAAAAAACATAACAGCCAATGCAACCATTGAAATGCCTTTACCTCCAAGCCCTATACTCTTTATAGTAGGAAAATCTTCAACCAGACACGTCGCGTTTATGCCACATGAATACGTTTCTCCACGACTATACTGTGACCCTAACAAGAGCTTATACGTGTATTGACTAATCGATATGTACTTTATCCAGGAAATGAACCATGGGACATGTTGAACGAAGTACCCTCCAGCTAAGGTGAACGATAGAATGATGACTGAACCGAGTACAGTAGCTGATTCTTGGTCCATGATCATTGCACCAAGAGCTAGCCTGAGGCCTTGGGAGACTAATACATTGTAGAGGATGGTGAATAAGGTAGAGAAAAAGTTGAACGCGGATGGTTTTAGGCCAGTCATCCAGTATGTTATAACTGTGAAAATAGTTGGAAGGACTAGCTCCATTGGAAGGTCACCTATAGTCCTAGCTATAAAGTACGCGGAGAGTCGATACATGCCTGATGATCTTTCTTTCTCCAACATCATCCTTTCTTGTGGGAAGGTAAAAATTGCTTGTAACAAAGGAAAAAATGACCAGAAATCGGTGTAGAAGAACATAAGTCCAACCTGCAATTACATCGTTAAAAGAATTTTTATACTATCAGATCATCTAATCAAAGATAACTACATGTCTAACACTACAAGAAAATTGTGAATTACATGGAGATTTTTGTGGGCTTATTTTCCTGCAAATTTTCATCATACTAATTCCCAGAAAAATCCTCATGTAATTCACAGTTTTTTTGTAGTGTAACGAGGAGAAGTATTGATTACCTGATCTTGAATGTTGTTAGATTTCCACCATAAAAATCCACACAAGAAAGCCACCACCAAGACCTCTCCAACCTTGAGGGTAGAGAAGGACTCGTGTTTTCGTTCTTTCATGCCTCTTCTAAATAACACTGAGAATTGCTGCCACCATGTATTCGACCATTGAGTAAATTTCTTCTCAGGTAGTTTCTCCGCAACCTGATGAACATCAGATTCTTGCAATTGCTCCTTCATGTTCTCCATTAGATTGGTTTTGAAAGCAGTTACCAAAGTTTTCTTGATTGAAGCTGGATCTTCTATAGGAGTATCTACTAATACGCGAGGATCATCCGATAGTATACCTAACATATTAAATCACACTAGTTTATTAGTCATCATAATGTCTCAGCACAACGAGATGGGGTACTGTTAGTGGCCTTGTGGCCTTGCTGTTATAATCCATTATATTCGGCCCTTTGTCACTCTGATTCGTAAAAGAAAAGCAAGAACCTTCATACATGAAATTACTATATGTATATATAGATGAAACATACCATTTGAAAGATCCAACAAGAAGTCTGAGGGATTCATGGCAACTAACGGGGAAAATCCGATGCCTGAAAAATATCCCATAGCATCTTCTCCTCTGCCAAAATACAGGGGATTTCCTTCGGATAATAACAACACTTTCTTGAACATGTAAAACAGCCTACTCGAAGGTTGATGTATCGTTAGCACAACCGTCCTTCCACCCTTTGCTAAATCCCTTAAAGACGTCACAATCCTTAACGCTGTAGTAGAATCAAGCCCTGATGTTGGTTCATCTAAGAACAACAAACTTGGGTTAATAAGCATTTCTTGTCCAATACTTACTCTTTTCCTCTCCCCACCCGATATCCCTCTCAGAAACGGACCTCCAACGATGATGTCCTTGCACTTTGTCAATCCAAGTTGAGTCATTATTGCTTCAGCATGCGCGGTTTTCTCCTCAACTGTAAATGTTTTAGGCAAACGAAGGAGAGCAGTGAACACAAGTGTTTCGGACACTGTAAGGTGAGGGTAAAGAACATCATCTTGAGTAACAAAGCCGGTGCTACGATTCATGGCATTGGTAAATGGCTTGTTATTATATGTTATAACGCCTTTGAGATGTCCATTAACGAGCCTGCCTCCGAGTCCTGTTAGCAGAGTTGTTTTTCCACTTCCTGAAGGGCCTAATATCGCCAGCATTTCACCTGGAGAAACGATCCCCGAGACACCCTTCAAGATTATCTTCTCTTCATTTGATTTTGGTGAATTCTTGAAACACCCTTCTTTCGCGAGATTGATCTTGTAAACAACATTCTCAAACTGCAAGATCACTCAAGCCATTACATTTTTAGCAATATCATAAAAGAGAGGAACTATTTATTAACTTCTGGCATGCTCAATTCATGTATATATAAAACATCTTTGTGGATAAGGGGCGGAGCTAGTGAGGAATCATGGATAAGGGACAAAGCTAGTCAGGACACAGGGATAAGGGGCGGAGCTAGTAAAGACACCAGGATAAGGGACGAAGCTAGTAAGGACACAGGGATAAGGGGAGGAGCTAGTAGGACTCCGGGATAAGGGGTGGAGCTAGTAAGGGACTCAGGGATAAGGGGCGGAGCTAGTAAGGACTCCGGGATAAGGGGTGGCGCTAGAAAGGACTCCGAGATAAGGGGTGGAGCTACTAAGGACTCAGGGATAAGAGGCGAAGCTAGCAAGGACACATGGATAAGGGGCGGAGCTCGCAAGGCCACTTAGATAAAGGGGCGGAGCTAGTAAGGACTCAAGGATAAGGAGCAGAGTTAGTAAGGACTCAAGGATAAGGGGCGGAGCTAGTAAGGACACGGGGTGGAGCTATTCACACCTTAAAAATTTAAGTAATAAGTATTTCTTAGGTCTCGTAAATCCCAAGTCACTTTTGTTATAAAACACTTTACCCTTAATGTGAAACTATCTTAACAACACGAAGCGAGAAATCACATGAAATGTTTAATGAATTACCTTAAGAGTGACAGGACGATTAATGTTGTTGAAAATAACTTCAATTTTAGAATGATCAGTGTATTGATTTTGTTGTTGGGACAATATATTTTCCATCTTTAATTATTCCATGTTTAAAAACTCTTGGGGCTCTCTATTTAAAAGAAATTAAAATCAAGACTTCTTTGATGACTTCTTTTTTCTCTCCTAAATTCTTGGAAATACATATGGACTGATTAATATATTGAGGCGATCGAAAGTAATTCAGATGATTGATTATCTGAAATTTCACGTTTTCAAACAAAAAAACAATTTATGAGGAAATGGAGAGTAATGAATTTATTGATTAGGTTGTCAAAATTTGGTCACTTGCAAAAGCATAATTATTTATAAAGATAATTTAGCTAAACAAACCTCTAATAAATATTTCATTCATCTCATTTTATATGGTTTTAGAACAAAGAAATCGTCACAAAATAATTATTACTTTAGAATTTCAAGAATAAAGTTCATGACAATTGTTTTCAACTACTCAAGTTAAACATTAAAGAAGTGTGCACAATATTTTAAAGGGTTATTAGTAGAATAATAACCACTATTTATCTATTTTTTACTCATATAAACAAGAGTTAAAAACCTTGCTGCACCCAAGTGAGTTAGTTTTATTTTATGTACTCCTTCGTCCTAATTTACGTGACATTATTTTATTTTTAGTAAAATTTAGAAAAAAAATGACATCTTTTTTATATTAACTATATATACTAACCTTCAACTCCAGGGTTTTCACCCTTTTTATAGACAAATAAGCCATATCTCAATTGTCAAAATTTTACCATTTCATTGATCATTAGGTCACAATTGGAATGTCTGCATTTACTTTGGAGTAATTAAAAACAAAAGAGACAAACAAGGTAGCTCGTTCCACGCCTAGTGCGGATTACCTTTCCTGTGTTTGCAAGCTATTGCATAGGAACAAAGATTTTATTCTGTGCACACCCAAAGGATAGTGATTGTAGATTATCTTTGTTATAAAAAACGAAGTCTAGAAACAAAATAGAGTTAACACACTAAAACAAATTAAGGATTTTGCCACAATTATATAATTGTCGATATATTATATTTAGCGGGTATAATAAATATGAGTATTTATAAGTACTCTATATAAATGTTACTAAAGACTTTAACAACTACGAGTACAATTACATTAACTCAATTACCGCTTTTTTACGGCAATAAAGTCACACCACTAAAATTACAAATGGAAATACTTCCTACAAAATCTCTGAGTAAAGCAAAATCTATTTCTTTGTCACACCAATCCTCATAAGAGCAACATAAGCCAAGAACCTATAACCCAAAAGCATAATAGCCAATGCAACTACTGAGATGACTTTACCTCCAAGCCCTATAGTTTTTATGGAAGGAAAATCTTCAACCAGACACGTCGCGTTTCTGCCACATGAATACGTTTCCCCCGGACTATATTGGGACCCCAACAAGAGCTTGTACGCGTACTGAGTTATTGATACGTGCTTTATCCAGGCAATGAACTTCGGGACATGCTGAACATAGAACCCTCCAGCTAAGGTAAACGATATCAAGATGACTAAAGCGTATACAGTAGATGACTTTTCATCCATGACCATTGCACCAATAGCAAGTCCAAGGCTTTGGGAGACTAATACATTGTAGAGGAGGCTGAATAAAGTCGAGAAGAACCTCCACGCGGATGGTTTTAGACCAGCCATCCAGTATGTTATAACAGTGGAAATAGTCGGAAGGACTAGCTCCATCGGAAGATCACCTACAGTGATAGCCATAAAGTACGCGGAGAGCCTATACATGCCAGATGATCTTTCTTTCTCCAGCATCATCCTTTCTTGTGAGAACGTAAAAATACCTTGGAACACAGAATAGAACTCCCAAAAACTAGTGTAGAAGAACAGAAGACCTGTCTGCAACAGTTAATATAACGTGTAGCCGTTAATAACAACCTGGTTATAACAAGTTAAAATTACACTGTTTAGCTTAGTTCTTTTTAGTACCAATTTTATTATAACAGCAACACACACCGGTGAGTGTAAGTAGACCTTACCAGTACCTCGTGAAGGTAGAGTATACAATATACATACCAATTTTATATCAGTTCAACGGCTTATTTCACGTAAAATTAACAATTACCTGTTCTTGAATGTTGTTAGATTTCCACCATAACAATCCACCGAAGAAAGACATCACCAAGACTTCTGCAACCTTGAGGGTAGAGAAGGACTCGTATTTTCGTTCTTTCATCCCTCTTCTCAATAACACCGAGAATTGCTGCCACCATGTATTTGCCCATTGACTGAATTTCTTGTCAGGTAATTTTTCAGTAGCCTGTTGATCAATAGATTCTTGCAACTGTTCGTTCAAGTTCTCCGCTAGATTGATTTTGAAAGCAAGTACCAAAGTTTTCTTGATTGATGCTGGATCTTCTCTAGGAGCATCAGATAATACGCGAGGATCATCGGATAGTATACCTAAGAAATTAAAATCACAAAAGTTTACTAGCTAGTCATTCATACCGTTTGCCTAAATGAGAACGTATATTATGAGTTAGAACTTAGAAATATACAATTGTGAACATAATTAACCACACATGACGATGAGTATTGTAAATAGCAGAGTGGCTTTGCTGACATGATTCACGGAGATTCAGCCCCTTGTCTAACTAAATGAAGTTACTATCTATACAAAGAAGGATAGATTAACATACCGCTTGATAGATCCAATAAGAAGTCCGATGGATTCATAGCAACTAACGGGGGAAATCCGATGCCTGAAAAATATCCCATTGCATCTTCTCCTCTGCCAAAATACAGAGGATTTCCTTCGGATAACAGCAACACTTTGTCGAACATGTAATATAACCTACTAGAAGGCTGATGTATCGTCATTGCAACTGTCCTGCCACCGTTTGCTAAACCTTTTAACGTAGACACAATCCTTAAAGCTGTAGTAGAATCAAGCCCCGATGTTGGTTCATCCAAGAACAATAAACTCGGATTGATAAGCATTTCTTGCCCAATACTTACTCTTTTCCTCTCCCCACCGATATCCCTCTCAAAAGCGAATCTCCAATGATGCTATCCTTGCACTTTGTTAATCCAAGTTGAGGTATGATTGCATCAGCATGCGCGGTTTTTTCCTCAACTGAATAAGTTTTAGGCAAACGAAGGAGGGCAGTGAACACAAGCGTTTCGTAGACTGTAAGGTGAGGATAAAGAACATCATCTTGAGTAACGAAACCAATGCTACGCTTCATAGAATTAGAAAAGGGGTTATTATTGTACGTTATAACGCCAATCTAGATGGCCGTTAACGAGCCTGCCCCTGAGTCCTGTTAGCAGAGTTGTTTTTCCACATCCTGAAGGGCCTAATATCGCCAGCATTTCACCCGGTGACACGATCCCCGAGACACCCTTCAAGATTATTTTATCTTCCTCTGATTTTGATGAATTCTTCAAACACCCTTCTTTTACAAGCTTAATCTTGTAAGCAACATTCTCAAACTGCAAAAACACCCAATGCATTATCTTTAGCAAATAACTTGAAGAGTTTAACTTGTATACATTCAATAAATTTTACACTATCCTCTAAACTTTGTACAAATCATAAAAAATGGAATGATTCTCATACCATTTGTAACGGCCTAGCCCGCTAACGATATTGTTCGCTTTGAACCTATACCCGCACGATTTTAAAATGTGTTACTAGTATGTCAGATCTGCTTACTTATATATAGAGAGCTGTCATAAAGGGCTGGCCCAGCCCCACCCGGCCCAAGCCTCGCAGGCCAAGGAATTCTAAGCCCAACATCTCTTCTGTGTTTTGCTAATATGGGGTAACACACTCCCTCTAGTAGCTAATTTATTATACAAATTCATTGTATATTTGTAGTCATGATAAAAATACCGACCAGATATACAAATCAATTGTATATCTCTCCTGGATCTCGCTCGTCTCTCTCCCTTCTAACATGTAGCAACGAATCCTTATTATACAAACATTAGCTAAGAATCCTTATAACGAATTCTGATAAATAAAAGCCTTATTTGGATCGTCTCACTTTTGTCCATATTGAACATATGTAAGACCTTTTTAGGTCCTATTTTTGATACACAAGAGAATCAAATCATCAGCGATACAGAGAGAGAAAAATGAGAGACTGCACATTTCCACACATAATTTTCAGCCCTAAAATCCAACTTCAAATTGTGATTCCCGCTTTGTTCCCCAAACGTTACTGTAAAAGCCATGCATTTTAATTTTCAATATATCATCTTGTCTAAAAAAAAAATAAAAAAAAATGTGGAACTTCTAGAGTAACACCAAGAATTTTACAAAATAAAATAAAGCAAAAAATCAATGAAATATTTAAAGAATTAATTACCTTAAGAGTGATAGGACGATTAGTGTTGTCAAAAATAACTTCACTTTTAGAATGATCAATGTGTGGATGATTCTCTATATTCTCCATGATCTCTTGTTCCATATTAATACTGATATATTTCAAAATCAAGAAGCAATTGTAGATGAATTTGATGGGTTTCACATTTCAATAATAAATTCTTGGGAATATATATATAGACTAATGTACAGAGGCTACAAACGTTACAAGTAAATAAAAAATTAGAGAGTCATGGTCAAAGATTCATTGTATTCCTTCCGTTTCTTTTTAGTTGTTTTTTCGAGAGTCAATTTGACTAATTTTTACAAAGATAAATTAAATTATATTAATTTCATATTTTAAAATAAAAAATTAAATATTTAAAAACTATATAAAAGATAATACTATAAGTTTGTAATTTTATATTACAATATTATAGAAGTATGAATAATAATATTGGTTGACCAAAATATTCTTTGAATGATTTATATGCCTTTTTAGTCTAATTCTATCATATTTTGGTTGGTAATTTGGAAAACTAAAAAATATCACATAATGAAAATAGAGTAACAAATATTACTTCCAAATGACACACAAGATTAAAAAAAAAAAAGAGAATGATGGACACATAAATTTATTTCAACAATTTCTAATGTGTTTGAATGTTAGAAATCAAGGAGGACTCAAATTTACCATTTTTTAAATAATGGCAAAGACTAAAAGTAGTATTATGTGTTGACGAAATGGTCTAATGAATTTTTCTATTTGTATGCGTTTGTATTCTAGACCTTTTTACTTGACTATTTGTCAACTGAACCGTTAAATTCAATGCAACTCTATGTTTCAAGCCCTTCTGACTGTTGACCAAGTGACAACTTAATTATTGAGTTAACACAAATGTGTGATGTCACGCATAGAAGGAGCGTGAAAGATCAAATTTTAAACTAAAAATAATTGATTTCTTTTTAAAAATAGAATAAAAGATCAAAATAAGAAAATTAACTGTTTTTTTGCCAGTTCTTTTGTCTTATCACCCCACCCATCCCCATTTCTTTTTTTCTTTCTACTCTCAAAACCCCATTTCTCTGCTTTATCCCCTTTCCGGCCCTTTTCAATTTCTTGTTTCTTTTCACATTTTCTTCCTCTGGGAAATAGAAACGAAATTGTATTGTTATTGTAGATTTATATTAATTTTTCTTTTATTTTTGGGGTAATTTATAACTCATATAGTGATAAAGATTCAACAATCATGAAATATGAAAAGTGATTGTTGAATGTCTTTGTGAAATTAGATGAAACATGTTACATACAATTGTGTACAAATATTAGAGTATATTGATGTACTTTAATGGTTATTCGTTAATATCAATGGGGAAAAGAGACTTATGGTGGTTCAAGTGGTAGATATAAATGTTGGTAAAAAAAATACAATTAAAACTTGGGAATGAAAGAAATTTGAAAAAAAAGTGAATGATAATTGTTAGTTATTTGGGAATGTAATGATACTAGTGAGAATGGATGATTGTGATGGTATCTCTAATGTAAACAAATGGAGAGAGGTGAAGGGATGAAGGAGGAATGAAGTGAAAAAGAAAGAAAAAATAGATTATTTTAAGAAAAATAATAATAAGGGATGTATCATTTTTTCAATAAACAAATTTACCACTAGTCAGAGCGTCTAGCGATCTTTTATTGAAAATAAAAAGATATCAAATAGAGATAAGTACAAGCAAGGGGGGCTAGACCTTATCTTACTATTCCTAATGAGATAACAAGTCTCTACTAATTAACAAGCATGGAGAAAATAAGAACTAGAAAAACTAGGTATTCTATGATCATCATCGAGTTTATAATCCTCACTATGATGATATTACAAATGAGGATTCTTAAGGAATGCAAGAATATAAAAGACAGGGATAAAGATGTTTTGTCCAACTCAAACTTCATCTGATATATGTATGAACTAAAAAAGTTAGTTTACCCGTCTAAAGTAATTCGAAGTATATTCTTCTTATCTTCTTCTTCTTCAAATTTGTCTAAAAATGATTGATAGTTCATCACTTCTTGTTGGATTTGTTGGATCTTGATAAAGTTGTTGTCACTGTCATATGATTTTGCTTTGTCAGTCGTATCGGAGGTGTCTTGGAACAAATTCCTTACTCACCTTACTATCCGAACAATGTTGTCTTCTATATGTCTTATTTTTGCATTTGGTGCTTCTACTTCTTTGTTGTCTAGGTGAAAGATCCTCATCCTTAGCTACCTTATCAAAGCATATATCCAACATATCATCTTTATCATCCCCATCAGATATGTCACAGCCTAAGTCAGGAAGAAAATCCCTATTATCCAAGTTTACTTTTGTAGCACTTAGATTAGATGAAGTATCTAAGATTGTCATAGATGTATCTGTCTTACTTGTAGGCACAAATTCGAGTGATTGAGGGATTAACTTACTCCTACTAGATGAAGAAGTATGATTCTCTACCTCAATTAAATCTTCCCATCTTTAAGCACTCGTTTTCCCTTGTTTTTCCTTAGTTTCATTCAAATCGGTTGTAGCCATCTCTTGATTCAAAATAAACACGGCACATGTATTTGGATTAATTTCTTTGCCACTTATCTCCTCCGTTACAATGGACTCCTTTTCACATGTCACAAGAGTTTGTTGATCAGTATGATCTTCATGGCAGCGTTCTTTCAAACTTCCCCATTCGCTCAATCGACTTTTCTAAGTCTAAAGTATTCCTAGATTCAACAGATAATTTAGCCGTACCATGTAGCCCTTCGTATTGTTCAAAATTCTTATCACGCAACACATACTGAGTACATTCAACGACGTTGTTACTTCTATCAAGCTCAACTTGTGTTGAATTCTTTTGGTGGAACATGTGATTATTTGAGGACTTAAAGTCAACAAATTTTTTTTATGTGAGACCAAAGTCCATTGATTACTGGCTTGTTCTGCTGTAGAGGTTCCTTGTTTGGCTTCTTCTTGCCTTGATTTAGTAACCACAATTGCATTAGGCAACCCAACTCTTTATCGTTCACAAATCTAGACAATAACTGTCGTGTAGGGACTTGTGATGTAACGAACAACTCCCTAGAGTTATTATTTACATTAGTTTGTGCCTCAACATCAATATGTATAGGAGTGGAAGAACCCGTTCCAGCCGCACAAAGTTGCTCGTTTATCTTACTAGTCAGCGTTCCAAGTAACATAACTTTTGTATCTTCTTTAAAAAGCATTCTAACTCTATCCGGAAGAGGTGATAATATATTGACCTCCGCCTTTACTCTAGCTACACTAGGCCTTGACTTACTAGTTGTTGCCTTATCAACTTGTAGGGGTGCCGCAACGGCTGATGCTAGTGAAAATAGGGCTTCACGAGCAAACATCTGTGTTAATGAACTCGGAAAAGAAATCCAAGTTAAAGCAATTGGTGTCTCCTCTTTTGGATTAAACCACGGTGTCCAATGTTGAATTCGACATTGGTATTGATTATTCACGCCCTTTTCTTTTAGTGTGATGAATGATAATGCCATAGAATACACCTCCGCAAAGTCTTCTCGATTCGATAATCTCACCAGAACATGACGATGATCCAGTAGTCTCAAATTGCAATCTCCTTTGATTCGAAGTGTCGTGTAAAAACCTTTATGAGATCAATCATATCAAGTCTCCCATAAGAGAGAACTCAGCCAAATCGCAATCTCCTTTGATTATATGTCATGTTGTCAAGTGATTGAAGTTCACACACAACGAAAGGGGTTTAAAATGCTTAGTTTCAATGATCAAGTAGAATGGTCCAAAATATAAACTCATACAAGTACAAAGGTTTATCAAACTATTCCGCCTTATGTGTTTGACTATCAATTTGAGAAATAATTTTCCAGCAAATTAAGCTATTTTTTCAACTTCTCAAAATTAAAGTAATTACTAACCGCAAAATATGTATTTTAAATTTGTCAAAACCTTTCATTTCCCTTTCTTAGATTGTCATGAAAAAAAAGAAAGGATAAATTAACTAAATTTAATTAAATTAAATTAAATATATTTGTTAGTTTCAAGGTGTAAAATTTAGTATTGCCTCTATGTTCATGACCTATAGAAAGACATATCCATTTCTCCCTCTGTCCACTTTTATTTATCATGTGCTTTTCGAAAGTTGATTTAATTAATTTTTAAAAATTAATTAGATTATATTAATTTGATATTGTTAACAAAAAATTTATATATTAAAAAATAATACGAATTCTGATAGATATTCATGATACAAATATCGACCAAATATACAAATCAATTATATTTCTCTCCCAGATCTCACTCGCCTCTCTCTCCATTCTAACATGTAACTACAAATCCTTATTATAGACACATTTGCTAAGAATACTTATTACAAATTCTAATAAATAAAAGCCTAATTTGGATCAACTCACTCTTGTCCATACGGTACATATGTAAGACTTCTTTAGGTCCTATTTTAGATACATAAGAGAATCAAATCACCAGCCATACATAGAGAAAAGTGAGAGTGTGCACGTTTTCACACATAATTTTCAGCCCTAGAAGTCAATTTCAAATTGTAATTCCCGCTTTGCTCCCCAAACATTACTAGTAAGAGCATGCATTTTCATTTATAATATATCTTCTTGTCTAGAAAAAAAAAAAAACTAATGTGGAACTTCTAGAGTAAGACCAAGAAAAACACAAAACAAAACAAAAAAACATATGAAATTTTTAAAGAATTACCTTAAGAGTGATTGGACGATTAGTGTTGTCAAAGATAAATTCACTTTTAGAATGATCAATGTGTGGATGATTCTCTATATTCTCCATGATCTCTTGTTCCATGTTTAGAATTATAAATAATAATACTAATATATTTCAAAATCAAGAAGCAATTATAGATGAATTTGAAGAATTTCATTTTCTATAATGAATTCTTGGGAATATATATGGACTAATGTACAGAGGTAATAGAAAGTAATTAATAGTTTTAAGAGGAGTAAGAACTCATCTGTTTACACTTAATTCAGCCCATTAAGTACGTTTGGTTTCTAGGTCTGAATTTGAATCATTTAGATTCAACCCATTAATTTCATTTGTTATATTTTAAAAAAAAATCTCTTAATGGGTCTGAAGAGGTCTGAACGAATCAGATCTATAGAAGACTCTTAACAACATTCTGAATCATTTAATAAGTTATCAAATAATAAATCATCGCTTCACTACTTTGAACGTGTCTTTTTTTATCATAACTAAAAATTTTCTTTCTCTCTATTCTCAATCAAACACCATTATTTCCCTCTTGAATTAGAAAGTTTTCATAATTTCGTTCAAGTATTTTTTTTATAGTAATAATTTTCTTGTATTGACGTGTTTTAAGAACACGGTTGCAATAATATTTTTGATGTATTGTTATTTATCAAGGTTATTGAATGAAAATATAGTACTCCAAATTATAATTATTAAACTTTTAAAACTTTTTTTTAATCAAAAGTAATATATTTTGTTTAAATAAAAATTTTATAATATTTTATTAATATAATGTTCAATTTCACATGCACATTCAGATATTGAAAAGAAACCGTATTAATTATTTAGTTCAGATTTAGAGACCACATCTTAATATTCAAATGTGTATTTAGATCAAAATATCTAAATCTTAATGCAAATCTTAATATTTAGATGTGTATTCAGATTATACTTCTTAATCTTAATGAAACAAATGAGGCCTAAGATTCTATAGACATTACAAGGAAATAAAAATTAAAGAATCATGGTCAATTTTTTATTGTAGTTGAATTTTCAAATAGAAAAATCCTTTTGGCTAGAATCTAATCAGAGTAATATTTTATCTATATTATTTTATTTTTTTGGAACATTTTTATCCTTTTAGTTTGAATACATTTTAACTAAAAAAATGAAATAAAGATAGCTTATTTTAAAATAAAAAAGACATTATAGTTTTAATAAAATTTCTGGCCAAATTTTCTAGCCATTTAACATTTATCCTTTTCAAATCACAAGTTATGTATTTTTTTTTCCCCTTTCTTTTTAGTTGTCATGTTGTGCTATTTGTGAGACTCAATTTGACTAATTTCTTCAAAGCTAAAATAGATTCTATTAATTTGATATTTTAAAATAAAAAATTAAATTTTCAAAAATTATATAAAAAGTAATAATTTAATATTACAATATTATTAAAGTATGAATAATAATGTTGGTTGACCAAAATATTCTTCGAATGATTTATATGCCATTTTAGTGTAATTCTATCATATTTTTGGTTGGTAAGTTGGAAAACTAAAAAATATCACATAATGAAAATAGTACAACAAATATTACTTCCAAAAGATATATATATATATATATATATATATATATATATATATATATATATAAAGAAAAAAGAAAAAAAAAAGACAATGATGGACACATAAATTTGTTTCAACGATTTATAATGTGTTTGAATGTTACAAATCAAGGACTAAAATTTACCATTTTTTAAAATGGTTAAGACTAAAAGTAGTATCTATTATGTGTTTGACTATCAATTTGAGAAATAATTTTGTAAGGAAAATTCTTTTCGCCAAAAAAAAATGGTCAAAATTTGGTCATTATGGTAAAAATATATATTTCACACTATATTACTTCCTCCGTTTAAAAAAGGATAACTTAGTTTGACTTAAAACGGAGTTTAAGAAAAGAAAGAAGACTTTTTAATCTTGTGGTTCTAAATTAAAGTTATATCAAATGTACCAAAATGCCCTTTAATCTTGTGGTTTTAAACATGCCACGTGGAAAATTAAAGTTAAAGTGTTGTCAAAAAAGAAAAGGGGTCATTCTTTTTTAAACAAACTAAAAAGGAAATAGAGACATTCTTTTTGAAACGGAGAGAATATATATTTTTTAAAACATTTTTACCCTTTTAACTTTAATATATTTTAATCAAAAAATGAGAAAAAAATAATTTATTTTAAAATAAAAAATATTATAACCTTTGTAAATTTCTAGCCAAATTCTGAACCTATTTAGTATTATCCTAATATTAGAATAATAAAGATTCCAAAAATACTTTCGAGCAAAACTATGTTTTCAAACTTCTCAAAAGTAACTACTACACTACTCTCTCCATTTCAAAAAGATTGGCCTAGTTTAACTTGAAACGGAGTTTAAGAAAAGAAAGAAAACTTTTTAATCTTGTGGTTCTAAATTAAAGTTATGTCAAATGTACCAAAATGCCCTTTAATCTTGTGGTCTTAAACATGTCATGTGAAAAGTTAAAGTAAATTGTTGCAAAAAAAAGGAGAGAGGTCATTCTTTTTTAAACAAACTAAAAAAGAAATATAGACATTATTTTTAAAACGGAGGGAGTATTACTATCCCAAAATAATTTCTTTTTCCTAAAAGCCACCACACTTCTCTAAATAAATAAATAATATTTAATTCAAAAACTTGGCCAAAGTGACTAGCATTTCCCATTCTGGGATTGTTATGAAAAAATATACTTAATCCGTTAACTTTTACTTGTCATTTATTTCTGAAATAAATTTTTATTTTTATTTATCACTTTTTACATATCATGAAAAAACAATTGTTTTCATATTTTGCTCTCAATATTAAATACTTATTCTTCAAATCATTTTTCAAGACCTAATTATTTAATAGTGATGGTGTGATAAAGTACCTGCAACAATAATTATTTTCTTAATGAACGTGTCAAGTCAAACGATAAAAAGTAAAAATAAACGGAGGGAGTAAAATTAAATGAAACTATTATGTTAGTTTCAAGGTGTAAAATTTGATATTGCCTCTATTGTGATGACCTATAGAAATACATACTAAAAACTAACCATACACTTTTTGACTCAAACACAATATGACAACATTATATTTTGGACTCCTTTGATGCAAACTCAAATATTTTCTTTTTCAATAATCATATCCTGACTTCTAACTTTAACAACATATTTAACAAAACTTTTATCCGAGCACAAGCAATAAAATCGTAGACAGTCAAGTAAATCCAATCTATAAAAGCTCGAATATAATAATTGTATCAAAATTATGGCACGATTGAATTATTATATAAAAAATAATTCAAAATCGAAAGTTTTTATCACAATATAAAAAAAATCATGATCAAATTATTATATCAAAATCAAAATTTTTGATATTGCAATTTTAGTTTACAAAATAGAAAATTGGAAAAGGTGAATGGTGGACCCAAAAAATGCATTATTTTTATTCTATTCTTTTCCTATCGTTATCTTCATAATAACAACGACACCAACCGTTTGGACAAAAATAACTACGTGTTGGGTTTAACTTATAGTATAAGGAATTAATATGATTTCTTTTTTCTTTTTTAGAGTATAAAATTATTCTTTCTTTTAATTTATTTATTTGATTTTAATTTGGTATGGAATTTAAGAAGATCACATTTTTCAATTTTATAGTCTTAAAAATGTAATGAATGTCTTCTAATTTTATGGTATTAAATATGTTAAGTTAAAAGTTGGAATCAAAGAATTGTAAAAATAATACAAAAAAAAAGATATATTTTTCTTTGAAATTAACTCGAAAAGAAAAATAAAACAAATAAATTGAAATCGGAAAAGTATTTAGTTGTTAGAATTTAAAGTCAGGTTTCATATCAACAACTCAATTTAACCCCCACCAAATCCCTTTTTTTTTTGCTTTGTTAGTTACCATATTCCTTTGCTTTTTTTGTTCTTAAGAATATTTTGTTATTGAAGAGCATTTATTAATAATTGGAATACTTCAAGCAATCAAGGATTAAAAAAAAAAAGCCGTTTAATGCAATAAAACTTTTCGTTATGTGAGGGGTTCAAAGAAGAGTCAAACCATAAGGATCTATTATAGGCAGAGTTCTCCTAGATTTCTGCAAGAGGTTGTTTTCGCGGATGAAGCTTCAAAATGTAATTGAAGCTAAAAGTTAGATTCAACTAATTCATAATTAAGGTCCTTAATTATGTTCACTTATGTAATTAGATTAGTGCTAATAAATACATAGTGAACACTTAGGGATAGTTTCATTAGCTAGCTTTTGGATAATTAAGGGTAGTATATATCCTTTAATGAGTGTTTAAGCTAATTTATGCAAAATACTCCAATTTATTTAGATTTTTTTCCTATTTTTAAATATTGTTTTTTGCAAATATTACCTTTGTAAAAGTACTCTTCAAGACAACATTAAACTTATGTCTAACATTTGCTCATATATTATCCTACCTTACAAAGAAAAAATAATTGAATTATCACTTAACATTTGCGATTAGTATTTATAATATTTCAGATCATGATTTCACATTTTTTCGTAAGATTTAAATAAATTTATACGATGATCTAAATTTTTTTGCCCGAGAAATAAAAGAGGGTCATCTAAATATGAAATATCTATCAATATTCGGTACTAACATCTAAATTGCTCAGATTCTTCAAAATTATTTTCACATCCTTATCAAATTCTCCGAAAATACACTACTTTTAAAATATCTGACACACATTTAATAACATTCTTTAAGAATCCGAGAATATGAAAGGTTGGAGTAGTAACATCAACTTTAGGTATATAAATTGTGTGGTGAAAGTTGAAATGTCGTTACACTTTGTTGGTGTGTCCTTTCACTTTTAATTTTTTTTTCCGAATAAATAATATACTTCTTCTTTATTGTTACTTACTCTTCTTCTTCATTACTCAAAAAAAGACTTATTATTACATTGTATATAGACACACATTGAAACTTGAAACAACATAGAAAAGTTTTTAAAAAAAAATTGTGTGTGAAAAAATTGTTTCAATTTCATTATCAATGGCTTCAAAGTTGTTAATGATCATTGTCTTTGTTTTCGATTTAATTGCTTTTGCTTTGGCTGTTGCTGCTGAACAGAGACGGAGCACTGTATGTATCTACTAATTTTATGCTTCATTTTTATATTATTCGTATTTTCGTCTGTTTTAGATTAGAGGCAGATTTAGAATTTGAAATTTATGAGTTTGATAGAACTCCGCTCCTTGTTTTGATGCATTAAGATCACATAACATAAAAATTACTTGTGGTTTTGGTCTTTGATCTTTTCGATTCTCGAAAAAAATGATCGTGTTAATTCGAGAGCTTTGTTTTGTCGTGAGGTAGAATTAAAATTTGAAATTTATGAGTTTGGAACTAATGATTGAATTCATAGCTTATTTTAGTTATTACTGAATTCACAATTACATATTTGAGGAAATTTTTAATTGAGAAAAAGGATAAATATATTCTGAATTATCGTAAATGATATTCTCCGTCATATTTTTGAGATATTGGTAGTTCTACCGTCCAAAACTAGAGCATACATATCTTTTGTACTAATAGACATATACATGTCATAATCTTATTTACCAACTTGACATTTATTAAATATCAGATCGACATATAAGATTGCACCACGTGTCCCTATTTAGGCTCTAGTTTTTGGACGCCAGGGGCACCAATGTCCCAAAAATATGACGGAGAGTATCTGCATACCATTTACGATAGTTCGGAATATATTTACCCTTATTGCCTTTTTAATATATGATCAAAGCAAAATTTCATTAACTTAGTCCATACTATAGCTCCGCCCCTGTTTATAACTACAAAAATATCTATTATTATGCCTACTCTTAGCATTTATTTGAATAGCAACCTCTATGATCAATATTGTTATTTCGAAAGTTATATTTCACAAACTTTTTGTTTTATATTCAAAGTTTACTAGTATATGTACTTCATTTTGATCTAACAACTCGTCGTTTCATTGATCAATAGGCCACAATTCAAACGGATAATGAACAAGTGTATACTTATTGTGTCTATGACTCCGATATTTCAACTGGATTTGGCGTTGGCGCCTTCTTATTTCTCATGGCCGGACAAATCCTTATAATGGTGGCAAGTCGTTGCTTCTGTTTTGGAAAGCCTTTGAGCCCCGGTGGCTCAAGGGGTTGTGCTGTTCTGTTATTCGTCATTTGTTGGTATATGACTTACCACAATATTTTTTTTCAGACTCGATATATAATGTGATAATAATTAAGTTATTAACCTATGTTTTAGGGTTACATTTTTCATCGCGGAGGTGTGTTTGTTGGCTGGTTCAGTTAGGAACGCGTATCATACCAAGTATAGATCATCACTCTTGTTTAATGATCGACCTGTATCTTGTGAGACTGTGAGAAAAGGCGTTTTTGCTGCTGGAGCCGCGTTTATTTTCTTCACTAGCATAATCAATAAGTGTTACTTTATCAGTTACTCCAACGCTAAGAGTGGAGCCGGACCATATGGTGGAGAAGCTGGTGTGGGAATGGCAGCCTACAAATGAGTATGATCAATCATGAAGTTCTATATGTATAATAAATTTTTTCAATTTTTAGTTGTACTTGACTTCATAATTTGGTACTTTTTTTTTTTTTTTGGAGAATGTTTTTGTTACTATAGGTGTTTGATTCTTTTATGTTTGTGCAAAAATGTTTTTAGTCCTTTGCAAGATCCTTTTCAAATTTTTTGTATTGTTGTTTATAAGATATATTTTTGAAAAGAGAGTCCTTCGCGCAAACTGTTTTGAATAGGTAAATCAATTATTTGTTCGTGGCGAGCAGGGAGGAGAGTAGTAATTAAAAAAAAAGGCTACAAGGATAGGAATTATTTTTGTAGAGAGTCGATGCTTTAAGACGGACTCTGATAGTAGTTGTCACCTACTCACGTCGTCAAATATGGGAAAGAGTACCTTTATAAAATAAAGAATAGCTACCATAAGATTTATGATAAAATTTGATGGATGAAATCATTCTTAAAAAAGCGAGACTCCATCCAAATCCTTCACTCCTTGGTTGAGACGTTCTGTTCTATAAACATCCCCACTAAAGAATGATTCACTTTCAAGAAAATTGATATTTTGTTTTAAAAAATAAATTAAAATAGAAAGGGTGATTAATTCCTGACCAATAAATGGTGTTAGCTTGTAGTAATGTAGACGTTATTTGAATGGATTTTGTCAATATGTAAATTCACATTAATCTATATAATAATTTATAATGTCAATTGACAATTGACATAGTACTCACTTGAAGGGTTAAAACTCTGGCGTCATTTGGAAAGAAAAACTGCATTACTATTCTGCGTACGCTTCGATATATTGTTTAGCTACAAAATTTATCTATCGTTAATTACATATATGTAATTTTGAAATTTGGAAAGCACTATAAATATGTGGGGTGGGATGGGATCAGGAGCAGGGGTGGAGCGTGGAGGGTATTAGGATCCGATCGTACAAAAGATATAATGAGTTTAATATGTCACTTGTAAAACTTATTTTATTTTTCTTATTCTTAAATAAATTTGATTTCTTGATTATAAAAAAAAATATTTTTTAAATTTTTGATCAACTAACCATGATTTATTTAGGGAAAAAAAATAAATATATCCCCGAACTATCGTAAATGATATGCAGATACCTCCGTCATACTATTGGGATATTAGTGTCCCTGCCGTTAAAAACTAGAAAATATATACCTTTTATACTAACGGATATACACGTGTCATAATCTTATCAAGCGACCAGACATTTATTAAACATCAGATCGACAGATAAGATTGCGCCATGTATCTTTATTTAAGCTTCTGTTAGAGTGAAGGATATATATGATCTAGCACGATAGCACCTATCTCCCAGAAGTATAACGGATAATATATGTATATCATTTACGATAGTTTGAAATATATTTGTCATTTCCCCCTTTTTTTAAAATAGAAAACATGTTTCTTCCCTACCAATCAAGTAGCAACAAAGCTAAAAAGCACGCTTGTTTTTGTCTGACTTCACTATTTTAGTGTTTTTGACTTTTGACTTCTTACTAATTTATATTTATATATATACTTAGTATAAAATATATATTATCTAAGCATTTTTTTGGGTATATATTTTTTACTCCTTTTTTAAAAAAATTTCATTCTTGAAATAGAACTTCTAGATTAATGTATTTGACCTTTGAAATAAAAAAATAATAATTCATTATACTACTAATAAAAGCAAGTAGTGAGGTAAAACAAATCTATCTCTTAACCTACAAGTAATATTAAGTTGGCTTCTACTAAATTGCAAGAGTCATGCCTCTCTAAGTTAATGAAAACATGCACACACAAATGACTTTTTTTTTGTTGTTATATTGTTAATTTATTACTCGCTTTCAATTTATTTGTCTTATTTTCCTTTTAAGTCTGTCTAGAAAAGAATGCGTCATTCTGAATTTTACGACTCTTTAATTTTAATATCTCATATGATATGTTTAAAGGACACAATCACACTATTAAAAACATTTACATTATACACGTATCTTTACTTTAATATTAAAAGATTCGATATTTTTTTTACTTTCTTAAATTTCACGCTAAATCAACAAATAATCAGATGAAGTAGTTGATAAAGAACGCTTCAATAAAATGTCAACATCCATATTTTCTTGTCATCTTTACCAAATATAACCTAAGCTCACTCGTCATCATATTTCTATCATATTTTGCTTCAAAGCCCTTTTCTTCCCTCCACATATTGATGTTTTTTCAAATTTTCGATCACACATGATTCAAAAAAATCACCTCGTACTAGCACCGCTCTTAGTCAGCTAACCAAGAATCACAGGAATTTTTCCTTCCATCCGTCCCTTCTGAGATTGGTTTTCCCTCCTCTTTAAACATACGAAAAATGGAAAATATCGAATCGATTGATAATCTTCAATCCATTATGTCAATGTATAGACCTTTGAAGAAGCTCAAAATTAGCCCATCATCACAACATAATAGCCTTAGATCAAGTGGATACGGGGTGGAGCCTGTAGCTCAGAGGATTAGAGCACGTGGCTACGAACCACAGTTTCGTTTTCCTTTTGCTCTAGATGATCCTCCATCAAGTAATTGTCACCTTAATTGGCAATCACTTACTCAAAATCAAACTATGATTTCTTTTGCACCTCAAAGTTGCTTTAATCAGTGTCGAATCATTGACAATGGGACGAGGACGACTACGATGATGAATGTTCATGGCACTGTCTCCTCCCCTGCATCTAAACGATACAGGGGAGTTAGACAACGCCATTGGGGAAAATGGGTAGCAGAGATTCGCCTTCCTCGTAAAAGAACTAGACTTTGGTTAGGCACGTTTGAAAGTGCTGAAGAAGCTGCTTTTGCTTATGATGTCGAGGCCTTTAGACTCAGAGGAACAGATGCACGTCTTAATTTCCCACATCTGTTCCTCGGAGACCTGGCCCCGTCTGATAAGAACATAGACGTGACTAACTCAGCATCGTCAAGCACTACTTCATTCGCGAAAAATCCTTCTCAAATCCAACACAATAAACGGTTCATCAAGCAATGTCGGAACAAAAACAAGGTACCTTCAGCTGTGGAACAGAGTACCTCTGTTTTAGAAAAAGAAATAACAATGCAGGATAAGGTCGCGTACAATAAACCCTCGTGGTATGACACTTACTTGGACTCTGTGCATAACGAGAGCTTAGTGCACGAGACTTCTCCAGAGCTTAGTGCACGAGACTTCTCAAAGATGTTTGATGGGAGCGATTTTTATGAATCGACACCAAAATATACTAATAATATACAACAAGAAAATAGTGATATGTGGAAGAGTGTATTTCAATCTACTCCATTTGGGAATTACAGTATTTGTACTGATGATAGTTTGCAGCAACAACAGCAGCAGTGTGATTTTACTATTACTGATCCAGGCTTCGGGGACGATGTTTTCGACTTTTCCTCCAAACTCCTAGAATAGGTGGTTACTTCTAGGGATCATGGGCGGAGCTACGTGATTTCTTGTGGTCAGCTGAACACTCTTCGTTGGAAAATTATTCTGAATAGGTCAAATCTTACTTTATATTGGTTTATAATAGCATTTTGGCGACAATCTTTTCAACTTTTCCTCCATAGCCGTGGAATAGGTGGTTACTTCCAGATCGAGGCGGATTCAGGGCGAGTTCTAAGTTGAAGTGAACCTATTATTTTCAATTTATAACTCTATACACATATACTTTGAGTCGAATTTAGAATTTAAAGTGAACTAATTGTACTTTTTAATTATAGATATAGAATCTCTATTTTTTTTATTTTTTTTGACTTCTATACGTATGTTGTACACAAATATATTTGAGTTTGATCGAACTCATAGTTAAACTATTGCATCACTCTCCATGTATAATAAGATCACAATTATTTTAAATTCGCATTTTCTAAGTTAAAATTCCTAACGACTTCATCCAAAACTATGCTCGAGACATATAATCCTCAATACGATAGTTGCCGCTCTCATATGGACTATGAAATTTGTCAAATTAGCATACTAAAATAAACATCAAAGATCCCAAATATGACACCGGAAAAATAAGTAAAAAATCCACTTATTAACACAAAAAAATAAATAAGAAATTTACTTATTTTTTATGAATATATCTTCCATTAAAATTATTTTACCCCCTAAATTCCTTATCTCCACTTCTCAAAAAATGGAACTAATGTCCTCATATTCTTATCAAAGTACTATATAACTTGAGTTTTTGTAAATTGTAGGTCACTACAATTTTATTTTATACAGAGTTCTTAATTTTTGATATAAGAAATTTAAAATATTATTTTTTTTCTGTTCATTTTATAAGTGGTCAATAGATCTTAATTCGAATACCCCAAATAATTTATGCACTCTTCATTTCTCTTAACTTTTTTTTTTTATAAAAAAAATTGTTATTATTTTGGCTCAATTTCTTGCAATAAAATAAGATTAAACTACACACATAACACATCCATATAGAAATTAAAATTTATGCAAGAGTTCTTCATGTATTTGCATTAAATATTCTATGAGTACACGTTTCAATATTATTTCATCATCAAATCTAGTACAGAACAAACCTTAAAAAAAACTAACCAATTAATGTTTCCATATTTTTCTTCTTTTTTCCCATACAATTTTGTAACAGAACTCTGTTTCAATCTTAACCAAATAACTGCCTCAAAAAATATAGTTTTTCATCAAATCTCAATATCCAATTATATCCACTAGGAATTTTTTTTTAGGTTCTGCAAGTTTTGCTATTTTTAGTAAATTTCCTTTATCTTCAACTCACTATAAAAGGTGACATCTAACATATCACACATATAATATCTATAATTCATTATACAAAATGTCTTGTACACAAAGAGGAAGTTGCATTTCTGGGCTCTTTCTCTTGTTGTTAGCTCTTGCTTGTGAAGCGAATTCGGGGTTTATAGGAGTTAAAGATTCTCATTTTGAACTCAATGGATCCCCTTTTCTATTCAATGGTTTCAACTCATATTGGTTGATGCATGTTGCTGCTGAACCTACTGAAAGGTACAAAGTCACTGAGGTTCTTAAAGATGCTTCTACCGCTGGTCTTTCTGTTTGTCGTACTTGGGCTTTTAGTGATGGAGGTGATAGAGCATTACAAATATCAGCTGGTGTTTATGATGAACGTGTTTTTCAGGTTATTATTATAGTATCAATGATTATTTTTTTTTTGCATTATCGCGTTGTAATGCATGTGTGTCCCTTACTTGTTTCTAAATTTAGGGTTTGGATTTTGTGATCGCGGAAGCTAAGAAATATGGTGTTCGTTTAATATTGAGCTTTGTGAATCAATGGAATGATTTTGGAGGAAAAGCTGAATATGTTTGGTGGGCGAGAAACGCAGGAGCTCAGATTAGTAATGACGATGAATTCTATACTCATCCTGTACTCAAAAAATACTTGAAGAACCACATTGAGGTATATACGGGGTAATTATTAGTTAATACATATAAAACTTTTTTTATATAATTAATATTATGAAATTGTTACAGAAAGTTATTACAAGGTTGAATAGTATCACTAAAGTTGCTTACAAAGACGATCCAACAATTATGGCATGGGAACTTATGAATGAGCCTCGCGATCAAGCTGACTATTCAGGAAAAACTGTTAATGTAAGTTTCAAATTCAAGTGTAATTTTAAAAATATCAAATCTATAATTGACGTTTTTGATGAATATTGTTATAGGGTTGGGTTCAAGAAATGGCGAGTTTTGTGAAGTCATTAGATAACAAACACTTGTTGGAAGTTGGAATGGAAGGATTTTATGGCGATTCAATTCCTGAAAGGAAATCAGTTAATCCTGGTTATCAAGTTGGAACAGATTTCATTAGTAACCATCTTATCCATGAGATTGATTTTGCTACAATCCATGCATACACTGATCAATGGTACGTAGTATTTACATGATCTTTTGGATCTGTACGTACAATTTCATATGTTTAAATATTTATTTATATCGGTTGTTATATAGGGTGTCTGGACAAAGTGATGAAGCACAATTGGTGTGGATGGAGAAGTGGATAACAAGTCATTGGGAAGATGCAAGAAATATATTGAAGAAACCTTTAGTACTTGCTGAATTTGGAAAATCTAGTAGATCAGGTGAAGGATCCAGAGATATATTACTGAGTAGTGTATATAGAAATGTGTATAATTTGGCAAAAGAAGGTGGAACAATGGGAGGAAGTTTAGTATGGCAACTAATGGCACATGGAATGGAGAACTATGATGATGGTTATTCTATTGTTTTGGGACTAAATCCTTCAACTACACAAATTATTTCAAACCAAGCTCATATCATGACAGCTTTGGCTCATTCTTTTAATTCATGAGTGAAGACATTATTATTACACATTTGAATGATCTTAAATCCATCATTTTTAGTATTATTAATTTGAGATGATCTTACCAAACATGTTGAAGTTGATTAATTAAACTCAAGAATGTGATTGAATAAATTGTTTTAGTAAAAAGGAAAGATATGTTTTATGTCCTCTTGTTTTTATTTTGAGTTTAATATTTTAGTTTGAAATTCACAAAATAACACATGCAATTATATTGCTATCGAACATATACAAACAACAAAAAGAAAATTAAAAAAACAGAAAAGTCCACTATTGCAATCTTCCATTAAGTCCGTCGTCTCTGAGCTCTCTTCATTGACCTTCTCATTTTCTTGGGATAAATGCCTTCAAAAAATTCGACAAACCATTCTGGCTTACGATATTTAAACACGAGGCTCCACAGAACAGTTCCAACAACTAGTCCACAACTATAGCCTATGACTACTGATTCCCACGTAAATCCACTAAAAAAATATGACTCATCTTCAGATTCCAATGGTTGAGGAACATGGGATGGATCACTCGTTCCACATTGATTTGATAAAGGAGGACCACATAGATCAAGGTTACCGCCATACGAGTCATTTTCAAATGTGTTGAATTGTAGACCTTGAGGAATCGATCCAATAAGAAGATTCTGAGAGAGGTTTAAGACTGCTAGAAACTTCATTCTTGTCAATTCCCTTGGAATCTTTCCTGTGAGCCGATTCCAGGAGAGATCTAACGCTTCAAGCTTATTCAATTGCCCCAATTCCATTGGAATGTGACCTATGAGATTGTTATGGGATAAATTGAGTAGCCAAAGTGAGCTGAGACCCTTTAGTGTTTTCGGAATGGCACCTTCAAAATGGTTGCTCGAGAGGTCTATGGTTGTCATAATTATGCTGATTCTTTCTAGCTCAATGTCCTGCCCTTTGATCACCAAACTCACAGAATCCTCATACGATGTGTACAATGACATCAAATCTGGTTCCATGTACTGAATCTCTCCTGTGTCTTCACCATCTAATTTAATCATTGCCTTGAAGTTTCCAAAGATTTTTACTGGAAGTGAGCCACTGAATTGGTTATGCGAAAGATCAAAAATTCGCAACTTGGGAAAGCAAAACGTACTCTGACAAGTACTAATTGGTCCATGGAACACATTGGACTTCAATATTAGGACCTGCAGTTCTTCAAGTTTCCTAGCCAAGCTGGAAATGTGTCATTTATTGCGTTATTCCCCATATCAACAACTTCTAAATTACTACAGTTGAGCAACGAGAAAGGCAGAGTTCCTTCAAATTGATTACCATTTAAGACAATGGTTCTCAATGTAGTGCTCTTCGCACATAATGGGGGAAGACTCCCTGTGAAATTGTTCCTTCTTAAGTCCAACACTTTGAGACTAGACATGCTTCCCAAGCAACTTGGAATCGAGTTATTCAAGTTGTTGTGTGATAAATCTAGAAATTCAAGATTGTTCATGTTACAAATGGATGAAGGTAGTGGACCCTGAAGGGAGTTAAATTTAAGATCAAGAAACTTCAGATTATGGAAATGAAATTGATGTAGGTGGCCTGTTAAAGAATTATGCGAAAGATTTAGGTACCTCAAGTTGTCCCACCTTATGCGGCTAAACCAGTTTGGGATTTTTCCACGAATCTTATTGTTAGAAATATCCAAGACCCGAAATTTCTTTACATTTTTCAAGAAGTGTGGAAAATCCTTCAGTTCACAAGATGATAACAGCAAAATTTCTAGGTTAGGAAAAGTGATTTGTATTCCCTCATCGATGGTGATGTTATTTGATGAAAGGTCAAGGGTAGAAAGATTTGTGAGATTCACAAGTGATTGAGGAAAAAAATCACTGAGTTGATTATGGCTTAAACCCAGGCGTACCAATGTTGGGTTTGTTTTGAGCTCATCGGGTAGTCCACTAAATCGATTATTATCGAGCCACAACTGACCTAGCAAAGGGAGGCTAAACAGCGAAGATGGTATGATACCATTCAGTGAGTTGTAGGACAAATCCAGTTGGGTTAGCTTTTGAAGCATGCTAAAATTATTAGGCAGTGGGCCAGATAAGGAATTACTTGACAAGTCTAACTCTTGAAGATGTGTCAAGCTTACAATTGTAGAAGGAAACGAACCGATGAAAGTGTTTTTAGAAAGATATAAATAACGTAACTCTTGGAGGTTAGAAAAAATATTGGGAATCTCACCTAAAAAGGAGTTGGACGAAAGACCTAGATATGTGAGGTGCTTCAATTTAGAGATTGTGGAAGGAATATGGCCGGTGAAATGATTATAAGATAAAATCAAGTCCGTAATTTTTGTTAGGTTGCCAATGGAATCAGGAATGGAACCAGAGAATTGACATTCATAGAGGTTCAAGATATTCAAGGAACTGAAGGTGCCAATTGAATCAGGCAGCTCACCGGAGATACCTGTGTTAGAAATATCCAATTCCAACAGAGTAGTGTTGCTCGGGTGGATCTTTGGTAAAACTCCTTTGAGAAGATCATTTCTACCCAATTTGAGATTTTCCAATTCTGGCACAAGGAAAAAGCTCTCTGTGATAACACCTTGCAGATTAGTAGATTCAAGATCCAGGTACCTTAAGGAGGAAGAAGAAATATTCACAGGTATCGGAGATGAGATGTTGATAGCAGAGAGAGAAAGTATCTCCAGATTTGTCAAGTTCTGAAGTATGGTTTCAAATGATGTCTGATCAAGTTGTAACCCATACAACAGTATAGAAGAAAGATAAAGTGAAATCAAATTGGAAAGGTATGAGATTTCTGTTGGGATTTCCCCTTCAAAGAAAGAATGAGAAAGGTTGAGATGCCTCAAATTCGTCAATCGGCCAATGTTATGCGGGACTAAAGAAGAATGGAAGTTATTATAAGCAAGGTTTAGTGTCCGGAGATGATGGAGTTGGAAGAGGCTGCTATTGGGATGAATAGTTCCATCAAGCAAACTGCAACTAAGGTCCAATCCGATAACATGACCGGTCAACATGTCACAAGTGACCCCGTCCCAACTGCAGCAGTCCCTACTCTCATTCCAAGACTTTGTTTTTGGGATATCAACATATTTCAGATTACTATCATCCCAACATATACAGAGATCATCGATTTGAAAGGATTGTTTGAATTGAAGCAAAGCAAAAGCTTCAGTGGGAGAGCAAAGATGATGCATGGATGAAGAAAAGCTTTCACTAACTATCAACAAAATACAGCAGACAAGTGAATAAAACAAAAACATAATTCCCATATTCTTTTTGCTTATTTTCAGCAAATAATAAGATGATGTTGCTAAATCAATCATCATAATCGTAATATATATATACATGAAAAGGTTGTGTCAAGTGTGTACACATAACAACCAACTTTTCTATTTTATAGTTGTTCACAACAACTATATCCAGGGGCGGACCCACATTGGGTCCAGGGTGTTCACCGAACACCCTCGTCAAAATGATACACGATATATATAAGGTAAATTTTCTGTATTTTTGTAGATGTATATGTTTTGAACCCCCTCAATACCAATTAAAATTAGATGGCTCAATGGTAAGACCATGCATTTGAACTTCAGAAATAAAATATATTGTAAAAAAATATTGAAAGCTATTTTCTTACAAAGACTCTTAAACTTTAAATGAATTATATATTTTTTATTATTTAAAGTTTATTAAAATGAAAAAACTAATTTATTTCTAAAAATTCATATTATGATGTTAATACTAATAGTTTAACTATATGTATTTAGGAAATAAATTATTGCCCTAAGACACACCATAAAAAAGAGATATATTCCAACATTGAATATATGTATATATCTTTTAAATTATCAATAATATTGTTTGAAAATAATTACAACAAATAATTTGCATCTAATGAGCCCAGAGTAGGTAAATCCTTCATTTTGCCATTTTTGTATATTCTTATTATTGTATTTCCTTTTTCAAAATGCTATGCCATGCTTTATTTTGAGTCAAGGGTCTATCGAAAGCAATCTCTCATAGAGATAAGATAGCCACATACTCTATTTTTCTCTAGATCCACTTATAAGATTATATTAAATATATTATTGTTATTGACTTGTCGATCGGACTGTGAGGTAAAACATCCACACAAATTCAATGGGGTACTTGCCCCCCCCCCATCTACCACAAAATAGTGAAAAAAGTTGTTCCATTAAGACTCTCAAGTCTTTTAAGTCTTGGTTGCTAGCAGGGGCGGACCCACATTGGGTTCAGGGTGTTCACCCGAACACCCTCGGCAAAAAAATACACGATATATATAAGGTAAATTTTTTGAATTTTTGTAGATGTATATATTTTGAACCCCCTCAATAACAATTAAAATTAGATGGCTCAATGGTAAGATCCCTGAATATTAAGCTGCATGCCTCAGGTTCGAATTCCATCATTAACATTTTTATTTTTCGAACATCCTGAACGAAAATCCTGAGTCCGCCACTGATTGCTAGTACCAATTATTCTCTAAATGTGGTTTTCATTTAGAGGTCATCCACCATCTTGTGTTACGCAAATAATGTGAACTGCAACAAATTCCAATGAAAGATATTATTGCTTGACTAGACCGCAAGATATAAAAAAAATGTTATTTTTTTAAACTTCATGTGAAAAATAAAAATGCTTTTCTGGAGGTAGAAATAATTCTAGATATTTTCTAAGATTATTATTATTTAGAATCATTCCTACACAACTATAAATAGGAGTAGCATTAGGCATTTGTAAACAACTCAAGACCAACAAAAAATAAATAGTCTTCTTTTATAATAAAGTTTTTTTAATTCAAAATGTTATTTCTCCTTTCTAGCTTCCTCTTCTTTAGTTGAATCTTTCGATCTTAACTAACGATTTTAATTTGGGCTCTCACTTCTAACAACCTTTTATTACTCATATTTTGTAGTGTTCCACAAAGACTTTTTAGAAGACAGAAGATTTAACGAAATAGTTAATACTCACCTATGTTCTAATTTTTCTTTAGATATTGTGTTCATTTTGAGGTAAATGTATCTGAATTTTGATCAAAATAGTTGTAATAATATCGAACTTTGAAAAGAACATTTTACCTCCTGCATTATTTAATAGTGTATTTTAAAAGTATATATGTGCCCACGTGAACATCATAAATATTGCATCATTATAAATAATAATGTATCTACGTTGACACATATATACCTTTAAAATACACTATTAAATAATGCAGGGATAAAACTAAGATTCTCCATAAAGTTTAATATGATAACAACAATTTCAACCAAAGTAGAAGTATTTTCCAGACCTTTTTCCTCAAAAGTAAAAAATAACAATAATTGAAGACATGATTTAACTCCTACATTTACTTGTGTAATATAACATTAAGGATACCGTGTGGAATATATTTTTCAAACTTATGACTCACATTCTATAATTTTCCACAAGACTTTTCACATCCATGTAGTTGTATTAGAAGTAAGCCAAATTTCCACAAAGATTACATGGGACAAATATGATGAGATGGAATATAACTAAATCAGTAGTCGAAGCAAATGCGAAAAACAACAAGGTTCTTACATAGACCACAAAAAACGAGCCAGAGTAGCTAAACCCTCCATTTTGGTGATTTTTGTATAGTCTTATTGTTGTAATTCCTTTTTCAAAATGCTATGTCATACTTTATTTTGAGTCAAGGGTCTATCGGAAGCAACCTCTCATAGAGATAAGGTAGCCGCACACTCTACTTTTTTTCTAGACCCATTTATAAGATTACACTAAATATATTATTGTTGTTATTGACTTGTCTATCTGACTGTGAGGTAAAACATCCAGACAAATAAAATGGGGTACTTGCCCCCATCTACCACAAAATAATTTGAGATTACAACATACAATTTTAATTTTTTAAATTTTGTGTCAAGTCAAAACAGACAAATTGAAACGAAGGGAGTAACATCTAATTCTCAAATAAGCCAACACTTCTAAAATACTTCAGATTTACCTTTAAGTTGTTACCGACTACAATTTTTGCTTCTAAACAGCTGATGTTGTTTGATAAATTTGATGACGGACATTATTGGTTGCTCACAACTTGTATTTTATTCTCGAAAGGAACCTCTCTATCTCTACCTCATAGAGATAAGGTCTCTTTTCACTCTACCTTTCTTAAACCTCGATTTAAGGTATTACACTGGATATATGAAATTCAGAAGTTTAAAAATAGTCTTGAAAATTGAAAGCTTAAAGTTATTATGGAATGAAAAGAGTATGTGAGTATTAGTTGTACATGTGTTAAAAGAATAAATTACTCATTTACCCCTATTGATTTAGTTTTATGTCTTTTTATTGAGAACATTACTTAGCATAGCAATATTGAATATTTTGTTTTTTTAAAAAAGTAAGTTGCAGAAAATATTAAATAGGTGACCACTACAATGATTGCTCTTCAAGAGACGGTGGCGGTGGTGCTTCAATGGAAACTGGAGGAGTTAGAGTTGTTGTTATCGTTTAGATATTTGTGGTTTCGATAAATCAATAAAATAAGTTTTTAGTGCTCTTTTGAGTTTTTAAAAAAAAAAAAGCAAAAAAAAAACATAATTCTCACTTACGTATAAAGGGGAATCTTTTTTCTTTACTTTTATTTAAAAATAGGGATAATTTATACTATTTGCTTGCTCATTTGTTTGTAAATAATATATATTAATTTACAATAAATTCAATATTCAATAGTTAATAATTCATGCATTTTAATGTCTGCATAACTAAATAATATCCACATAATTAATACATGGATAACTAATAACTACATAACTAAACCCAACATTACTAAATCTTGCATAACTAATATTTGCATGATTAAACTCTGCATAACTAATATTTGCGTAACTCTAACCAATAACCAAACGACCTATAAATACACAACTTGTGGTCCATGAATGAGTTTCTAACAACTTGTTACTCATATTTTATAGTGTTTCACAAGGCTTTTTAGAAAACGGAGAGGACTTGAGAAAAAAATTAGTACTCCCCTATATATGTTCTAATTTTTCTCTAGATGTGTATTCATTTCGAGGTCATCTCACCTGCCACTATATCTGTAGATCCCACCACATGACTATCTCTGCAGTGTGTGTCACCTAAGACGATGTGAATTGATCCCGTTACGTAACACACTAGGAAAATTTGCTGTAGAACTTGCAACAAATTTCTATTTCTTGACTAAGTTAATGAGGACAAACTCCATGTAGTTGTAGTAGAAATAGATGCTTAAAAAACTTCAAGGTCTTTAAGCCAATTTCCACAAAAACATAAGGGAAACAAAGGGAGAAATATGATAAAGTTCAGCTAGGGAATTACTACTAGAATAACACATATAATTAAGTTGCTATCAAAATATATACAAACAACAAACAGAAAATACATCACAAAGACAACTAGCTCTTTCAATATTCAATTAAGTCCGTCGTCTTTGAGCTCTCTTGATTGACCTTCTCATTTTCTTGGGATAAAGGCCTTCAAAAAATTCGACAAACCATTCTGGCTTACGATATTTAAACACGAGGCTCCACACAACAGTTCCAACAACTAGTCCACAGCTATAGCCTATGACTACTGATTCCCACGTAAATCCACTAAAAAAATATGACTCATCTTCAGATTCCAATGGTTGAGGAACATGGAATGGATCACTCGTTCCACATTGCTTTGATAAAGGAGGACCACATAGATCAAGGTTACCGCCATACGAGTCATTTTCAAATGTGTTGAATTGTAGACCTTGAGGAATCGATCCAATAAGAAGATTCTGAGAGAGGTTTAAGACTGCTAGAAACTTCATTCTTGTAAATTCCCTTGGAATCTTTCCTGTGAGCCGATTCCAAGAGAGATCTAACGCTTCAAGCTTATTCAATTGCCCCAATTCCACTGGAATATGACCTTTGAGATTGTTATGGGATAAATTGAGTAGCCAAAGTGAGGTGAGATCCTTTAGTGTTTTTGGAATGACACCTTCAAAATGGTTGCTCGAGAGGTCTATGGTTGTCATAATTGTGCTAATTCTTTCTAGCTCAGTATCCTGACCTTTGATCACCAAACTCACAGAATCCTCATACGATCTGTACAATAACATCTTTGATGGTACCATGTACTCAATCTCTCCTGAGTCTTCATCGTCTAATTTGATCATTGCCTTGAAGTTTCCAAAAACTTTTGCAGGGAGAGAGCCACTGAATTCGTTACGTGAAAGATCAAAAATTCGCAACTTGGGAAAGCAAAATGTAGTCTGACAAGTACTAATTGGTCCATGGAACATATTGGACTTTAATATTAAGACCTGCAGTTGTTGAAGTGTTCCGAGCCAAGCAGGAAATGTGTCATTTATAGCGTTATTCCCCATATCAACAACTTCTAAATTACTACAGTTGAGCAACGAGAAAGGGAGAGTTCCTTCAAATTGATTACCATTCAAGACAATGGTTCTCAATGAAGTGTTCTGTGCACATAATGGGGGAAGACTCCCTGTGAAATTGTTCCTTCTTAAGTCCAACACTTTTAGACTAGACATGCTTCCCAAGCAACTTGGAATCGAGTTATTCAAGTTGTTGTGTGATAAATGTAGAGATTGAAGATAGTTCATGTTACAAATGGATGAAGGTAGTGGACCCTGAAGGAAGTTAAATTTAAGATCAAGATACCCTATATTATGGAAATGAAATTGTGGTAGCTGGCCTGTTAAAGAATTATGCGAAAGATTTAGGTAGTACAAGTTGTCCCACCTTATGCCGCTAAACCAGTTTGGGATTTGGCCACAAATCTTATTGTTAGAAATATCCAAGGCCTGAAGTTTCTTTACATTTGTCAAGAAGTGTGGAAAATCCTTCAGTTCACAAGATGATAACATCAAAACTTCTAGGTTAGGGAAAGTGATTTGATTTCCCTCATCGACAGTGATGTTATTCGATGAAAGGTCAAGGATAGAAAGGTTTGTGAGATTCGAAAGTGATTGAGGAAAAGAACCACTGAGTTGATTATGGCTTAAAAACAGGCGTACCAATGTTGGGTTTGTTTTGAGCTCATCGGGTAGTCCACTAAATCGATTATTATTGAGCCACAACAGACCTAACAAAGGGAGGCTAAACACCGAAGATGGTATGGTACCATTCATTAAGTTGTACGACAAGTCTAAGCATTGAAGATGTGTCAAGCTTACAATTGTAGAAGGAAACGAACCGATGAAGCTGTTGTTAGAAAGATATAAATAACGTAGCTCTTGGAGGTTAGAAAAAATATCGGGAATTTCACCTGGAAAGGAGTTGGATGAAAGACCTAGATATGTGAGGTGCTTCAATTTAGAGATTTTGGAAGGAATATGGCCGGTGAAATGATTATAACTGAAATCCAAATACCTAATTTGTGTAAGATTGCCAATGGAATCAGGAATGGAACCAGAGAATTGACATCTTTTGAGGTTCAAGATATCCAAGGAACTGAAGGTGCCAACTGAATCAGGCAGCTCACCGGAGATTCCTGTGTTAGAAATATCCAACTCCAACAAAGTAGTGTTGCTCGGGTGGATCTTTGGTAAAACTCCTTTGAGAAGATCATTGTCACCCAGTTTGAGATTTTCCAATTTTGGTAAAAGGAAAAAGCTCTGTGTGAAAATACCTCGCAGATTAGTATCTGTAAGATCCAGGTACCTTAAGGAGGAAGAAGAAATATTCACAGGTATCGGAGATAAGATGTTGATAGCAGAGAGAGAAACTACCTCCAGATTTGTCAAGTTCTGAAGTATTGTTTCAAATGTTGTCTGATCAAGTTGTAATCTATACACCAATAAAGAAGAAAGATCAAGTGAAACCAAATTGGAAAAGGTACGAGATTTCTGTTGGGATTTTTCCACTAAAGTAAGACCGAGAAAGGTTGAGATGCCTCAAAATTCGTCAATCGGCCAATGTTATGGGGGATTGAAGAAATATTGAAGTCATTGTAAGCAAGATTTAGTGTGTGGAGATGATGGAGTTGGAAGAGGCTGCTATTGGGATGAATAGTTCCATTAAGCAGACTACAACCAAGGTCCAATCCGATAACATGACCGTAACAGTCACAAGTGACCCCGTCCCAACTGCAGCATCGCTACTCTCATTCCAAGACTTTGTTTTTGGGATATCAACATACTGCAGATCAGTCACATCCAAACATCTAGGAAGTCAGAGATTTTAAAAGATTGTTTGAAGTGAAGCAAAGCAAAAGCTTCAGTGGGAGAGCAAAGATGATGCATCATCACAGAGGAAGAAGTAAAACTTTCACTAACTATCAACAAAATACAAAAATGAATAAAACAAAAACAGAATTCCCATCTTTTTTGTATTCAGCAAATAACTAAATGTTTGTTCTTACAAATTAATCGTCATTATCCACATATATATACTAGTTTATGAATTACACTTGTGTAGTTTTTTGTGAAAATAATGAATAATAAAATGCTAGTGAATCTTTAACAGTGCTATGACAAGAAACTTCGAATGAGGGTCGTATCTTAATGTTAAAATTAATTGATTAATTTTCTTAAAATAAATAAAAAGATAATAATAGGGATAAGTACAAGCAAGGGGCTATTTGAGATAACAAGTCTCTACTAATTAACAAGCAATGGAGAAAATAAGAACTAGAGAAAACTAGGTATTCTATGATCATTACCGAGTTTATAATCCTCATTATGATAATATTACAAATGAGGATGCTTAAGTAATGCAAGAATATAAAAGCCAGTAATAAAGATGAGTTATCCAACTCAAACTTTATTAATATGTATGAACTAAAAAAAATTGTTTGCCTGTCTAAAATAATCTGAAGTATTTTCCACAATCTACAACAAACAAACAAGTGTTAAAAGTGTTTACTTCTTGGTGGCTAGTACCAATTATTCCATATTTGTTTTCTCTAAATATTGTTTCATTTCGAGGTCATCGACTATCTCTGCAGTGTGTGTCACCTAAGTCAATGTGAATTGGACCCAACTCCCATTATGTAAGACGAACGGTAGAAAAATTTGCTGCAGAATTTGTAACAAATTTCCAATGAAAGATATTGTTGCTTGACTAAGTCAAGTGAGAAAAATAAAAAATAACAATACTCCTGCGTTTAGTTGGAGTAGGTAATGTAACATCAATGATAATTTTCAAACTTATCAGTCACATTCTATAATTTTCCACAAGCTTTTCACATTAAGGTTAATGAGAGAAACTCCATGTTAGCTGTAGTAGAAATAGATGTTTAAAAAACTTCTGCCAATTTCCACAAAGATTACAGTCCAAACCCGATGAGATAGAAAATAACTAAACCAGTAGTCGAAGCAAATGCTAAAAATAACAAGGTTCTTACATAGACCACAAAAAATATTCATGACATTATTCCAATGTTACTTGTTAATATTATACAGAGTCTATATTACTTGTCCTGTTAGTGAATTATGTGAGAGGTTTAGGTACGACAATGAATCCCATCTCATGATCTAATTTGTCACCAAACGACGTGATGTCTTTAGTTATTCAATATACATCTTAGTTAACTGTTGTCTTGTATGAATCCACCAGGAGTCTAAGGGACTAAGAACAAACAATACAGCAGAAACAAAAGCACACACAATATCTCTATATTACTAATTGTGGATCTGTTTCTCTATACAGGCAAATTCAAAAGCAAATACCGCTACCCTTTGGGTGCGCACAACGTAAAATATACGCTCCTATGCAATAGCTTACAAACTACATAGGAGAGGTAATCCACGCTAGGCAAGCCTGGTGCGACGAGCTTGACCCAGAAGGCAAACCCGTTGCTTTCACTGGCAAGAGGTTTCGAACTTGAACCTCCAATATGGAAGTGTCAAGCCCAAATCAGGTTATTGTCACATTAACCGTTTGGATATATATATATATATATATATGTTAGCGGAAACGTGAAACTAAATAACAAGGAAGAACAACAATATTTAACGTGGTTCGGATCAAAATGATCCTATGTCCACCAAAGAACAACTGCACTGATATTTATTTCACTCTACAAAGAATACAAGTGAAATACTACAAGAGAGAGAACACAAATGCCTTAGAAGGTGAGAAGGCAAGTGAGAGGATGATTTGAAAATGAATTAAGAGCTACCTATTTATAGGAATAAATTCATCCTATTGATGTCATCCATGACATCACTATGTGTCAAAATTGTCAAGGTTAAGATAGCAAACCATTTTATGGTTTGCCTAACTTTCACCTACCAAGATACAATCTTTGACTTGTATTTTGTACTAATTATCTTCCTACCAAATATTCATATTAATTCATCTTCCATTTAGTTTGATTCCACAAGAACCAAAACCAACTCTTTCAATCTCCACCTTGGTTTGTGTTCCAAGCATGCGTATAAACAACTCCGGCCAAAACTTCTAAGCTTACTGGGCAATCCCATTGTAAGAAACAAGAAGAATCAAACCTTTGTTGAACATACCAGCTCCACCTAGCAGTTGTTCTCTTAGAGTTGCATCAATTGATGCATACTCCCGCCAAGTCCTTGCAGTGTGCAAACTTGGCAAGCGGGACTATTTTGGTCAACATGTCTGCAGCGTTATCGTCTGTGATAACCTTCTCAACCTTGATAGCTCCCTTTTCTACGACATCTCGAATAAAATGAAATCTGACATCAATGTGTTTGGTGCGCTCATGAAATCTTTGATTTTTAATCAAATGAATAGCACTTTGACTATCACATTTTAGAATTGATTTAAGCTGAACTGAACTCAATTCTGCCACCAAACCTTTCAACCAGATAGCTTCTTTCACTGCCTCCGTTGCTGCCATATATTCTGCTTCTGTTGTAGACAAAGCGACAATCGACTGTAAAGTCGATTTCCAACTAACGGCACTGCCAACGAGAGTAAAGATGTATCCAGTTGTGGACCTCCTTCGATCAAGATCCCCTGCATAGTCAGAATCAACATAACCGAGAATTGAAATACCTTCACTTTTCCGAAAGGTTAGGCCAACATCAGGAGCTCCTTTGAGATATCTCAATATCCACTTGACAGCTTCCCAGTGCCTTTTTCCTGGATTTGCCATGTACTTGCTTACCACACTTACAGATTGGGCAATATCTGGACGTGTGCATACCATAGCATACATAATGCTACCAACTGCACTCGCATAAGGAACCTTTGACATATGCTCCACCTCATCCATTGATTGAGGCATTTGTAACTCTGAAAGCTTGAAATGAGAAGCTAACGGTGTACTTACAGGCTTGCTCATATGCATATTGAATCTTTCAAGAACTTTTCCGATGTACCTCTTCTGAGAAAGATGTACAACACCATTTTCTCTTGAAATTTCCATTCCAAGGATTTTCTTTGCAACTCCTAGATCCTTCATGTCAAATTCCTTGCTCAACAGTTTCTTCAAAATATTTATCTCTGTGATGTTGTTAGCAGCAATAAGCATATCATCAACATACAACAAAGATAAATCATAGAGTTACCAGACATCTTCTTGTGATACACACAACTATCAAATGCACTCCTCGAAAATCCATGTGTAGTCATGAATGCATCAAACCTCTTGTACCACTGTCTAGGGGATTGCTTCAAACCATACAAAGACTTCTTCAGTTGGCATACATGGTCTTCTTTTCCTTCAGCTAGGAAACCTTCTGGCTGATCCATATAGATTGTCTCTTCTAGATCACCATGTAAGAAAGCAGTTTTGACATCAAGCTGTTGAAGCTCTAAATCAAATTGTGCAACCAATGCTAGTAGCACGCGAATTGAGCTATGTTTCACGACTGGAGAAAAGATCTCATTGTAGTCAATTCCCTCCTTCTGACTGAAACCCTTTGCAACCAATCTCGCCTTGAACCTAGCATCTTCCACTTCTGAAATACCTTCTTTCTTTCTGTAGACCCATTTGCATCCAACTGTCCTCATCCCCTTTGGCCTTTTAACTAAGACCCATGTATCATTTTTGTGAAGAGACTCCATCTCTTCCATCATGGCTAACTGCCATTGTGCAGCATCTTTGCAAGAAGTTGCTTCAACATACGAAGAGGGCTCGAGATCCTTAATCTCTTCTTCTGCAGCTACGAACGCTTGTGCAATCAGATTTTATTGCTCTATAAGACGTTCCGGTTTCCGTATCTGCCTTTTGTCCCTTCCTTTCGCAATTGTGTATGGTTCATTGGAAGCAAGTTCTTTAAGATCTGCATCTTTTGACTCATCAATTTGAGTCTCTTGATCCCGTTCCTTGGTAAGCTCCACCGGTAGCTCCACCTGCTCGTTGTTCTCGTTTCTAGATAACTCCACAGAAATTTTACGAGGATCAAGTATAGAGGATTCATCAAAGGTAACATCTCTACTAACTACAAATTTGAGTAAAGACAAACACCATAGTTTGTACCCTTTTACTCCATCTACATACCCTACGAATATGGCCTTTTTAGCCCTTGGTTCAAGCTTACCTTCATTAACATGATAATAAGCTGGACACCCAAATATTCGCAAGTATGAATAGTTAGAGGGTTCACCTGACCAGACCTCATTCGGAGTCTTAAAGTCAATCGCTGATGCTGGAGACCGATTGACAATATGAGAAGCAGTATGAACTGCTTCAGCCCAAAATACTTTGGACATCTTAGCTTGTAAGAGCATACAACGAGCCTTCTCAAGAAGAGTTCTGTTCATTCTCTCGGCAACTCCATTCTGCTGTGGTGTGTGCCTGACCGTCTTATGCCTTGCGATCCCATGAACCTTGCAGAAATCATTGAACTCTTCACTGCAAAACTCCAAGCCATTGTCCGTGCGAAGATACTTGATTTTCCTCTCCATTTGATTTTCAACCAAAATCTTCCACTCTTTAAATGCTTCAAAAGCATCACCTTTTGTCTTCAGGAAACGCACCCAAACCTTTCGTGAAAAATCATCAATGAATGTGAGAAGATACCTCTTTCCTCCCTTCGATGGAAGCTTAGAGGGACCCCATAAATCTGAATGGATGTAGTCTAGCACCCCTCCCGTCTTGTGCTTGCCAGTGCTGAAGCTGACCTTTTTCTGCTTCCCTAAGACGCAGTGCTCACAAAATTCAAGTGTGCTGATCTTCTCACCATTCAAAAGGTTGCGGTTGCTCAACATCTCCAATCCTCGTGCGCTCATATGGCCTAGTCTCATGTGCCATAATTTTGCCTTGTCATCATTAGATAACTGCACTGTAGATGCATTTACAGAGCCAATAATGGTGCTTCCCGCAAGTGTGTAGAGGCCATCCTCCAGCTTGGCCTTCAACATGACTAAAGACCCTTTAGTCACTTTCATAGTTCCTCCTTCACTCATGTACTTATAGCCTTGTTTATCTAAAGTACCCAGGGAGATCAAATTCTTCTTTAGATCAGGAACATGACGGACTTCTGTAATAGTCCTCACGATTCCATCATGACAGCGAACATGAACTGAACCAATGCCAACTATTTTACAAGTTGCATTATTGCCCATTAATACAGTTCCTCTGCTTGTTTCATAGCTGCTGAACCAATCTTTTCGGAATGTCATATGCAGAGTACAACCAGAGTCTAAGACCCATTTGTTGTCATAGACTCCACTATTGCATGATGTTGTTAGTACATAATCATCATCATTATCATGTACTTGCTCAACAATGGATGCGCTCGCCTTTTCTTTGGACTTCGACATAGGGCAATCTCGTTCAAAGTGCCTTTTCTTGTGACAGCCCCAATATTCTGCATTTTTTTTGTTCACACAAGATTTTGATCTGTACTTCGATTTGCTCCTTCCCTGTTGGCTAGTACGACCTCTTACAAAGAGTCCACTAGCTTCGTCACTTTTGTCTCCTTCAAAATGCATCCGCACATCACAAGAGTTTAGTGCTTGCCGCACTTGCTCAAGTTTAATAGGTTATTTGCTATACATCATTGAATTCTCAATATCACGATATTTTGAAGTCAATGAAAATAGCAAAGAACATGCAAGCGTCTCCTCGTCCTTTTTAATTCCAGCAGTTTGTAAGTCCATCACAAGTTTATTGAACGCATCTAGATGGTCTTGCAACAAAGTACCTGAATCCATCTTAAATGTATGAAGACGCCGTTGTAACAACATCCTTGTTGTCACTGACTGGTCCTGGTAAAGCCCTTCCAGCTTTTCCATAACTCTTTGGCCGTCTCTTTGGTACTTGTACTCACTTCACAAAGTACGTTAGGTGCAAGGGACAGTTGGATTGCACTCAATGCATCTCCTTCAATCTTTTCTTTGTCGGAATCCGATATCTTATCGGGGTACTTTCCGTCAATAGCATGGATTGAACCTTCCCTCCGCAGTAACGCTATCATCTGGATTTTCCAGATATTGAAGTTGTTGCGCCCACTAAATCTATCAATTTCAAACTTCATGGAACTCCTATTTTTTTTTTTTACTTGTTCTTCCTTTTCTACTACAATGTATTTGGAACTACAGAAAACCAAAGTAATCCTTTTCTGATGTGGAAGTTCAGACTATGCTGCAACCACAGAGCATACTCAGACAGAACCTTGGCTCTGATACCAATTGTTAGCGGAAACGTGAAACTAAATAACAAGGAAGAACAACAATATTTAACGTGGTTCGGATCAAAATGATCCTATGTCCACCAAAGAACAACTGCACTGATATTTATTTCACTCTACAAAGAATACAAGTGAAATACTACAAGAGAGAGAACACAAATGCCTTAGAAGGTGAAAAGGCAAGTGAGAGGATGATTTGAAAATGAATTAAGAGCTACCTATTTATAGGAATAAATTCATCCTATTGATGTCATCCATGACATCACTATGTGTCAAAATTGTCAAGGTTAAGATAGCAAACCATTTTATGGTTTGCCTAACTTTCACCTACCAAGATACAATCTTTGACTTGTATTTTGTACTAATTATCTTCCTACCAAATATTCATATTAATTCATCTTCCATTTAGTTTGATTCCACAAGAACCAAAACCAACTCTTTCAATATATATATATATATATACACACACACACTAAATTGGGGCATATTTATCTGGTCAAGAAAATCATTTAACTTTTTCTTGTTCTTTTTGGATTTTCAAATATTTTAAAATTTATATGCTATGTACCATTCACAAGGAGTGAAGCACTTGGATCATTATTAAGACTTTTGAATTTTGATTGGTTAGGGGGAAGATATCATCAAGAACTCTACTCCTTATGTATTTATTTTTATTATATATATTGTTATAATTACGTCTTAAGAATATGAATATTGTATTTGTTCTTATCTGTTTAATTTTCTTATATTCTTTACCGATTTATACTTCTTTAATTTAATCTTCTACAAAATTATGAATGTTATAAGCCTATTTTCATTAATGCTGAAATTTCTAATTTATGACTTTTATATTCGTTTTTAAATGTACTTTATAATATTTTCTTTCTTTTATTCTTTCCTTATTGATATGGTTTCTTTAAGTAGCTACATAGTTGTGTACTTACTGATATAAGAGCGTAATAAGAGATTATTAAGAAATTTTATTTAATGAATATAATATGAATTGGTAAAACTAATAAATTTTATTTCAACATTTTCTATATGATAGTTCAACTTTATAATAATTGTATGGGACTGCTGCACGTTTCTGGAACATATATGTATATATATATATATATATATATATATATATGTATATATATATATATATGTACCTCTACTATAAAACTAAATTGTTATTGTATTAAATTGTATCATTTAACAATAATGTTAATGACTTTTGCACTTTCTTAGATTAATTCTTAACTAAAATATCTAATTTAATAATATTTATTATATACAATATATATATATATATATATATATATATATATATATATATATATATATATATTGTTTGTTTTTAAAACTAATTAATTAAATATTATTCCCTCCGTTTCACAAAGAATAAGTTGGTTTGATTTGACGCGGAGTTTAAAAAAATAAAGAAAACTTTTGAATCTTGTGGTCCTAAATTAAAGTTATGTCAAATGTACAAAATTGTCATTTAATCTTGTGCCTTAAACATGTCATGTGAAAAAACTGAAATTAAAATGTTATCGGAAAAAAAAAAGATCATTCTTTTTTAAACGAACTAAAAAAGAAAGGAGGTAAAAAAAAATTGAAACATAAGGAGTAAATGTTTCTAAAAAAAATTAAACGACCATTTTTCATTCACTAAATTAACATTGTTCCTCTAATAACTTATGCTTTAAAAATAAATTATTATGCAATCATTAATGTTTCAATGCACAAAAAAATAACAGGACCTTTTTAGGAATTTCAAAGGGTATTTTCAAATTTACAAACAATTTAATATGGTTCATGTATTAGCTTTGTCACATTATCCAAGAAAAATTGTTGATATTCTCATGCATTTATATCATGATTTGGACTTGATTATCTAACTCTTGACTATAAAATTCTCTTATAATTTTTAGATTTATATTAAAATATAATAAAAATATTATCATATCACTAATATGATATAATAAATTTATTTCAAGTGACTATTCATAATAAACATATTTATTTATTAGCTAAAGATGTTATAAACCTAACTAAACTGAATAGAAAAAGGAAACAAATATTCAGTTACTTCTTGAAGACAAGAAATTAAAGTAGATACATGTATCTTCCAAAATTATTGTTTGTGGATTATATATATATTTATTTATTTATTTTAATATTATTTGACCTTTTAAATTTTTATGTGACTTTTCGCATGCTACAATTTTTGTCCTATAAATTTAACTCTTTCAGAAAAGTTTGTTGTGTGCTACTCCTACAATCCTTATGTGTAGGAGCTCTAAATTGGTGAAATAATGTCATAATTTGTGGGAAAAGTTGTGAAATCTGATTTGTTTATAACTTACTTTTAGTTTAGAATTTTTTTTGTGATAAAAAACAGATTGATTGTTACATTAGATTTTGTTATAATTGTCATTATCAAGACAAGATCGAAAAAGAATAATTAATTGCTTTGCTTATGTGTTTCTTTTTTGTTCTTCGTATTTGTATCTCATCTTTAAGAATGAATTTGATAGAATGATTACTCTTTCTTTTTATTATTAAAGTTGAAATATATAGAATTAGATTAATATATCATCTTTGGATTTCAGTGAGGTGATTGCATCCTAATAACGATCTTGAGCTTGTCCAGCAATTATCATTCCCATCATTTCTCCTCCCTTGTTCAATTTTTTCTATGATGATGATGGAAAATAACTAACTGAGGGATGTTCTGTCATCTTTATAAGAATATCTTGATCCACATCCTGTAAGTTAAAACTTGCTATCTACTAACCAAAATTTAAAATATATAATTTACATACAACCACTACTAACCACTATGGTATGTGAACGAGAGGGAGTTGTTGGAATGGTAAGCACCCCTCATCTTCAACCCGAAGGTTGCGAGTTCGAGTCACCATGGGAACAAAAGGGGTAGGAGCTCCTAGGGAGGGTTCAAATAAAATGGTATGTGTTTGAAGTCTATATTATACTAAATCATATATATTATATCATCATTAATCACGAACTACGGACGAAGATTACCATGAGTCATGGGTGAGTAACTTATTATTCTCAAATCTACTAGACCAATTAATTATAATTGGAATCTACTAGACTAATTAGTTATGATTGGAGAGAAAATAGTCATGGGTGTAGGGCCTTTCAAAACGAACAAATGCAAAGTGGACAAGGAAGCATTTACATGTAACTTAATATTCTCAAATTTACCATAAAAACCACATTTAAAAAAAATATTATATTCTTTTACATCATATACTGACATGTATACATGTTTAATATAAAGTAACTATTAATTTATATTTAAACTCTGTAAATATAAGTATATTAAAATATATGATTTATTATCTTTAGAAACTAGCATTAAAATATAATTAATAGAATATATATACGTGCAACACACGTAACCAAGACTAGTATTATTACAAGTGGGAAGCTCCAAAGATGAAAAATTGAATTACCATTTCACCTCTAGACTAAATTAAACATCTAATTAATTAAATAATATTATTTTAATTATTATTTGGTTTGTAAGTTATTTATTAGGAAGAGAATGTGGAAAAACAATTACGATTTCTTAAAAAGCCAGTTTTTCATTAAAAACATAATAATAAAAAATTATTATTAAAAGTGGGAAGAAATTTAGGAAAAAGTTCAATTATTTTTTCCCCATATATTAAATTAGGGAGACTGCAACTAAGTTCCAATCCGATAACATGACCGGTTAACAAGTCACAAGTGACAAGTAAATTTTTAACAGTACTATGACCAGAAACATGAAATGAGGGTCGTATTTTTATGCTAAAATTAATTCCTTTCACGCTAATAAATATAAATCTCAAATTACTAGTTACTAGCAAAATTTCAATTAAATGTTTAATTCTTGGTGGCTAGTACCAATTATTCCTTATTTGTTTTCTCTAAATAATGTTTTCGTTTCGAGGTCATTGACTATCTCTCCCGTGTGTGTCACCAAAAACAATGTGAATTAATGATACCGAGTGGAATTTTTCAAACTCGTGAGTCACATTCTATAATCCAATCCACAGTTGATGATTGAATCTCAAAGTCTTTAAGCCAATTTCCACAAAGACTACAGGGAAAAAAAGGGACAAATATGATGAGATGGAAAATAACTAAATCAGTAGTCGAAGCAAAGAATAACAAGGTTCTTACATGGACCGCAAAAAATATTCATGACATTATTCCAACATTGCTTGTTAATATTATACAGGATCTATATTACGTATCATGTAGGTGAATTATGTGAAAGGTTTAGGTACGATAATGAATCCCATCTCATGTTGCCAAACCAGTTAAGGATTGAGCCATGAATCATATGAATCCACCAGGAGTCAAGGGACCAGGTCCTTTAAACCCTAAACCCTAAACCCCAAACCCGAAAACCTAAACCCTACTTTTTAGAGGACGAAGACGACTTCACCAAATAATACTCACTATGTCCTAACTTTCTGTAAATATTGTTTTCATTTCGAGGTCATTGACTATCTCTGGAGTGTGTGTTACGCAAGACGATGTGAATTGGTCCCATTACGTAACACACCCTGTACAGAAATTCTCTGCAGACGTCTAACAAATTTCCAATGAGAAACTATACAACATTGATTAAAGACATGATTTGAGACCTGCATTTCCTCCTACATCTACTTAGAGTATGTAACAAAACAATGATACCTTGTGTAATTTGGAAGTCATTGAACCAAAGTAGTGGTCCACAGTAAGATAAAGAAAGTTTTCTTTACTTTCTTAAATTTCGTGTCAAGTCAAAACCAGACAGACAAGTTGAAATAGATGGAGTATTATCTAATTGCACAAAATGATCTCAGATAAGAAAACACTTATTCTATACTTCAGATTTAACTTTAACTCACTTTTTCCATGATAATTATAAAATGCAGATGTTACCATATTTGCTTCTAAACAACTGATGTTCTTGGATATCTTTGATGTAGTACACACTTTCATTATTGCAAAATAAGGATCCGATTCGGTCTTACAATTCTTAGACACAACTAAACCAGAACATGTATGCTAGATAGATATTAAAACAAAGTCCATATAGGATCGAATTGGAGCTACTAAGAAACAGTTAAACTTCCGCAGTCGAAGTTAGCAATTCTTAGTGTAACTGATATAGTTACTCCAGCTAAAAAATATTGTCTTAAGAAACTAATTATTATGTTATCACTCTCTTGTATGAAACCAGTTAAATAAGCAGCACTGATAAATGTAAAACTTCTCCATCTCCTCTCTTTAGCATACTTCTCGAGTCCTTTTTTAATCTTCGTAGATTCATCATCTTCTTGTTCTGTTACTGGTTTTATCAAGGCTTCTCCGAGGCACTTTGCGATAACAACACTGTCCTCTAAAGCAGAACATCCACCTTGACCAAGATCAGGAGTCATGGGATGAAGTGCATCACCTACCACGCAAACGTTATTTTTCAAAATATTCCCAAACAGAACATTCCATGGTACTCTCAATTTCAGCTGAGCAATAGATATACAATCGAGCGTTGTTCTCTCTATAATGGTGGAGAGTTCTTTAGACACATTACTAGCCTTGTTCAACACGAATTGCTTCAATTTCATTGGATCTTGTTCTGCATTTCCATCAACTGCATAAAAATCCCAATTAAAATGAACAACTAAACATGACTAGTTTATGATATGTAAGATATCTAGACAGCTCGGTGCACTAAGCGCCTGCTATGCACAAGGTTCGGGGAAGGCCTGGATCACAGGGGTCTATTGTACGCAGTCTTACCCTACATTTCTGCAAGAGGCTGTTTCCACAGCTCGATTCCGTAACGTCTAGGTCACATGACAGTAACTTTACCAATTACTTCAAGGCTCCCCCTTCAGAGAGGTAAGCTCTCTAGCCAAAACCAATATCCTTCAAAAAGTAAATCTTTAAAAGAAACGGTATGTAGGAGGTGGCTTACAATGAACAACAGATGGTGTGAATGTGCAAAACCAGTATAAACTCTTCTCATCACTAGGAAGAAAGCCAAACCGAACTCCACCTCCAAAATACGCGTGGAACTTAGGCTGATAACCATGTTTTTCGGGATACTCAACAAAGCCTCTAATTGCAGAGCGCCCAGAATAGACAGGTTTCTGAAGCCCAAGCCAGTTTGCCACCGCAGAATTGACTCCGTCACACCCAATTAAGACCTAAATTGAAGCTTATTAAAGTTAGTCACGTATTAGACTAACTTAAGGAATTGATATAATGGTCAAAAACACTTCTGAATTATCAGAGAAAGATTTACCTTGGTTCTAATAGTGGAACCATCTGCAAGATGTACCAATTTCAATGGTCCAGATTCTTCAATGGAATCGACCTTAGAAGAATATCTAATCGCGCCTTGAGGCAGTTCATTAGCTAATGTCTCCAACAGATCTTTTCTTCTCACACAACGACTTTCATACTCCACATAACTGCAACGTAATATAACTGACCTTAGATGACTATTGACTTCAAAAATGAAAACATTGGCTGACGAATGATCAGTCCATCCAATAGTCAGAAGAAAGACATACAAAACCACGTCAATTCAGTACTAGTGAACAATTCAGAAGATTCGGTATGCAGCATCCTTAATTTATAAGTCCTTCGTAAACAGATGTGATTGTTCTCTACAAATATCGATGCTGTGAGAATCGGAGGTTAACTACATTAGTGGTTCTTACTGTACTTGCATCACTTCGACATTTGTGAGGAGTCTTTATATCATTAGAAATTTGTACGTCTATATGTATTATGATACCTAAAGAACCACTAAATTTAGAGAAATTTCGAATTTGTCTCTCAAACTAAATTATCAAGTTTTAGAACAAAACGAACCTACATAATACGAATAGATAAAAGGACTTATATAACCGACCCCAACTTAAACGAAAATTGATATAATGCTAACCTGTTATTCCCCACAAATGATACCTCCTTGATAGGTGCACCTGATTCCGCTGAGAAACTTTTAAGCCTGCACATCAATTCGAATGCATTTTGGACAATCAGTACCTTATTTTTCCAGAGCTAGAATTCCGGAAAACACATTTGACCATAAAAATACGAAATTTGTTCTTCAAGTTGTTAGTAATCATAAATCCTAACTAATAATAAAGAGGTAACTCACCCAGTAATGGATAATGAACGGCGTCTAAGAGAGTCCCCAATGTCCAATGCATCTAAAGCTCTCCAGGCATTAGTCCACAATGCCAATGCAAATCCAGTAGCTCGCAACGAATCAGCTGATTCCAACACAATACTCCGCAGCCCCAACCTACATATTACATACGACACACACCTTCCGCCAAGTTATTTCTCAAATCGTCACTCAACTATCAGAAATATCATCATATTCTAGAGAGGCATAATACATAAATGTATCATCTAACTTAGCCCCACATCTATGTACTTAACTCTGAATCTGTACAAGTAGACACTTAAACTATTCAAAAGTTGAACACAGCGCCCTACGTGACATCCTACGTAACAGTTCTGCAAGAGAGTTCAAAATCTGTAGAAATAAATTGACGAAGTAGCTGAAAGGGATTCGACATCTACTATATATACATAAAAAATTATTTTAATTATGTATAAATAATATAAATTTCCGCTGAAGGAATGAACCCCCTTATACTAAGGTGGCTCCGCCCCTGTCTACCTGACATCCTACGTGTATTACTACTTATGCACATCTAAATTTGAAAGATATAAATGCTCGTTGGGATCAATTTCTTCTAAATCAAACTTTTAGAATTATCGAACAAGTAATAGAATAGCAATTATTACCTGTGAAGGGCCAAAGAAGTAGCAAGACCAGCAATACCAGCACCAACAATTACAATATTTTCTTCAGTCTCCATTATTTTTCTGTTTCTCCTAAATTAATTGATGCAAAAATCCTCAATATTTATATATATAAAGTGCAGCCAATAATGAATTCATCAAAAAAATGGGTCCAAAGAATATAAATGACGCAAGCTCCTACGTTAGCATTTTCAACATTAGTCAATCTTGACGTTAGCCGCCATTGACGGACGCTTTAACTTTAACAGACAAGTACTACATTATTTATATATATTTGTAATCATACAACTGATTAATTGAATCACAGATCTAAAGAAAAAATATCTTTTAAAACAAAAATTCATCTTAAGTTAAACAATGTCACGTAAATTAAAATTAAAATTATATTATTTTAAATTTCATAGTCCTTCCATACAATTCAATTGTTGTAATCGGATTCTATGATTCATATTTTTATTAGGAATATTTTATTTATTTCTTCTTCGAGTTTTGATTATGAAAAAAAGGAACAGAAAAGAAGATATAAGCAATAGTTGGTTTGATTAGAAATCTAATTAAAACGAATTATCTCAAATTACTTAATCGCTTTCTAAAAAGTTAGAATTAGTTTTTAAAAATTATATTTTACACTACAATCAATATGACCTTTTGAATGTGAACAAATTCTTAATAGTACCTGTTCTTATTCTTTACGTATATTTTTTCTAACTTATTTTTATAGATATTAATATGGACAAATGATAAAATAATAAAATTGATCTATTTATTGATATTTTTTTAATACTGTGTAATATAAAAGGCGTTCATATAATATGGAATAGAGAAAATAATATTAAATTAAAAAGACATAATACATAAATATATCAGTTAATTTAATTTTAGCTTTAACTTTGAACTCATATTGACACGATAAAACATCACAACTTTAATTAGTTTATCCAAATAAATTATAATTAAAAGAGTGCACAATAATAATATCATTCTTTATTAGACTATACATATGATAAAATTTAGGTTTAATTACCTGAATATACAACTTAAGTTTACATATTCTCGATATTTCCCTTATATTTTTAAAAAATACTAAAATCCCTATTTTTCTCTAAATCTAATCTGGCAGATACATTATTAAATTAGAATCCTAACTAATTAAATATAACGCCTAAGTTTACTCTTTATTTTCCCCAAATAAATTAGAATTCTAACCAATTAATATTTCCCCCTAAATTTACTCTTTATTTTCCCCAAATAACAAAACACATTTACTCCACTCCCAAAATTAAGCCGTCACTTTCTCAGCCTTTCATCTTCTCAATTTTGAAACACAAAATTGGTGCTATCTGTCCGCCATTTTCGTTCAGCCATTTTCTCAGCCATTTTCGTCCAAGATTATTGAAAGGTATTGTGTTCTTCTTCGATTCTGTCTTTTCATTCTTCTATTTTTCTAATAATTCATGGATCATCAGTCACTTAGTATTGGGATTACTCAAATAGTCACTTCAAACTCTAAACAAATCTATATTTTTGAAGATCCTAAATTGGTTGAAAAAGAGTCTAAGAGCTTCCATAATCTTCTAACAATGGATAAGCAAAGTTCGAAGAAGCATAAAACACAAAAAGAGGCACATGCAAAGACACCCAAGAAGAGGGGTAGAAAGCTTGCAATCGCCATATCCGGACCTCCACTGCCACCGGTATGTATTTTGATTTTATTTATTTTTTGTAATTTTTTTTGGTCACATGCAATGACTTTTCTGTATTATCAGAAAAAATATTTTTATTTTTTTCAGATTATTCACTTGATACAGAAAATCATAATTTTTTGTACATTTTGTTAATTAAGTATGAATAATGTATAAATAAGTTAAAGTTAAAAAAAAAAAAGTCAAAACCCAGTTGCCCCTCTTCTTGGATTTCTTTGCATTTGCCTCTTTTTTAGTTTTTTGCTTATTAGATCTTTATCATTAATTTAGAAGATGTTGATTTTTAAAAAAAAATAAGTCAAACCCGAGTTGCCCCTCTTCTTGGGTGTCTTTGCATGTGCCTATTTTGGGTTTTATGCTTATTGAAACTGTGCTTATCCACTGTTAGAACATTATGCAAGCTCTTAGAAACGTTTTCAACCAATTTAGGTTCTTCATAAACATAGATTTGTTTAGAGTTTGAATAAGTCATAACCAAGTTGTTATTTATCATTAATTTTGAACATGTTGATTTTCTGTATCAATTATCACCTATAGCATAGAATGTTGTTTTCCAATTTATCAGATATAGTATATTTGATCAGGTTGTTGTCAAAAGTAAATGTAAATTTAAAGTTCAAATTATAGAATTATATGTATGTTTAAAACAACATAAGAATCATTTTGACTGGGTTGCATTGTGTAGTTACAATTATGTATCAAGCACAATTTATGTTTCATGTATCATGTTAAAGTTTGTCGTTGATATAAAGTATCAAATACTACTTTGCGTTTTTGTATCATGTCAGGATATAAAATTTCTGTTAAGTATCATTTCCACTGAATTATGATATGTAGGTAGATTTATGTTTAATGTATCATGTTAAAGTTTATCGTTGATATAAAGTATCAAGTAGACAGAATTATAACGTGTAGTTACACTTATGTATCAAGTACTACTTTGCATTTTTGTATCATGTCAGGCTATAAAATTTCTGTTAAGTATCATTTCCACTGAATTATGATATGTAGTTATAATTTATGATTAATGTATCATGTTAAAGTTTATCGTTGATATAAAGTATCAAGTAGACAGAATTATAACGTGTAGTTACACTTATGTATCAAGTACTACTTTGCATTTTTGTATCATGTCAGGCTATAAAATTTCTGTTAAGTATCATTTCCACTAAATTATGATATGTAGTTAGAATTTATGTTTAATGTATCGAGTTAAAGTTTGTCGTTGATATAAAGTATCAAGTAGACAGACTTATAACGTATATTTACACTTATGTGTCAAATACTACTTTGCATTTTTGTATCATGTTAGGCTATAAATTTTCTGTTAAGTATCATTTCCACTGACTTATGGTATGTAGTTAGAATTATTGTTTAATGTATCATGTTAAAGTTTGTTGTTGATATAAAGTATCAAGTAGACAGACTTATAACGTGTAGTTACACTTAAGTATCAGGTACTACTTTGCATTTTTGTATCATGATAGTGGGTTCTTTGAAAAAAAGGAGCAAACAGATTGGGCAGCATTGGATGCATATAAAGACAAGAAAACAGGAGAACTTTTGGGTCCACAACATTCGTTTAATGTGGAGTTTGCTCAAGACAACATGCAACAAATAAGTGATAGCCTGTGAGTATTGTTTATTATTTTATTTTATTTTTTGTATCTAATTCATCCTTATAATTAATCTTCTTGTTTTCATAGTGATTGCGGACTGTTCGTAGCTGTATATGCAGAATTTCTGAATGACAAAATCAACATGTTATGTAATAGTTTTGAGAGTAGCTATCTTCGCAAAAGATATGCGATACTTTTATTGAAGTATGGTCTCGACAAGATGAATGCTGGATATGTTAGCGACAGTGATGACCCTCCAAGAATGAAGAATGTATTAAACCCATCATCTGAAGATGAAATTGTTAATGTAGGCTAGTTAGTTTTCTATGTTTGATTTTTTTTTTTTAGAGTTAAACAAGATGTTTGAAGTATTTATTAACATACCAACACATATTGTTAAATTATGGAAGTGTTTTGATTTTTAAAATTATTTATTCTTTACTTTAATTTTATATTTATTACAGTTAATAATTCAGGAATTATATATACAGTTAGTGGGACATTAATGTCATTATTGTATCAAAACTATAATAATAATTACATTAATGTAATTATCGTCACTGAAAAAACACTTATTATATACGTAATTATATTGTATATGATACATGAAATATCAAAATATATAATATCCCAAATAGTGATACTAGTTATTACACTTGATACACTCCAGTTATTTTTAAAAAAAATTAATATATTTTGTATCGATTGTATGTAACCTCACTCTCCCATATTCCCGAATGCCTTAGCAATATCGTAATATTCATTATGGAAATTCACAAAATTACCTTCAAGGAAATTAAGAATCTCGTTTCTGCAAAAAAAATTGGCTCGATCACTGATGAACAATTATAATTTAATTTAGTGTTTTATATTGGATAAAACTGATGTTTGAAACAAATAATTTAATGCGTATTTCATGGGAATAATAACTGTAGCGTATTAAAAGTAGGGTTTAATTTAAATTTCAGTTTTTAATCCCCAAATCACGCAACAAACCGATTAAATGACATACTATATAATGTATCAGACGGGTTAATTATGTATCAGAAACTTATAAAAATAAGGGATTTTTTGTAAATTGAAAAAGAGTAGGGATAGGAGGTAATTTATGTTTTACACTATGTGGTTTACATAATTTTTACTAAAATTTATTTGCATCGTGTGTTTACATCAAGTCAATATACACATATTATGCAATCAAATTTATAGTTTATTTTACTTAATTTTAATTAATTAACACTTATTTTACTTCATTAAATCATAACATAAATTAAATTAAATTAATTTAATATAAATATTCGATAGTAATAAACTTTGTTCATTTTCATATATATATATATATATATATATATATATATATATATATATATATATACCAAAATATTGAAAGTTACGTGGATTGCACATGCACTCACACACAACGAGGTGAGACTCAATAATGGTAGAGTACTTTTAAGTAAACAACAAGACTTATTAAAGATGACACAACCAATTAAAAATGACGCCTGGCATTAAGAAATGAAGCCATTACATAAATATTTATTAAATAAGTATTTTAATATGTAAATTTTTATTGATATCGTTAGGTAGTGGTGTCAAAAATGAATTCAAATATAGATAACTTGTCTAATCCGTTCAGAATTTTAAGGGTTGAGCTCAAAATAATTTGAATTGGGTTCAATCTCAATCATTCAAGCTTAACCCATTTGATGAGAATTCTCAATTGAACCCAATTTAATCTCCAATTTTAACCTATTTTATAACTTTTTGTTAAGATATGTTTCCATATTAAAGATATGAATTATTATCTATTTAACATCTTTTAGGATTATCTATTAATTTGTTACATTTTTAACAAAAAATTCTTGAGCGGAAATTCAAATTGTGATTATAAAAGTTAAATATGAATATGTTAAATTATTGTGATTAATCGGGTCAAATTAGGGGGGTCAAGAGTCAACCCGTTTTTTAGCACATTTGAGTCCAATCCATTTGAGCTGAAAGTAACTTGATCGGGTTAAGACCCAACCCGATTTTTATTCAACAATTTAAATATTTACAATTTCAACCCAACCCGCCCATTTGACACCCCTATCGTTAGGTGTGAGAAACAAAAATAATATTTTTTCTGTTTCAAAAAGAATTGTTTAGTTTGACTTGGAACAAAGTTTAAGAAAAGAAAGAAAACTTTTTGATATTGTGGTTCTAAATTAAAGTTATTTTTAATCTTGTGGTCTTACACATGTCACGAGAAAAATTAAAGTTAAAGTTTTATCAAAAAAAGAAAGGGATCATTCTTTTTTAAACATAGTAAAAAGGAAATGAGGTCATTCTTTTTTAAACAGAGGGAGTAACTTAAAAATTTTTAAAAAATATTTGAATAAATTTGATGTCTTATTTAGTTGTCATATTTGAGATAACTTGGGCAAAATAACTATAGAATTAATCTCATTTAATTTACCATGTCACCAAAAAATTGATATTAATTGGGAGGAAAGGTATAAATTCAACTTTAAATTTATCTCAAAAAGTCAGTTACATATTTAAACTATCATTACGATCTATTACACACCTTTATTATTTAAAAATAATTTTTACTATCCCCTAAAACTGACGTGAAAAAAAATTTAAAAAAATAATAAAAATCACCCCACCCTCCACCCCCACCAAATGCTTCTTCTCCTCCTTCACATGCAACCATCTTCTTCTTCTTCTTTATTTTCATTTTTTTTTAATCATTTTTCAATACTCAAATTCTATTCACCCTACTATACCTTCACCAAAATCCTCTCTTTCCACCTTCGTTATATTCTATTTTAATGCTTATTTATATAATTTTTTCATTTTTATTATATTTGATTTTTCTCTTCAATTTTGTTGATGGTTGATTAAATTGACGATGAGATTTAAAAAGTAAAAAATGATGTTGAATTTGTTGGCATGAAGTGAATAAAGCAGCAGGAATTGAAGGCAGTGGAGAAGAAAAAATTGACATTAACAATGGTGATAATGATATTTGGTGATGGATTTGTACCTTTTGATAGTGACAATGTAATTTTGATGATGAGTTTGTTTATGGAAGTCAAATTTTATTGCGGATCTTTCTTAACTTTTGTGGGGATAAAGGTGATATTATGATGATGTACTTGATCGTAGGTGATGAAATTTATAATAACTATTTTATTTTTCATGCTGAAATATATAGATCTCGTAGTAATGTGGTGGCGATGATAGTGATTTCATACTGGTCATGTTCATAGAATTAGGGGTGGGCGTTCGGTTCTTCGGTTCGGTTTTATCAAATTTCGATTCGGTTCTTCGGTATTCGGTTTTAGAAAAGTATGCACCATACTTATACCGAACTAATATCGGTTCGGTTCGGTTTTTCTACTTCGGTTCGGTTTAAATCGGTGTTTTTAAATCGGTTTTTCGGTGTAAATAAAAATAAAGTGAAAATATATTAAAGTGTTAAGAGTTTTATGTGCTTAATAAAAATAAAAATAAAATAAATATGCGACGATATTTTTGGTTTCTCCCATACCTAAATGAATAAAGAAGAGAGCAATATAAGGACTCATGTACATAAATAGGAGAGGAACTAAATTGTCATTATAATGTTTTATCAGTAAAACATGCTAGCTTAAGTAAAACATTTAAATAGGTCATGTAAATATTTTGAGTAAAAAATGTATAAGTATTATTAACTATGCAATATAATTAAATTTTTTAAAATTTATTTAATAAAACTTCGGTTCTTCGGTGCACCGTAGTTTTTGGACCCTTGCACCGAACTCCGAACCGAAGTTCCGAAAATCAAAAACCGACACCGAACCGAAGAACCGACACCGAAAAATCAAAATAATTCGATTCGGTTCGGTTTTTCGGTTTTTCGGTTTTTATGCCCACCCCTACATAGAATAAGAAACAATCTAATGCTATGGAAAATTTTAGTTGGTGACATTTAACGTAACAGAGACATGACATTGATATGGAACAAGTCTGATAAACCTACCTATTGTGAGAGTGATGCTACACATCTTAGAAGTAATATTTAATACCATAGATGTGTAAGAGATATTATACTAGTTTAAATATACTTTTTCTAGACACATCTAAAAATAAATTTATGTCTTTTCCCGTATTAACTTTTGACAATCATTGTGGCTTCTTATAATATAATAGAGGCATAGATATTTCTATCCCAATATATAAAGGACAATATAAATAATCTATCTTACATCGTTCAAAAACAATTAAAATCATTTTCTATTATTCAACAATTCAATTCTAATAAACTAACATATTTTTTGATTCTCTTCACCGATTAAATTAATTTTATTTTGCACATTTCTAAAACCATCTCCTAAATTGTTATAATATCCACCCATAGATTTGTTAAAGCTTGTTTTGGCCCACATTATGTGGTAAAAAGTTTAATTTCTTTCTTTTTATAGAAAAAAGTAATTCGGCTTGCCGCCATCGATGACATAAAGCTTAACAAAAAAATTATAATCGGAACTAAAATATTTGGAGAAATAAATAATAATTAATCTGACTTATGTACATAAATAAAATAATAAAAATAATGTGAATTTTCTTTACAATATATTAATCATCAAAAGAAAAATAATTTAGATGACATTTATATTGGAATATATTGTTTTTTCTAAAACAAAATTTGTAAATATATAAACTATTAAAAACATTTTATTCTGTTATTCCAATTAATTTGACACAAATAAAATTTAGATAATTAATCAATTTCTTTTTATAATATTTTAATCACTAATTATTGTAACTAATTATATAATTTCTAAATATGAAAATTATTAAAAGTTATTTTAATATTAAATGAAAAAATGCCCTTTAATACAAATTTTATTACAAGAAATACACATTTATGTACTAGATACAAGTGCACTGATCTGTTATTTTTTTGTCTCACTTTATGTGATATATATAGAATTTAGATAGTCAATTATAATTTTGATATAATTTTAATATCTAAAATTATCATTATTGTAAAAATCTATAATATTTTTACGAAATTTTTAAATAACATATATTACTTCTCTTATCCCAATGTATGTAGCATAAATAAAATTTTAAGAGTTAATCAAATGTTGTTAATTATTGATATTTACAATACTTTCTACGTAGTTTTAAAATTTAAATTACTTGTTACACTTCTTTTGATTACTATAATTTATAGTATTTTTTACATAATTTTTTAATAATATATGTTACTTTTTTTTATCTCAATATATGTAACACAAATAAAATTTTCTGAGTCAATAAAATGTTGTTAATTATTGAGGTTATAAAGTACAACATTATTGAGGTTAGCAATGCTTTATACGTAGTTTTCAAATTAAATAATGCATGTATGTTACTTTCTTTTATTTCATTTTATGCGATATAGATAAATTAATTTTATGAATCAATTAATTTATAATATGCTTTTTTACAAATAATTTAAGTTGGCAATTGTCATGATTTATGGTATATTATTTTACATAAGTTTTAAATATTTTAAAAAGTAAAATATAAAACAAGTAAATTAAAACGAAAAAACCTTCGAAAAGGAAGAAATAATGCAACTACCGGGCAGACTTATTAACGATGCTCTGCCTGATTATTTTCACTTGTATATATGTAAAATATATTCGATGTATGTATAGCAGTGGCGGAGCGAGAATTTTCAATAACGGAGTTTAAAGTTCGTAGAAATAGACATACGAAATAGTTAAAGGGGTTCAACATCTACTATATATACATTAAATATTATTTTAACCATATATAAAAAGTATAACTTTCCGTCGAAGGGAGTTCGAATGAACCCCCTTGTATCAAGCACTATAACAAAAATAACTTTTAACGACATTAAATAATGACACTAATAAAGAGTGCTAAAGTCTTTACCGGTATTAGTTAAGTGTCATTAGAACCAATGTTGCTAAAGGCTTTACGGAATTATGCAAAGAATGATAATTGTAGCTAAAAATACATATTTAGTGATAATTAATAATTAAATATTGCTAATAACTATTTTTGTTACGGTGAAGGTGGCTCTGCCCCTGATATGTATGATTACTTAAAAATATAACATGCAATTATGTTAATTTAATTTTGACAAAAAAAAGAATTATTTCTAACTTATTTTATTATATATAAATAAAATATATTTAATAAAGAAAGTAACATTTTGGATAAACTATTAAAGGGTGTTTGAATTGGTTTGAAAGAAGGTCAATCGTATTTATGAGTTAATTTTTGATTTTCATAATGTTTGACAAATATAAAAAATAATTTAAAATAAATTAAAAATAATTTAAAATAAGTTGAGAAATTTTTGACAAGGCCAATTATAACTTAAAATAGTTTTAATAACTTAAAATAAATCAAAATAAAAAATAAGTCTCCTTATTTTATTTTATTTTGTATTGAGAATTCTTTCAATTTAATTTTATTTTTGACATAAAATCTATTTTTTTAAGTCAATCAAACGGACTAGTGATACATGATAATTTTATAATAAAAAAGATATTTTTAGATTAAATTATTTATTCAATTTAATATAATTTAAAATTAGTTTTAACTTTTTTGGTATAAACAATATACTAATAAAATCTAAATGGATAAAGACATCATAGAAGTACGAGAAACCTTATCCATCCTCGTCATTGTCACGTCACACTCTATCACTACAAGATAAAATTGACATAGTTCATCTTTAGCATACTTTATTATTTTATTACTATATTATAAAAATAAAAAATAAAAACATTAGTGTAAAAAGTTTATTATATATATCTCCTCCTTCAGTAACCTTTTTTTTAAATATTGTTGTTAGATATTTTTATCTTGAAGCTAAAGAAAAAAAAACAATGTTGGCTATATTTCACAAGGCATTTGCTCATCCTCCTGAAGAATTAAATAGTCCTGCATCAAAAAAATGTTTACTTCCTCAACAAACACTACAAAAATTCATCTCAACTCGTCCATTTGACACCTCTTATGTTACCTTTGGAGATGTTGCTGCTCTTGCTTTTGTTCGTCCTAATTGCACTTCTTTACTCAATCACACACAAAGGTATTTTTGTGGTTATGATGATATTTACTGTTTGTTCATGGGGAGTTTGAACAATTTGTGTGCACAAATCAAACAATATGGGCTATCACCAAAAGGTACAAATGAAGCCATGCTAGTTATTGAAGCCTACAGGACACTTAGAGACAGGGGACCTTATCCAGCTGATCAAGTTATTAAGGATTTTGAAGGAAGTTTTGCTTTTGTTATCTATGATAGTAAAACTGGAACTGTATTTGTTGCTTTGGGTTCAGATGGTGGGGTGAAGTTATTTTGGGGTATTGCTGCTGATGGATCTGTGGTGATTTCTGATGATATAGAGGTTATTAAAGCTGGCTGTGCTAAGTCATTTGCACCCTTTCCCACAGGTTGTATGTTCCATAGTGAGAAAGGACTAATGAATTTCGAGCACCCAATGAACAAGATGAGGGCTATGCCAAGAGTAGATAGTGAAGGGGTAATGTGTGGAGCCAACTTCAAAGTGGATATGTATTCAAGAGTTAACAGCATCCCTAGAGTTGGCAGTGAAGCTAACTGGTCTGACTGGAACACTTCTTACTAAGTCCATTCTCTGCGATTTTCGAACTTCTTTAAGTGTTTGTTCTGTTTTGGTTAGATTTTCGAGTTTGTTTTAGGTTTGGTTTCTTTCCTGTACGTGCTTTGCACATGTGTATAACGCTTGAAAAATAAATGAAACATTAGAAATGATTCAGCTTTGAAATCTTTCTATTCGACGACATATTTGAGCTTTTTCCTGTACGTGATTTGCACCTGTGTATAACGCTTGGTAATTTTTGTTTTTATGTAGTGATAAGGAATCATAATGCACATGACCATTTATACTGGAAATTGTTTGAGTAATGTCAACATCATGCCTATGACAAGGCTCACGAGGGGCTAAGTGGCTCGGGTCGAAGTCATGATCGAACATGACGCTTGCTGGGTGGATGGACTTATATAGAAATAAAGTTGCGCCTTTGTCATAAGCTATAACTGTTGGCGTGATGGTAAGCGCTTGATTTTAACAGAAATAAATTGGTGACACTTTTCCTTAAAGATGAAAACAGGATGAGTGATATTTATTCCTAGCTCAAAAATTTTACAAAGTGACAACTTTTAACTACAACAAAACAGACTCTTGATTCAGTTTCTCCTTCATCAACTCCTTTTTCTTGTTAGTCTTGGCGATGGTTGAACTCAATCTGCAAAATCTAAGCCAACCCCACGAGTTTCTCACTGACTTCCCACACTTTACGCGCTTTCTCAACGTCACTAGCTTCTTCTGACAACTGGTTCTCAAAGGAGGAAGAGTTCTTGTTCCAGCTCCAGTACACACCTGATTTTGTAAGACTTGGATCACTAACAACCTGTACAAAATCAACAAACAACATTTTATGTTTAGTAACTTTAGTGTGAAAAAATTAGTTTCTTGGTTAGGCCTAAGATCATCTTTACATGGTATCAAAGCTAGGTCCATCCCTGTTTGGGCTCTCGGTCTACGCTCCAGTTGAGCCTGAGCGTGAAGGGTGGCGTTAGAGCGAGTAAAAGTCCCACAATGGTTGAGAAATTGACTGATGGTCTCCTCATATAGACTTGGGCAATCGGCGATCATCCCCTCATGAGCTAGCTTTTGGGGTTGAGTTAGGCTCAGGTGTCATATCTTTACGGTTACTGTTTTACTGGATAAAGTTCAGTGATTATACGTGAAACTGACACTGATTAGTATTATTATTATTACCTGTGCAAGTCTCTTTCCAGATTCTGCCTCGGAGACGAATCCTTTGGTGATAAACTTCTGGAATGGAGGGAAAAGAAGCCTAAACAAGGGGATATGCTCTCTGAATAGCCCTGTTGTCGCGATGCAGCCAGGGTATAGAGAGGCAAATGTGATGCCAGTCTCTTCGTGGTATCGTCTATGGAATTCCTGCATAGTGAGCATATTGCAAACTTTGCTGTCTTTGTATGCTTTGGCACCATCAAAGTCACCACCATCAATCATGGCTGAGCTGTTAAGTCCATCGAGCCCCCTTGCTAAACCCCTCAAGTCCCCGAGGTTGGCCTTTGGAGGTACATTTCCAGCCAATGTGTTTGTGTTTCCTGATATGTGATTTCAGTAACAACGATTAGTCTCCCACTAAAATGAGTATCAAAACTATCCAGACAAACGATGTTGTTATAAAGAGGTTTGACTGTTACCTGTAATCGAACCAACAATGATGAGTCTCTTTGAAGGGTAATCAGACTGCTTCAAATCATCAATCAACAATCTCGAAAGAAGGAAATGACCAAGATGGTTAGTCCCAACACTAAGCTCAAATCCTTCAGCTGTGAACGAAGGCTCTTTCGTGGTAGGCTGATAAACAGCTGCATTGCAAACCAATACATCAAGAGGATTGCCTGATCTCCTAAAGTTATCGACAAATTGTCTGACGCTGTCAAGCGATGCAAGGTCTAAATGCATTATAGTGTAATTCTCCTTAGGCATCCCTGCTGATTTTGCTGCTCTTTCAGCTTTAAGAAAGTCTCTACATGCCATAATTACATGCCATTTCCCTGTCTCAGCCAGAGCTTTTGCTGTTGCTAGTCCTAGTCCTGAAGAGGCTCCAGTGATTACTACACAACCTTTTCTTAAGGTTTTCTTTCTTGTCACAGGGGTATTCGTTACACCGGGTGATGCAACCATTGTCTCGGCTCTAATAGCTCCGAGGGATGACTTTCTTCCGCTCTGTAACGAAATTACAACAGGTTAATATCATGTATGATCATTGAATGTACTAGTATAGTTTGGAAAGTTGCTTCATAATATGACAAAAGAAATGTGTGTTGTGAGTTGTGACATCGTCTCGGCTCTAATAACTCTGAGGAATTGGTAATGAAATTCTAACAGGTTAATTTCACGTATGGTCACTGAGAATGTACTAGTATAGTTTGGAAAATTACTTCATAATATGACAAAAGAAATGTGTGTTGTGAGTTGTGACATCGTCTCGGCTCTAATAGCTCTGAGGAATTGGTAATGAAATTCTAACAGGTTAATTTCACGTATGGTCACTGAATGTACTAGTATATATAGCTTGTAAAGTTTAGTTACTTTATAATATGACCAAAAAGTTGTGTGTTGTGACATCGTCTCGGCTCTAATAGCTCTTAGGGATTACTTTCCTCCACTCTGTAATGAAATTACAATATGTTAATTTCGCGTATGAGCACTAAATGTACTAGTAAAGTTTGTAAAGTTAAGTTACTTTATATTGTGACAAAAGAAATGTGTGTTGTGACATCGTTTCGATTCTAATAGCTCTCAAGGATGACTTTCTTTCGCTCTGTAACGAGATTACAACAAGATAATTTCACGTATGATCACTGAAATGTACTAGTATAGCTTGTAAAATTCAGTAACTTTATAATGTGACAAAAAATAGTGTTTTGTGACTTTAATGATTCATAGTAGGTAAAGTTTAATGACAATTTTTATTTTTACGTTGCATCGAATTAAACCACATGAAAGCTAAAATTATACCTTGATTTTGAATGAAGAGCCAAAATCAGATTTAACATGGTCACAGAGAGAAATTCCAAAGAGACTTGAATCCTTCAAAGTTGCACTAGTTTTCCCCTGCAACATAACATAAATGAGTAAAAAAAATATTTGTTTCACTTTTCGAGAGTCAATTTATCTCAACATTATATATACTTCACCTATTCCAATTTACGCGACCGACAAGCTTTCATTTTTAATCAGTTTAAAAAAGAATGACACGTTTTTATATTTAGTAGCAATTTAACTAAAAAATATTTATTTCACTTTTATTGAAATAATTTCGAAAAATGCACAAGTACCTCCTCAACCTATGCCCGAAATCCCAGAGACACACTTATACTATACTAAGGTCCTATTACCCCCTGAACTTATTTTATAAGTAATTTTCTACCCCTCTTCAGTCTACGTGACACTAACTTAAAATAAAAGTCAACCAACGTTGGGCCCATAAGATAGTGACACGTAGGCCGAAAAGGGGTAAACAATTATTAATAAAATAAGTTCAGGGGGTAATAGGACCTTAGTATAGTATAAGTGTGTCTCTGAGATTTCGGACATAGGTTGAGGGGGTACTTGTGCATTATCCTAAATAATTTATAGTTACACCAACATAGATTGAGACGTAGACATTCAAATTTTTAAAAACGAAAAGTGTCACGTAAATTGAATCAGAAAGAATAGAAATGGAATAGAAACCTCCTTTGGAATGGAGAAAGTAGAAGGAAGCAATGCAGCAGCTTGAAGAGCCATGAATATATTAGGAAATTGAGTTTTGTTTTAAAAAAATTGTAAGATGAAGATTTTAAAAAATGATTTTTGGACTGATAGTGTGAGTGTAGTAAGGATTTGGGACAATTATATTTATAGTTGAGATATTATGGGGTGTTACTGTGATATTTAGACAAAAACAAAATAAAGTATCATTTTGGATAAGATAAATATTTCTGAGTTTTGTCAATTGTAAACCACCAATCAGGTTTCAATGTTTAGATTTCCTTTTGATATTTCTACAATAAATATATTGTAATGCTCAATCTTTCAATTTTTTCTACAAAATAAAAATTTTGTTAAAAATCAAAATCAGATAAATAAATTAAAATAACAAACATATTTCTATGTCATAACGTTATTTAGGGTCCGTTTGCTTATGAAAATTTATTATTTTTTTTCTAGAGTTGAACTTCACGAAAACATATTTGGCCTTAAAATTCTAGAATTTGAATTTCCGAAAACAGTGGCAAAACATACTTTAATTTTTGAATATGATTTATTGATTTGAAAATGTATATGACTCGTTTCATTTAAAAAAAATTGACCTACTTTTCTTTTAAAGGATGTTTGGATTGACTTAAAAGTTGGTCAATCAGTTTTTGACTTATGTAAGTGTTTATAAATATAAAAATAACTTAAATTAAGTAAAAAAAAATGATTTAAAATAAATTGAGAAATATTTGGCAAGGTTAAGAATGACTTAAAGTAAGTCAAAAATCAAAAGTAGGTTTCTCCTACCTTTTATTTTTTTACTTAAAAGTCATTTCAACTTTTTATTTTTGACTTAAAAATTACTTTCTTAAAGTCAATCTAAACGGGCTATTAGTCTATTTTAAAAAGAATGACTCGTTTTTTTTCTCTTCACAATACGCTAATTTCAGTTTTTCATGCGACATATTTAAGGTGTCGAGATTAAAGTATATTTTAAAACATTTGATACAACTTTATTTTATGATACAAAGATTAAAAAAACTTTTTTATTTTCTTTGATTACTTGTCAAGTCAAACTAGATTATTCTTTCTAAATAATAAAATATTTTAAAAAAAATAATTCACAAACACTCTTTTAATTAAAAAAAAATGGAGATATTTGGCTCTTTACCCAAGGCAATCCTCTTATATTTAGTCATGGGCTTCATCATGGGAAATGTACTAGTGACAGGGACAGGGGATAAAGGGCAGTTAGATTAAACTCCATTGTCACATGGAGTAGTACTAACTATTCAAAATAATTTAAGTTCATATTTCAACAATTTTTATTTAATGTTTTTAATTCACTTTATAAATAAATGTAAGGATAAAACAAAAAATATTTAACTAATATTTTTTTTTTATTTAGTAAGATGGACAATTAATATATGATAACTATTTTTAGTAAAATAATCAACTAATATATTACGACGGAATAAAAACTTTCTAGTAGAGGGTGTCTCTTGACACTCCTCATTCAAGGGTACTTTGTTGCTGTTTGAAATGTACTGTGGAACTTGGCTTGATGTTGCATGCCTCTAATTTAAATTCACTTCTAAATAGTAAAAAAATGTAGATAAAAATTATAAATTTCCCTCTAAACTTATCACGAAAAATTAATTACATGCTTATATTATTGTGATGACTTATTAAAGACATAATACATATATTAGACCTTAAACTTGACTTTAAATTTTAACTTTGACCTCAAACTTTCATAGTGCACAAATAGGCACTTTAACTATCATATCTTTCAATAAATAAACACGCGATTCCTACCTGGCAAAATGCGTGAAATGCACACATTCTGCGCGAGTGAGGGGTAATTTTCGAGGCCCACAACAGTTAAAAAGTGCTGAAATGACAATTCTACCCTTAATGAATCTCTTTTATATTAATTAAAATTAATTTTAATTTTTTTTAGTTTCAAAATGACGTGTAAGATACTTTTTGTTAAAAAAAAGATGTGTAAAATATTTAATTAGTTGGCAGCACTGATTGGCTCACTAATACACGTGAGAGCGTTTGCATTTCATGCACTTTGGCTCCAAAAATCACGTGTTTATTTATTGAAAGATAGGATAGTTAAAGTGTCTATTTGTGCACTATGAAAGTTTGAGGTCAAAGTTAAAATTTGAAGCCAAGTTTAGGGTCTAATATATGTATTATGCCCCTATTAAATTACTTCAAAGTGAATTTATTTCAAACCTGGCGCATATACGAACAATCACATGACGAGAAAGTGTTTCACACTCGCGCCACGTCATCACTATGTCACTGCCACATCAATAATTACGTCATATTTTTTTTAAAAAAAAATCCATATCCCTAAACCTTGTGCATAGCAAGAGCTTAGTGCACCGAGCTGTCTAGATATCTTACATCTCATAAACTAGTCATGTTTAGTCGTTCATTTTAATAATAAAAAACAAGTTCTGAGCAACCAATTGTGTACTTCATCAAATATATCCGACAACATCAGTTGTATTATTTGGTGAAGTCTTCTTCGTCCTCTAAAAAGTCTTGTGGAAAATTATAGAATGTGAGTCATAAGTTTGAAAAATATATTCCACACGGTATCATTAATGTTATATTACATAAGTAAACGTAGGAGTTAAATCATGTCTTTAATTATTGTTATTTTTTACTTTTTGGGAAAAAGTCTGAAAAATACTCCTACTTTGGTTGAAATTATTGTTATCATATCAAACTTTATGGAGAACTTTAGCTTTATCCTTGCATTATTTAATAGTATATTTTAAAGGTATATATGTGTCAATGTAGATACATTATTATTTATAATAAAGCAATATTTATGATGTTCACGTGGCACATATATACTTTTAAAATACACTATTAAATAATGCAGGAGGTAAGACATTCTTTTCAAAATTCGATATTATTACAACAATTTTGATCAAAATTCGAATATATTTACCTCAAAATGAACACAATATCTAAAGAAAAATTAGAACATAGGTGAGTATTAACTATTTCGTTAAATCTTCTGTCTTCTAAAAAGGATTCGTGGAAAAATCCCAAACTGGTTTAGCGGCATAAGGTGGGACAACTTGAGGTACCTAAATCTTTCGCATAATTCTTTAACAGGCCACCTACATCGATTTCATTTCCATAATCTGGAGTTTCTTGATCTTAAATTTAACTCCCTTCAGGGTCCACTACCTTCATCCATTTGTAACATGAACAATCTTGAATTTCTAGATTTATCACGCAACAACTTCAGTAACTCAATTACAAGTTGCTTGGGAAGCATGTCTAGTCTAACAGTGTTGGACTTAAGAAGGAACAATTTCACAGGGAGTCTTCCCCCATTATGTGCGAAGAGCACTTCTTTGAGAACCATTGTCTTAAATGACAATCAATTTGAAGGAACTCTGCCTTTCTCGTTGCTCAACTGTAGTAATTTAGAAGTTGTTGATATGGGGAATAACGCAATAAATGACACATTTCCAGCTTGGCTAGGAACACTTGAAGAACTGCAGGTCCTAATATTGAAGTCCAATGTGTTCCATGGACCAATTAGTACTTGTCAGAGTACGTTTTGCTTTCCCAAGTTGCGAATTTTTGATCTTTCGCATAACCAATTCAGTGGCTCACTTCCAGTAAAAATCTTTGGAAACTTCAAGGCAATGATTAAATTAGATGGTGAAGACACAGGAGAGATTCAGTACATGGAACCAGATTTGATGTCATCGTACACATCGTATGAGGATTCTGTGAGTTTGGTGATCAAAGGGCAGGACATTGAGCTAGAAAGAATCAGCATAATTATGACAACCATAGACCTCTCGAGCAACCATTTTGAAGGTGCCATTCCGAAAACACTAAAGGGTCTCAGCTCACTTTGGCTACTCAATTTATCCCATAACAATCTCATAGGTCATATTCCAATGGAATTGGGGCAATTGAATAAGCTTGAAGCGTTAGATCTCTCCTGGAATCGGCTCACAGGAAAGATTCCAAGGGAATTGACAAGAATGAAGTTTCTAGCAGTCTTAAACCTCTCTGAGAATCTTCTTATTGGATCGATTCCTCAAGGTCTACAATTCAACACATTTGAAAATGACTCGTATGGCGGTAACCTTGATCTATGTGGTCCTCCTTTATCAAAGCAATGTGGAACGAGTGATCCATCCCATGTTCCTCAACCATTGGAATCTGAAGATGAGTCATATTTTTTTAGTGGATTTACGTGGGAATCAGTAGTCATAGGCTATAGTTGTGGACTAGTTGTTGGAACTGTTCTGTGGAGCCTCGTGTTTAAATATCGTAAGCCAGAATGTCGAAAGGCATTTATTGAGAAGGTCAATGAAGAGAGCTCAGAGGACTAATTTCTAGTTTTTTTAATTTTCTTTTTGTTGTTTGTATATGTTCGATAGCAATATAATTGCATGTGTTATTTTGTGAATTTCAAACTAAAATATTAAACTCAAAATAAAAACAAGAGGACATAAAACATATCTTTCCTTTTTACTAAAACAATTTATTCAATCACATTCTTGAGTTTAATTAATCAACTTCAACATGTTTGGTAAGATCATCTCAAATTAATAATACTAAAAATGATGGATTTAAGATCATTCAAATGTGTAATAATAATGTCTTCACTCATGAATTAAAAGAATGAGCCAAAGCTGTCATGATATGAGCTTGGTTTGAAATAATTTGTGTAGTTGAAGGATTTAGTCCCAAAACAATAGAATAACCATCATCATAGTTCTCCATTCCATGTGCCATTAGTTGCCATACTAAACTTCCTCCCATTGTTCCACCTTCTTTTGCCAAATTATACACATTTCTATATACACTACTCAGTAATATATCTCTGATCCTTCACCTGATCTACTAGATTTTCCAAATTCAGCAAGTACTAAAGGTTTCTTCAATATATTTCTTGCATCTTCCCAATGACTTGTTATCCACTTCTCCATCCACACCAATTGTGCTTCATCACTTTGTCCAGACACCCTATATAACAACCGATATAAATAAATATTTAAACATATGAAATTGTACGTACAGATCCAAAAGATCATGTAAATACTACGTACCATTGATCAGTGTATGCATGGATTGTAGCAAAATCAATCTCATGGATAAGATGGTTACTAATGAAATCTGTTCCAACTTGATAACCAGGATTAACTGATTTCCTTTCAGGAATTGAATCGCCATAAAATCCTTCCATTCCAACTTCCAACAAGTGTTTGTTATCTAATGACTTCACAAAACTCGCCATTTCTTGAACCCAACCCTATAACAATATTCATCAAAAACGTCAATTATAGATTTGATATTTTTAAAATTACACTTGAATTTGAAACTTACATTAACAGTTTTTCCTGAATAGTCAGCTTGATCGCGAGGCTCATTCATAAGTTCCCATGCCATAATTGTTGGATCGTCTTTGTAAGCAACTTTAGTGATACTATTCAACCTTGTAATAACTTTCTGTAACAATTTCATAATATTAATTATTAAAAAAAGTTGTTTATATGTATTAAATAATAATTACCCCGTATATACCTCAATGTGATTCTTCAAGTATTTTTTGAGTATAGGATGAGTATAGAATTCATCGTCATTACTAATCTGAGCTCCTGCATTTCGCGCCCACCAAACATATTCAGCTTTTCCTCCAAAGTCATTCCATTGATTTACAAAGCTCAATATTAAACGAACACCATATTTCTTAGCTTCCGCGATCACAAAATCCAAACCCTAAATGTAGAAGCAAGTAAGGCACTCACATGCATTACAACGCGATAACACAAAAAAATAAAATCATTGATACTATAATAATAACCTGAAAAACACGTTCATCATAAACACCAGGTGATATTTGTAATGCTCTATCACCTCCATCACTAAAAGCCCAAGTACGACAAACAGAAAGACCAGCGGTAGAAGCATCTTTAAGAACCTCAGTGACTTTGTACCTTTCAGTAGGGTCAGCAGCAACATGCATCAACCAATATGAGTTGAAACCATTGAATAGAAAAGGGGATCCATTGAGTTCAAAATGAGAATCTTTAACTCCTATAAACCCCAAATTCGCTTCACAAGCAAAAGCTAACAACAAGAGAAAGAGCCCAGAAATGCAACATCTTCTTTGTGTATAAGACATTTTGTATAATGAATTATAGATGTTATATGTGTGATATGTTAGATGTCACCTTTTATAGTGAGTTGAAGATAAAGGAAATTTACTAAAAATAGCAAAACTTGCAAAAACTAAAAAAAAATTAATTCCTAGTGGATATGATTGGTTATTTTGAAAAAAAATGTTTTTGTTCTTAAAAGGTATGATGGGATGTTGATTTTGTTGATAGAAGAATTAAGGCAGTTATTTAGTTAAGATAGAAAGATAGGTCTATTGAAAGAATTTAGGGTAAATGAAAAAGAGAAATATGAAAAACAATAATTGATTGGTTTATAAGGTTTGTTGAGTGTGGATTTGATGATGAAATAATAAAATGGAAACGTGTACTCATAGTATTACATTTAATTTAATGCAATGAACTCTTCCATAAATTTTAATTTCAAATACAAATACAAAACACGTACACTGAACTAGTAGTAATAATGAAATACCAAACCTCATATATTATTGGGCAACTTTAACATATAGCAAATAAAAAATTCATATTTGTATGTTATAACAAAGTTTGCATAATTGCGCTCCATAGCAAACATATAATTGTATAATTCGCTATACATATACAATTGTATGATTTTCTGGCCTAAATTGTATAATTCGCTGGCATCACCATACATATACAATTGTATAATTCACTGGCCTAAATTGTATAATTCGCTGCAATTGTATAATTCGCTGGCAAATTTTGGCAAATGTTTGCTATGGAGCACAATTAAATCAAACCCTAGCTACTCCATTTATTTTAGGTTATTAGTTTGCTATTATATACAATTATCCCTATATTAAATTATCAATTAGTTTGATTCCAGGAAAACAAGTTAATTTTTTTAACTTGTTTTTTAGTGCTTGGTAAGAAAGAAAAAAAATTATATCTCCAAAGCACATACATATATATATATATATAGAATGGTCAAGAGGTAAGTCGGGGGTCAAAAGATAATACAATAACATAGAACGTCACTTATAAAACTTATCTTTCCTACTTTTGCTAAGAAAGTCATTTACCTCATTTTAAAGGAAATTGTTTTCTTAGAGAAACTGTTTTTCAAAAAAATTGTTCAATCAGACATACGAAAATAAGAAACTATATATTTTTCAAAAAATATTTTTCTCCATTTCAACAAACCGTTGGATTTTTCGTGACGCTCAATCCACAATGGATCGTAATATGGTTGATTAACGCAATAAAAGAAAATCAAAGAAAGCTCAAGTTCAAAGACAATTAAAGAAAGTATATTATAAGGTAATTGTTTGCCTTGCAAGTAGGGGCGGAGTTAGTAGCCTAAGTACAAGTTCAGCCGAGTCTAATAGAATTTGTTCAAATAATATATTTATGTTAATAAATTTATTAAATACGTATAAATATTAAATAATGAAGTTAATTATTATCACTTAAAATTATTATTATAAAATTCACAATTCATAAAATTAAAATCTTAGTTTTACCTCCTATGGATCATATGATACTACAGAGTTAGTTGAAGGTGCTAAGTAGGGCAAGTGTTAGCTTTACCCGCTACAATAATTATATTATAATCATTTTGAGGATGTCAATCTATTTGTCCTTTGAAGTTTTTACTTCATGGCTTATCTCAGAATATAACGGATAGTAAAAGCATAACTTTATTCTTAACTAAGTTTATCAAGAATAAATATATATTTCTTCGCGGGTTTTTCCGTAAACAAAATATTGACATTATCCAACAAAATTGTATTTCTATCTTTTAAGGTTGATTTTTTAAATTAACAAATGAATATTTCTCTATATTAAAAATTAGTATAACATTAATTATATAGAGTCAAACACTTTGTTTATTTTTCATAATCGTGTAAAGCGCGAATAAATTCACTATTAACAACAAATTTGGTCCACACATTGCAATAATAAAAGATTCTTGATTAGAAATAAAAAAGTTATTCATTACATTTTATTTATTTCTTATAATCGCGTATAAAACACTGAAAATTCTCAAAGTCTCAATTACAAATAAGAAATTTATTGAGGGCAATTGCTTTGCCCCTAACCCTCCTAGTAGTCAAAAGAAGGTGTGTCAATTGAGCCCATGTAAAAGGTACATATTTTCTTGGATTATAAATTGAGTGTATTAATTGAGGTGGGCATTCAATAATTGCATTACTTGTTGGACTCATAAATGTTAGGATCTAGATCTCAACACAAGAACTTTTCTGATGAAGAAGATGAGAGATCTAGAGAGAAAATATAGAGAGAATTTAGTGGAGAGAGAATTTCGTGTCGTGGTAAAACCCCGTGAGTAAACTTCCACGGCGGTGCGATATATATATATTAATATATATGACAGTACATCAAATATTAATCAGGCTCCACAACCTAACAATTCTCCCACTTGGAGACTGATGCAGTCATCCAAAAAAAAAAAGATTACATTCTCAAAAAAAAATCTTCATCATCAACATCTTTACCGCACCGCAACATCTGTAGCAACAACTACAGAAGACCAACCGAGGTTTTGCATAAACCCAGTTTCCCAACATCAACACATTTCGTCAACATGTCTGTCGGGTTCTTTGCACCCTCTATCTTCTCCAAACACATATCACCATCCTCTACTGCTCTGCGAGTGAAATGGTACCGCCTTCTGATGTGCTTTGTCTTCGAATGATAGACTGGATTTTTCACCAACTGTATGGCACTCTGGCTATCTGAGTAAAGAATCTTCTCGCTCTGCTTCTTGCCCAATTCCTCCAGATAATCTACCAGCCATATCATCTCTTTCCCAGCTTCAGCTATTGCCACATACTCAGCTTCAGTAGATGAAAGAGAAACACACTTTTGAAGTCTGGACATCAGCTCACTGCTGTTCCACCTATGGTGTAAATGTACCCGGATGTACTCTTGTTCGAGTCAACATCTCCACCAAGATCAGCATCCACAAAACCCTGTAGATTCACCTTGCCTTTGCCAAAACAGAGTGAAGTACTGGATGTACCTCTCATATATCTCAGAAGCCACTTCACGGCTTCCCAATGCTCTTTCCCCGGGTTTGCTATGTACCTGCTAACAACTCCCACTGCATGTGCTATGTCAGGTCTTGTGCAGACCATAGCATACATCAAACTCCCAACTGCTGAAGCATATGGAACAAGTGTCATATGCTCACGCTCCTCGGCTGTCTTGGGTGACTGCTCCTTTGACAATTTAGAGTGATTTGCCAATGGAGTAGTCCTGGGTTTAGTATCATTAACCCTGAATCTGCTCAACACCTTCTCAATGTACAGCTCCTGAGATAGATTTAAAGTGCAAGCAGATTTATCCCGAGAAATCCTCATTCCCAGAATCTGCTTCGCTGGACCCAAATCTTTCATCTCAAACGCTGCAGACAACCTTGTCTTCAGATTGTTAATCTCCATCATACTAGATCCTGTAATCAACATATCATCCACATACAAGAGTAGAAAGACATATGAATCAGTATATTTCTTGAAGTAACAACACGGATCCTTTTCAGCTTTGCAGAATCCACTCTTGGTCATGAAGGAGTCAAACTTCTTGTACCACTGCCTTGGTGCTTGCTTTAGTCCATACAAGCTCCTGGTGAGCTTGCACACCATGTGTTCCTTGCCTGGAACCACAAATCCTTCCGGTTGCTGCATATAGATCTCTTTGTCCAGATCTCCATGTAAAAATGCTGTTTTTACATCCATTTGCTCTAGATGCAAATTCTCTGATGCAACAATACTCAACAAAATTCGAATAGAGGTTAACTTCACAACAGGAGAGAATATTTCAGCATAATCAATACCTTTCCTTTGTGAATATCCTTTAACCACTAGACGAGCCTTGAACCTTCTTTTGCCATCTGGTTCAGTCTTGATTCTGAACACCCACTTGTTCAGCAAAGCTCTCTTCCCTGCAGGTAACTCAGTCAACGCCCATGTGTCGTTCTCCTCAAGTGACCTCATCTCATCATCCATGGCTTGCTCCCACTTGATCGAATCCTCCACCTGTAGGGCCTCATCAAAAGACTCTGGTTCCCCCTCATCAGTCAGCAATAGATAGTGTAATGAAGGTGAATACCTATCTGGTGCCCTGATGGTTCTGGATGATCTCCTTAACACCTGCTCAGGTGTAGCATGCTCCACTTCATATTCTTCAGTAAGAGTTGGTTGAGTATCTGCTTCGACATCTTTGGGGTTACTCTTCTCCAACTCAACCTCAACTCCCACTTGCTTTGTAATCTCAAGAACCTTCTGCTCTTTGTCCTTGTACAGGACAGACTCATTAAACGTCACGTCACAATGTCTCAGGATCTTTCTGTTCTTGTCATCCCAAAACCTGTAACCAAACAAATCAGAACCATAGCCTATGAAGTAACACTTCACAGCCTTGGCATCAAGCTTGTCTCTCTTTTCTGGATCAACATGAACATAAGCAGTGCAACCAAAAGTCCTCAAGTGTGAGTACTTGAGTTCTTTTCCTGTCCACACCTCCTCTGGAATCTTGAACCCTAAAGGAACTGATGGTCCTCTGTTGATCAAGTATGCAGATGTGCTCACAGCATCCGCCCAAAATGTTTTGGGCAGCCCACAATGTATCCTCATACTCCTCGCACGCTCATTCAATGTTCTGTTCATCCTCTCAGCAATTCCATTCTGCCTTGCCTTACCAGGAACTGTTCTCATCAATCTGATTCCCTCAGCTGCACAGAATTCCTTGAACTCTGATTTGTCATACTCTCCTCCATTATCAGACCTTAGGCATTTGATTTTCAAACCGGTCTGATTCTCAACTTCAGCTTTCCACTTCTTGAAGGTTGCAAACACATCTGACTTATGCTTCAAGAAGTAAACCCATACCTTCCTGCTGTAGTCATCAATGAAGGTAACATAGAATCTGGATCCTCCAAGTGATGATACTGGAGATGGTCCCCAAACATCTGTATGGACCATTTCCAACCGCACTTTCTTTGGCTCTCTAGGAGTCTTTGTGAAGCTTACTCTTTTCTGTTTGCCCATAACACAGCTCTCGCAAAGACCCATATCAACAGACTTCAGACCCTCTAATGCTCCTTTTGCAACCAGCATCTTCATTCCTTTAGCACTCATGTGTCTAAGTCTGTTGTGCCACAGACATGAACTGGAAGCACCTTCAGTAACAGCGGCCATATTAATACACCCATCAGTGGTGTACAAGGTTCCAGATTTGGTGCCACGAGCTACTACCATAGCACCTTTCACAATCTTCCACGAACCTTTCCCAAACTCTGCTGCATATCCCGTGCTATCCAACTGACCAACAGAGATCAGATTTTTCTTGAGACCAGGAATGTATCTGACATCCTCCAATGTCCACTGGTTTCCCGAGGTGGTCTTTATGCAAACATTCCCCTTTCCTTCAATCTCTAAGGCTTTATTGTCAGCAAGATATACCTTTCCAAAATTTCCAGATTTGAAATTTTGGAACAACTCCTTGCTTGGAGACGAATGGAAAGATGCACCAGAATCCAAAATCCAAGATTCAACCGGGCTGTTCACACTAAGGATTAGAGCATCCCCAATGTCCTCTGCTGAATTCACAGAGTCATTGTCATCTCCAAATTTCTGATTCTGTTTCTTCTTTGGCTTTGTACAATTCGTCCGAAAGTGCCCTTTTTCTCCACAGTTCCAACAAGTCACGTTTGATCTGTTCGGGGATTTTCCTCGATTCTTTGATTTTGATCGACCATGTTGATTTTGGCCTTTCGTCTTACTTCTCCCCCTTCGGTCAACGCTGAGAGCACTGCCGGATGAATCTCCCACTTCTCGTTTGCGAATACTTTCGCTAAGAACAACATCACGGATTTCATCAAACTTCAGTTTCTCAGATCCACGGGAACTGCTAATCGCAGCAACAACAGTATCCCAAGACTTGGGCAGAGATGACATCAAAATCAACGCCTTAATTTCATCTTCGAAATTAATATCCACAGAATTGAGTTGACTCACAATCATATTAAACTCATTTATATGATCAGAAACAGATCCATTCTCAGACATCTGTAAATTGAACAATCTACGCATCAAATATACCTTGTTCATCGCCGATGGTTTTTCATACATGTTTGACAGTGCCTTCAACAGACCGGGCGTGGTTTTCTCCTTCACGATGTTGAACGCCACGTTTCTCGACAAAGTCAACCGGATCAACCCAAGAGCTTGGCGATCCTTGAGCTTTCACTTCTCCTCCGTCATGGATTCCGGCATCACCCCGGTCAACGGTTCGTGAAGACCTTTCTGGTACAGATAATCTTCGATCTGCATCTTCCAGAAACTAAAATCGGATCCATCAAACTTCTCGATTCCAAGCTTCGAACTATCCATCTTCAGTGATCGTGTTGAATCAACCTTGCTCTGATACCAGTTGTTAGGATCTAGATCTCAACACAAGAACTTTTCTGATGAAGAAGATGAGAGATCTAGAGAGAAAATAGAGGGAGAGAATTTAGTGGAGAGAGAATTTCGTGTCGTGGTAAAACCCCGTGAGTAAACTTCCACGGCGGTGCGGTAAATATATATTAATAAATCAGAGTATTTTTGTTACAGAGAATAAATGGAGAATAAATAGTACAGCCTAGAAAACTCCGTAAACATTAATATATATGACAGTACATCAAATATTAATCAGGCTCCACAACCTAACAATAAAATATGGTATTGATAGCCTTTGCTTCTCTTTATTCACCACTGCCCTATGTATAACACTCTTTAATCTTCCATTTGTCCAAGCCTACAAGAAACACAAAGGTTTAATCATAATTACTCAAACATTACTATAAAAATTAAAAACATACGTGTTTGGTACGATAAAAGTCTTTTTTTCATAAAAATAAAATACATATTCTCTAGTGTTCGGTTTGTGATGAAATTAATACATTTTCACTAGTTTTTCTTAAATTATATGTAAGATAATATAAATTAAAATAATTATATGGAAATCCACTAGTGAAGGAAGTCAACGTTTGATATTTTAATCTAGGTATCAAACGTTGTAAGAGAGGAGGTGAATTACTGGAAAAAATGAAATTAGCTATGAAATTAGCTATGAAATTTATCATCAAGACATCCAGGGGCGTAGCTACGTACTGTTCAGGGTGTTCAATTGGACATCCTTCGTCGAAAATTATATCATATATACAAGTAAAATAATATATAAAATGCTTAAATAATGTATTGTGAACACTCTTAACACAACCAGGTGTTGTAACCTACTGGTTTAAGGCGCCTTGAAAGAGCAAAGTTCTTAAGTATTTTTGAGTTCAAATCTCGCTAGCAGTAGCTTTAAGCCCCTTCTTTTAAAAAAATTTCATGTATATTTTCAAATTTATATCTTCTTTTTTTTCAAAAAATTTCATGTATATTACATACTTTTTTTATAAAAAAGAATCATGTATATTACGTACTTTTTTCAAGAATTTTCATGTATATTATGTAGTTTAATTTTTAAAATTTCTAGTGCAATCTTTTATCTTTTTTTTTTCTGAATTTTTTCAGGTATACAACATACTTTTTTCATGTATATTACGTAGTTTAATTTTTAAAATTTTTGGTGCACTGATTCATCCAAAAGAAAAAATGTACTCGTATACAATTCTTGAACACCCTTTGTGAAATTTCTAACTACGACACTAAAGACATGGTTAAATTGCTCGAAGCTAACAAATTTTCTTGATCGCCCTTCTGTTGATAAATAGAATTAGCGATAAATTTTAGTGTTTGAGTTAACATAAGATAGAGAATATGACCTCAAGGGTGTCACCAATATTGATGACAAATGAATTTGGAAGAGGTCTAACTCCAATCCATTGCTTATCATCTTTGAGGACTTGAAGGCCACCAACTTGATCTTGATACAATATAGTTAAAGTTTGTGGATCTGAATGGATCCCTATACCAACAATCTTCTCTGGGAGAGGACAAGGAGGATATCTACTAACCCTAAAATAAGTTGCTTCTTTTTCTTCAAATTTTTTGCTAAAGAAAAAGTCATCTTCAAGGCCTAATCCATGTGCTAACATCTTAAATATAACCATTCCTAGCTTGTCCATTTCTTTCATGTACTCAATCATTGCAATGCTGTTTTATCATAAATCAAAATATTAGTATGTTTGGAAGAATTATATAATATTGCTTGACACATTTCGTTTTTCAAGAATCAAACGGTTTAAGTTTGACTGAAAATTTGCTCATGAAATCATTGCATTGTTGTTTTTATCACAAGTCAAAAGATTAGTGTTTTTGGAAGAATAATGTATAGTGCATGCATCCAATAAGGGGCGGAGTCAACCTTAAAACTAGGGATTCGACAAAACTCAACAATTTTGATCGAATTTTATTTTGATATTAGGATTGAGGTAAGTACAAATTAGATCAAGACAAGATTTTGGGTTGAAATTTCATCAAAAGGAATTTTTATGTGTATGCTAGTGAAGAGGCTTATAAGAAATATATTTGAAAATAAATAAATTATACTTTATCGAAACATCTTAATCTATATAAGATTGTATATATATGTATATGTAACTAAACATGGTTTTTCATGTACAAACATCGTGCTACTAGACAAAGCAGACCGAATATTGCACCCTAGATAGTAAAAAAAACAAGTGTGGTATGTATGTGTATACGTACCTAAACGTGTGATATTGATCACCATATATCTTTTTCGTGAATTCAACAACCATTTCTGGCGATTGAAGTAGCTGCAAGACTTCAGCCCAAGACAAATTTTCTTCATACTCAGGATTCGAGGCATAATACCCCAAAGGCAAACTTGATGTCTTGCCACCTTTAAGCTTTTTTTCCATTGGAAGATCAAAAAGTTCATGCAATCTTGTAATATAATTCTCAACGATCTCACTAGACACCCCATGATAAACAAGCTTAAAAAATCCCCAATTTTCACTTGCTTTCACCATAACATTGCATAGATTGTCATAAACTTGTTGATCATCGTTGTCACGAACACGATTATTAAGACTTATCACCGGAATATCATCTTCAACGTCTCCAAAATCGTCGTGTTTTAAAGTAGGCCATTCTTCTTTAGACCATATGAAATTTTTTATTTGCATTTTTTTGTTGTCATTCATTGAAAGTGTCTTAACATGCTCTTCTTCAATTGCATGTTCCATAATTGGAAGTACTATATAGTATATTTATGAATATACAATCCTTTTATAAGTGTGCAACTAATATAGATACAAAAAGATGGAATCTTGCATTGTTCAAGATTTTTTAATTTGTTGTGTTGTGTGGAACATTAATTGTTGCCACCAATGTATAGAACAAAAACAAGTCTAGGATTCTTCATCACTAAGTTATCCTCTAACATGAACAAGTTTTTTTATGTGGAAAACGTTTATTAATCGAGACGTGTATATGTCAAGTTCCATTTAAATAAATAAATGTTCTATGTTGAGTGTCCCGTCTCGATTAGGGATAGAATATTTAAAAAATAAATATGAAAAGAAAATACAGTAGTAAAGAAGTTATAATGAAAAATACAGGAGAGATAGATTGTGGCAACAACCTAAGCAAAAAGTCCATTGTAACTAACCTCTCACACAGTCACACCTACTCACTAGGACATCTGCTCATTTTCTCTTTCACCCCTCATTTTGTCCACCACAGGGCCACTCACACCTTTCCTCATTTTTAGTCCTACCTCTTCTAGTATACTCACACATCCATCTCTATGTCTTAATTTTCTCTTCTGAACGTGCGCGTACTGGACCAGCCAAAACTCGACCTCAGTTTAGAAAACTTACCTATTTTAACTCTTGGTGTATATTCTTACAAGTTTTACTTAGATTAGAAATGATCAAACAACAGTAATCTAACCCATCAAATTCAATTTTTGAAAAGGTTAAACAGGAACTTTTTATAGGACAAATTCGACACACTTATATTTCTTGTTTGTAGACAATAGGAGGCATCGACATCAGTCTTACTGCAAGGTTAATTTGTCACTTAACATCATTAAGGTGAAGAACAGAGTAAAAAGATGGTAGTGCAAATGATATTACACAATAATACATGAACCAGATTTCAACTCATCTAAGCCTAGTGATATCTAGTAATAAGCTTAGACTTGCAGATGAATCTGCAAGCACATTTACTCAACGAAAAGGAGCGAGTAAAACTAAAACATGTAGTCTAATGTAATCCGTTGTAGCCTAGACCAAAATTTTGCAGCACCTCGTCTACATAGGGAGATCAGGGTCCAAACGTCTTTGAATAGCAGCTGCAGCCTATCAGGGTATTCAGGAAATAAGATCAATGAGCGGAAAAAGAAATTAGTGTATCTTGAAATTTCAGGCTCATTCTCACCTCAAAGTTACCAAGCTTGTATTGATAAGCCATCTCTTCTCTTAATTGAGCTTGTTCTTTCATTGCTTGCGCCTTATAGATTCAAATTTACAAACAAAAAGAGAGGAGTTTGTCACATTATATACTTTTCACTTGTTGTATGGAAAAGGACAAAGGTACCAGAATACATACCATTCCACTCTGCATCTCGCGCTTCAATGCTTCCACCTGTTCTTGCTTGTGCTTCTCACGTTCTCGCATCAATTCTTGCCTACAATAACATAATAGGTAACGACTCAAAAACTAGGCTATACCATTTAGTGCAAAAATGAAAATCTCCTCTCCCTTTTTCCCTTTTAATGACAAAAGCTATGCTCTACAAATTTGTCTTCAGAAAGAATAAAAAATACTCTAGTATGTTTAACTATATAGTTCTTGCTAACCTGGGATCCTATAGCTTCCAGGATGCTAGAATTTTATATATACCTCATCCCACCATCTTTTAGCATTATAATGTGGTTTCGTGTCTGAAAGACGAAACTAGGGTAAAACAATAATCTATATCACCACAGCAGGATAGTGACTCTGCTCAAAGAGAGCCAGGACCACATTAGAAATTTGGAAGTTCCTAAGTGACTTCAAAGTTATTTCCTTTAAATAAGAAATCCAGTGTTTCCGCTTCGAGACTCGAAATTCGGTGGATAATAGGTGTATCTTTCTAGACTTAAATACCAAACTTGGTTCTCTAACAATATTTAAATTTTGTGTCATATGCCCTTAACTGACTTCAAACTACTCAAGCAAAAAATGATATTTTACAACGAAATGGCAACCGTGTCCATAACTTACCTGCGCTGTTCTTCATCATCGAAGACAGTACGTTCATCATCCACAACCTTCTTGACACCTCTTCTGCTTTCCTTTTCCATTTTACGTCTGTAATAGACGTCAAGGTTATAATATCTGCAAAAATGAAGAATAACAGAAGTACTATTAGATGATTGTAAACATAGCTAAAATAACAAGTATCTGTACACCTATCTCTCTGTGTGTGTGTGTACAAACACATATCATCCTGCAAGGAACTAGAAGCCTCGCACCAAAACATCCCAACTCAATATATTTATTATCAATATAGAAAGAATCCCCATCCCGACCAGAAAAAAAAAGTTTAGATTGAAACAGTGCAGTAGCCTTACTTTTTAGAAGGGAAGGTTGCAGTGTTATGATCCTCCATGAATCTGCACAATAGCTGACTATAAAAAAGTGGAAGTTCCTTGCATATATTGCTTAAACAGGGGTAGAGAAAGGAGAGAACAGGTGCTGATAAGAAAAAGCTTATCCCTTCTCGATTTACTTACTGCTTGAACAATTGCTTCTCTTCCCAATTTGGCAGGCTTTCAAGATTCACCTATAAATGACACAAGAAATAAAAACTTCCACAACTAGATATAATATCTTACACAAAATTGAATAGAAAGAGAATGTAGATAAAGTACTATGCAATGGAAGCTTTCTAATGAGGACCTTAGGAAATGCACTATAGTGCACTAAAAGGAAAATGAAGACCTATCCAAAAATATTTATCAAAACAATTGGCATATACTGAAATAAGTCCCGCATGGATGATCAACATGCATAAGCTTAAAGAGCCACTATGTACCTTCTTTATTTCTGCCAACCATGCGGTAAACTCTGGCCGTTTGTTCCTACAATAAGCAATAACTAAAGTTGAAATCTATACAAGAACAATCTGATCATTAAAACTGACACTAAAGTAGAGAGTAAAGCATTTCTTGCAACCTTCTGAAATAAAATCGTAACACACAAGAAGGTGACGAGAATCCATAGTAATTAGTTCAAGCATCAACATATTATCACCGTAATGATGAATGAATTCAGAAATTTCCACTCTCCTTTATATCAATAAAAGGTACATCTGCACAGATGAATGGTCCCGCCACAATACAAAAAAAAGTATATCTCCATCTACAGCAATATGACTGACTCCTTTCTGGACAATATAGGAGTCAAGAGCATGTACTCTCACCACTCAAAATGCTGCATCCTCTTAACGATTATGCCAGAAAATGATCCAAAAGTAAGACTCTGTCTGGAAATCAAATGTTCTGACCAGTATAATGGAACATAGCATGGATTGAATAATTGTTCGGAGCATTCAAGTTACATCATGGGGTAACGCCTAAAATTCGTAGAATAATCACTCGCCTGTGTAAGCTTGCTCACAAAGCCAGGCTCAAGGACGGATAACGGAGCCAACATATCACAACCAAAGATGTGTAGGGTGGGGAGTGTAAAGACAGCATTGTCTCCTTTTTTTATGAAGTAAGATTATATCTTTTAAAGGCATCAAGAAGATGCATAAGAAACAAGACATACAAACCAGAAGATATCGATAGCTCCAACACAAAAGGTAAGCATAATGCCGGGTATGTTGTTGTAGTTTGCTTACAATCAAGTAGTTAAGTCTTTCAAGTATTAGCCAAAGAATACATTTTTATCAAAAGAGAAGTCATTTCCTTTACTAATACACTTCAAATCACAACTACAAACCAACATTTAAGCATTAATTTAATTCATAATCCAAAGAAGTAAACACTCAAAAAGTTAAAGCCATGAAAAGTTGCTCACCACATATCAGTTTCCTTGATGATTCCATATTTTCCCCAAGAGTTTGTAACAGCACCAGTTTTCCCCTTCTCTTTCTTTTTCTTCTTCCTCTCCTTCTTCTCTTTCTCCTTCTTCCTTCTCTTCTTCTTCTCCTTCTCTTTCCTCAGCTTTCGTTTCTTCTCTCTCTCCTTTTCCTCTCTTCTCTTCCTATCTCTCCTCTTTCTACGCCTCCTCTCCTCTTCCGAATCCGAATACTCCGAACTACTACCCGACTCTGAATCCGAATACGAGTCTTCAGAGTCCGAATACGAATCTTCTCCAGATGATGAAGAATCCGAATCGTCATAATCATCCCGCGATCTTCTCCTAGAACTTCGACTTCGACTTCTCTTTCTCCGGTGTTTTCTCACTTCCCGTTCCGGTTCGGATCCGGATTTGGATTCGGATTCAGATTCATCTTCTCTTTTGGATTTTGATTTGTGTTGCCCCCGCTTAGATGGAGCAGCTCCATTTTCGTCTTCTGAAGCTTTTACTCGCTCTTTCGCCATTGTAGGGGTTTTGGTTCCAAGCAAGTGAAGAATCGAGTTGAGCTAATCTTTAAAACTAAAAAAAAATTAATCACTTATGACCCCTTAAAGTTTTATGGATTGATTTTATTCGTCCGTTTTTGGGAAACTTTCACATATAGCCATTTAAAAATAATTAATTACTCTCTATAGCTATAGTTTGATAATTACAATTTGTAGCTACATGTTATATGGAGGAGAGAGGCGAGCGAGACTGGGAGAGAGAGGAGAGAGGAGAGAGAGAGAGGGGGAAAAGAGTGAAGAAAGGTGAATTGTATATCTATATTGGTTAGATAATTGTATGTTATACATATATATTTGTATATATGGCAAGAGAGATTGGGAGAGGGAGGAGAGAGGCGAGCGAGATCAAGAGAGGCGAGAGAGAGAGGGCAGAGAGTGGGAGAGATATGAATTGTAAATGTATATAATTATATATAACTGTATATTGTACATATACATTTGTATAAATGGCAAGCGAGCTTGAGAGAGGGAGGAGAGAGGCGAGCGAGATTGAGAGAGGGAGGAGAGAGGGTAGAGAGTGGGAGAGAGGTGAATTGTATATGTATATAGGTTAAAAAATTGTATATTATACATATGTATTTGTATATCTTGGTGAATTATACATATACAAACATGACTAATTATACAAACTCCAAGTCAGCCCACGTAATTAATGTATAATGTTAGTCGCGAGTGGTAATTTAGCAAACTATAGTTATGATGAGTAATTAAATAGTATAAGTTTGCTTAGCCGCGTAATTTTTCCTTTTTTATGACTATGTACAAAGTACAAAGTGGGAGTTTTCGTTAGAGGAAAGGATCAAAATAGTTCCTCATTTTTGAGTTAAGGCTCAAAGTAATCTTTGAGTTTTCATATGGAGCACTAATAGTCCCTCATGTTTGCAATATTGGTGCACTTTTGGTCCTCCCTAAAATTTTGCCTATTTTTTAAACGTTAATTTTATCCAGAATTTTATATAAAGAATGTCCAATCATCTTTTTATATATTTAGTAGAAATAATAATTCTATATGAGAGAAGTTGATAAGAAAAATATCTTGTTCTGTTCACTAGAAATATTATTGCAGCTAAACTAAGAACATCTTAACATATGACTTTGTATAAAAGAAAAAATTCTTCTATTATTGCACGTGAAATTATCGTGATAAACCTCTCGACTTTACCTGCAATACGATTTCTACAAAACAAAACAAAGTGTTTTTCTTCTCACATTTTTTCATATGGAGTTCTTATTTATACTAAATATATAAAATGTCGATTGCACATCCCATACATACGTTATGGATAAAATTAATGCTAAAAATAGGTAAAATTTTGGATGAGGACCAAAAGTGCACCAATATTGCAAATATGAGGAACTATTAGTGTTTTAATGTGAAAACTCAAGGATTACTTTGAACCTTAATCAAAAGAAGAGAGACTATTTTGATCCTTTCCTCGTTTTCGTTAAGTAGGTGGATGATATCATTTCATTGTTAACGAGAAGTATTAGGTTTGAAATATTGAGAATGAAAAAACTAAGTATGTTATGGGATCGATTAGGTATCTAAGTCTAAGATAAAGTTATTGGACTAGTGGGGGGCATCGACTAATTGATCTTCCTAATTCATATTCATATTATCATAATCATGACTATAGTGTATTTGTAGATTATATTATGAAAATAACGTGTTTCTTTTAACATGAGTGTAATTATCAATTGGATGATAATTAGAACTACCAACTATTTTTCTTACCCTTAGACGGATTAGAATGAGCATATTTGGAATGAGATGAGAGTGACCTATGTAATGGACAAAGATAACTATAGCAAGATCAAAGATGATTCGGACATGTGAAAAGAAGATGAGTAGATGCCTTAATGAAGAAAACAAGAGACTGGATACAATAAGTACGATGAGAGGTAGAGGTAAACTGGGGAAAAAAAGTATGGAGAAAAGGTGATTAAACAGGATATGACATTAAATAGAAGGATGAAAAGTCACATATTATGATAAAAGATTAGTAGATGTGAAGTGTTGTCTTGATTTTCAAGGAATTTAGTCATTCTTATAGTGTTTTGCTTTTGATTCCACCAGCACTTGTTGTTAATTGCATTTAGGTTGTCACATTATTTTGTGGTTGTTATTGTTTCCTTATTAGTTGTTTTATTTCTCCACTATCGTTTTTCCCTTTTTTATTATTCTGATATGTTATACTCAAATAGAATATCCTCAAAACAATCTCTTTACCTTCACGAGGTAGGAATATGATATATGTACACTCTACCTCCCCGACCCCTTGTAAAATTTTACTAAATATGTTTGTTGTCATGGACACTTGGACATTCATTTATGTATTAGTAGTAGTAGAATGAGATCAGGTCCTTAGGAGCATAACAAAGTTTAAGCTATGTCAAGCAAAATGATCATCATTTCCATTTGTGATGGCAACTAATACACATTTTAGAACCATTTACTTACAATGATTAAAAATTCTGTCAAAGGTCAACCTTTTGCTTGTTTAAACACGTCTAACTTTGTATAAAATGAGTAATAGTTAACCAAATAATCACTAATCACAATACGAATAAGCCCTCTATCGCGGTGAAACATATTCCATTAATTAAGCATAACAAGATTCAAACATGCAATCTTCAGGTCATAAACCTAATGAGTTAAACAAAATTTGTCCACCTAGCATTCTCTTGCGGAAAAAATCGAACACATTGTCATTCCATGCACAAAGCAACTCAAAGTATCAACAATATAAACAAACTAACATGTTTCATCTGTTGCCATTTTCTGAAGAAACAGTAAAGTTTTTGCCAAAAGAGGCATAAAGATAAGGAAATGAAGCAACATTAGCATGGTGTATAAAGCTATTTCTACTAAATCTCTTACTAGTCTATATTTTTCTACTATGAACTATTACCTGATTGTTGTAAGCACAACCACATATTTATACAAATATTTGATGAAGATAAACATTATATGAACCTCAAAACAGGAGTAGGCACAAGATAGAACAACAGAAAAGAAAGATGAACAATCTGTTGAGAAATTTGTCCACCTGCATTTCTTCCCTTCTCATTCTAAGACCACTGCGTCCTCGGATGAGATAAGATCTAGGATGAGGATAAGCGATTCCAAACATTCTTGAAGAAAACATTTCTCCAAAAACACCAACTACTGGGCTGAACAAACTGGTCATTGCTGTGCTCCCAAAGGTAGATGGAGCCAAAGCTGCGTAGCTACCAAAGGCTTGAGGGAAGTATTGCCGGTGATGTTGAAATGTGGAGGGTCGTGGAGGGTAGACAGAAGTTTGACGAAGTCTCTGATGTAAGCGAGGAATTGGAGACGCTGAAATACGCGGTGTCATTGTCCTAATAGCTCGAGGCCTATGAGGTATGTCTACATCTGCCTGATCCTTCTTGGGTTCAGACTCTAATGATGATATCCCACGACCATAGAGAGGCACTAGAGAGGAGTTTGAAATGTGAGCTTTACAGACTGGACATTTAGAGTTTTCTACTGATCCTGGTCCAGAGCTCTCAACCTGGAGCCACTTGTAAATGCAAGGCCAGCAGTAGAGGTGACCGCAGAGGGTGACTACAGGATCATGTGCTGAGTCAAGGCAAATGTTGCAATCAAAACAGGAAGATTCATTTTCAGAGGCTGATGTTGGAAATGGAAATGAGTTTCTCTTATCAACGGAAATATCTTCATCAGACCCAACGCGGGTGATAGTCATGAAATCTGTTAAAGATGAAATTCACAAATAATCACGGACCTCACAATCACAAAATGTACTATAGAAATCAAACATATGTGTATGAGCAAGCGAACTACGTGAAATGCACAAATGGGACTAACAAACTTTTGATGAGTGATAATTAGTTTGGTCTTCGCAGATCAATCAGAAAAGCGTCTCATTGTTTTCTCCTTCTACTTTCTGTTTAAGAATCAAATGGGAGTGAGAGTATGAAAGCAAGTAGTATGGATTGGATACAAAATCATGTCAATTTAAACGCCTCTTTAATCAAGCACTAAAACAATGCCCTACAAGTTTCATTTCACTAGCTTGAGTCTGTCCTATCTCGAAACCATTCGGTGAAAAAATATAGTAGTTCCAGTTATCAAAAAGAGAAAAATAAACTTATGATTGCTTCCCAAAATTTGAATATATAAACCTGGATCATTAATTGGGTTAAAACACTCCAACATCCATTAGGATATGGATTTGGAAAACTTGTTTGAATAAAAAAATTGACATGTATTCCCAGTCATATTCTCAATATCAGTTTTTTTTTCAGAAACCCACAAACGCTACCCTGCAGGTGCACACTGAGTAAACCCGCTCCTGTGCAATAAGTTGCTAAACCGCACTAGGCAAGCCAAGTGCGATGTGCTCTTACTGAGAAGGCTGCTAGTGGGGGGAATCGATCCAAGGCTCCCAACCAACTCAGCCAACCCTTGCAGGTTTTTCTCAATATCATTTAGTCCCACGCTATAATGAAATGTATCAGATGGAAATATAATATCAGATAACATAAAACCAGTCTCTAAATCAAACCCCCCGAAGCTCAAACCCAACCCAAGTATCAATACTGTTTTCATTCCTATGTTCTACAGTGATGCTTTAAAATAACACAATTTTACAACTACTACGTTTCAATCCCAAGCTAGCTGCAGTCAGCTGATTAGAACTGACATCTACTTGTTAAATCAGTAACAGAATCTAAAGTTTGGTTTCATTTCTCCCAACCTATGCTGCTCGAACTCGTCAAAAATGTTGACGGATACGTGTCTGACCCTCAAAAAGTATCGAACTTTTGAAGGATCCAACACAAATGCAGCAACATTTTCTATAAGTACAAGCAACATAGCTCCCAAGTGACAACCAACAAACTGAAACAGTAAAACAGCAACATCTTAACCACCATTTTCGAATGTAAAACCAAAATAGCAGCAACACAATATTCCATAAAAAGCCATAACAATCAAAAACAATCCTACTAAGTGTAAAAGAACCAAAATTTACTCACATAAAAGAGAAACTAGAACTAATACTAAACACCCAAATCTCAATTTTTTCAAAATCCTCCAGAAATTTTTCAAAAGATTGATTCTTTCAGTGTTTCTTCCTTATTTGTCAAGCTAATCAACCGCACTAACCCCTTTTCATTGAAATTAAACACCTATAATCGATCTCAAGCATCAAAAAAATAAAAAAAAATCATACCCATTGACAAAAAACAATCGATTGATAGAGAAAACTCATTGAGAAAGAGAAAAATCATACCAATAGATGAAAACCCCAAAGGAGAATTAGAAGAACCGCTAGAGAGGAAAAGGATAAAGGAACAAGTAATACCAAAAATACTGAATAGGGTAGTGATTTATAGCGTGAACCTCATAAAAGCAAAAAGCCTCTTAAAGGCAAATGACAAAATATATATATATATATATATATATATATATATATATATATATATATATATATATATAGTTGATGAAATATTTTATTCAAAAAAAATTGAATTCATTCTATATTTACTAAATGGGGGCAAGTAAGGTATTTCATTAGTTTCGGTTTATTTTTTCGGTCTTAATAAAAAGTTTAGTTTTAGTTGAATACGAATGAGTTGAAGTGTTGACTCTCAAATCACTCTGAAGTGATATGTTCGTTTAGTTGACTACTTGATTATGAAATAATTGTGTTGTGATGATATACGAGAGGAATAGTGAAAATGTTGTGATTAGTGTGGACCAATAGATGGAATTTGTTTGGCTCTCATATCGAATTTCAATACGTCTATTGAAATATCGCGTGATTAAATTTCCCTAAAACTTATGTCTAACACCTATTGAAGGGGGACTACGAAATTTAAGGCTTATTAATTTTTACAATATGCAACTACCTTTTGAGTAAATAGTCTTACCTAACATCTCCTAATCTTTTAATATTGTTTCCCTTTCATTTAATTCATAAAGTCAACATGACTGAGATTAGAAGCTAAAATATCTTTCTTTTTTCTTATATTCAAAATAGCAAAAAAAAGAACAAATATACTTTTGAACTATCGTAAATGATATATATATATTATTCGTCATATTTTTAGGACATAAGTGTCTCTACCGTCCAAAAATTAGAGCATATATATATTTTATACTAAACAGATATGCACATGTCATAATCTAATACATCAATTCGACATTTATTAAAATATCAGATCGACAAATAAGATTGAGTCACGTGTCCCTATTTAGTCTTCCGTTAGAGTGAATGACATATATGCCCTAGTTTTCGGACAACATGGGTACCAATGTCCCAAAAGTATGACGGAGAATATCCGCATACCACTTACAATAATTCAGGGGTATATTTATCTCTTTTCCCTTCAAATTATTAGTTTAATAGGACTTAGGAGTATGTAACTGAGGCTTTGTCAGGTAAATCCATAGATTTTATGTGAAAGATTAGTGTGTGGATGTTGATTAGTTAAACTAGAGCTCATAGAAAGGGAATGACAGAGTCAAATATACATTCCTAATATTTGTGCACAATATAATTTTCCGACGAAGAGTGAACACTTAACCATCTTTTACCTAAGGTGGCTCCGCTCATGGTGAGACCCCAAATATCTATAATAAAAAAAAGGGTTAGCGGGGAGACCATCTTCATTGATGGTGAAATGAAGCCAATATAGAGACAATTTTACCACTGAAATTTGAACTTCAGAAACATTGAAGAACAAACATAATGCCAAAGAAGAAATATAGCATATAACACAACTATACAGACGAATCTCAGATTTATCAAGTTATAATTCTTGCAGTGCCAAAGGCAAAGAGGGAAAAATATAAAAGAGCTACATATGTACCATTTTACAAGAATTTTTCTATGCAGGCTGTCAACGTCGTTTTAGGGACTGCACCAATGACTGTATCTTTCTTCTCTCCATCCTTGAAAATCATGACGGTTGGGATACTTCGAATCCCATATCTGGTCGCGATTCCAGGACTTTCATCCGTGTTCACCTTGAAGAATTTAAACTTGTCAGCAAATTCCTGTGATAGTTCATCAATAACCGGGTGAATCATTCTGCATGGACCACACCATGGAGCCCAAAATTCAACCAGAACAGGTAACTTAGACTCGATTACAAGAGTCTCCCATGATTGATCATTAACACCAGGCACTGCATTTTACAATAACTATGTTAAATAAACAAAAAAGCTGATAAAATAATGGATTATAGTTTTAGCACCCTAATATGTATTCCACTTCATGTAATACCTCGACAACCAAAAATTACAACGTCAGACACCGATGCATCATATTTGTTGCATTACTCCTTGTAATTAGTCGGAGTGTTGGCTAGCATGGAAAATTTGACAACAGAGGATTTTATTTTTCTAACTAGGATATTATTATTACAAGGGCAACGCCTGTGCTCTCACACAAAAAAGCACAAGTGATTTATCCCCTTTTTAGTGAAGAATGAACGAAGCATGGGATGTAAACAAACCGTACTGAATCCGATGATCTGAAAATAGTTCCACATAATGTCAAGGAGAAAGTAGAAATCAGAACACATATGCAATAATCGCTTTTACTAGAATAGTAATGTACCTCATAGGAGTTCAAATATTTAACAGTAAATGAAGTTCAAAGCTTAGGTAGGTTTTATTAGCGTTTACACTCTCCAAAGATATATTCATTCCACATTAATGGATTTACTTCAATTCTTTTACAAGCATCAGATAATTCTAGTTTATGTTGTTTCGACTCTTAAAAGATATGGACGAGTGTGTGTAGGATCCTCCACAAGTAGTGCATTGTTGAAGGATTTGACACAGGTACGGCAACAATTATGGAGAGTCCAAACAACATAGATTCTAGTAGTCTTTCCACTCATTTGATTTCCGCATTGTTCTTAGAAACTTGATTTACTCTTTAATGAGCTGTTGAATATCCAACTTGAATGTCGTGGAACAGACTTCTCATCAAATTTAAGACTGTATGATAATCTGGGAGTGATAATCTGGTAAATAATTGACAATCGCAGTAGTAGATAGCTAATATCTTTGAATATTGACAACAAGACTACTCCGCCATATGGGTGGATGTAGTGTTAATGTTACGGATTTGTCCAAACTCGGTAGCTTTTGCTCACTAGTCAGTACTCACTCTGACCAATATGTGAAAGAGTACAAAATACAAGGGTCAAAACATTTGATTATAACTATGAATTTGCATACAAATTCTTAAAAAATTTAAAAAGAAAAATTTGTAAATAAGAAAACACACTATAAGTGAACACAGCTAATAATTTAAAACAACAAACAACAACAATACCTCCAAGATAATTGCGGAGGATAGAGTGTACACGACCTTAGCCCTCCACTTAGGAGGTAGAGAGATTGATTCTAATAGACCCTTCGCTCGAGTAATGCACACAGCAAATATTAGGGAAAACATTACATAACATGATTCAGAAAATAGCCAAATAATACGATAACCAAAACACAGAAAATTACGAGTAGTAACAAAAATCATCTGAAAAAGAAACTACGAGAACAATGCTGCTACTAAAACTAGTACGAACATAGAAACAGGTACAGTGCATCAAATTACCATCAAGCCCATCCAGCTGGAAAGCAATACAATACTCAACTACCTACTATACTAGAATGAAGAATCCAACTCGTAAAGTTCAAATCCTGAATTATCATTGCTTTGCTACTTTCAATTGCGTGTTAAATCATTTTTTTGGTCATAATTAAGCTTTAACAAAAAAAATCCCCAATAAACTCAATCTACAGGCAAAACTCAAGTAATGATGAGAAAAGAGATAAGCACCTAGAACAGCAGTATCCTGAGCCTCACAGACGATTCTACCTCCTCTACTGGGAACAGATTTTGTAAATGAGCTAAAGGATACTGATGAACGAGTCGACTGGATCTTAAGACCATTGAATACAGAGAATTTAACAGAAGACCGGCGACCGGAAACAGGATACAACGACGGCGAAGCAGCGCCGGCGGCGGCACGAGGAACTGCGATAGTTTCCAGCAAACCAGCCATAGCAGAGTTGATAAATTTGTGTGGCTGAGTAGAATTTGATTGGTTTTTTTTGAGAGTTTTGGTTTAGTGGTATTGTTGATAAAATGGATGAGGTGATGAACTTGTGTTAGTTGATGATTGGATGAGGAAGAGCTAATGTTCACATTACACGTGTCATTTTCACTTTATTTTTTATTATTTTGGAAAATTTTGATAAATAGAAATAAAAAAAAAAAAAAAGAAAGAAAGTTGTACTTGAATTTAAAAGTTTATTTCAAAAAAAATATTTATGTAGTAAATATTTTGTATTATATTGAATGTCTATTAGGTGGATTCATTTGGAGAAAAGCTAGGAATTCTACTTACGGACCGAGTCAAGTTTTTCTGTAGAAGAAGTGTTCAAGTTCGGAATACTTTTGGATACTTTTCTCTCAGTATTGATGTTGTAAGAGTAAATTCGAAGCATGAAAAGTAGAGAATAACATATCAATATCACTAATTGGTCGTGTTTTCTCATAGTTCAACTCAGAGTAATTTTGAACAAGATAGAGTTGTACTCATGAATAAACTTAAAGTCTTGTTGCATTAGATGCATCCATTTATATCGTATTTTTAGATATATAATCATCTTCAAGTGGTCATATCTTTCTATAAAAATAAGTAGAGAATTTGATCAAGATGATGACATAAGAATATCATAGGTTTAACACATTTTTGTTTTGATACTTTATTGTCATCGTTAAATGATGTCTTCAAGTTCCATAGCATCCAAATGGATTTTAACATCTAACACTAATGAAAGTTTTTGTTTGAATTATAATAGGTAACGATCTCAAGATTAACCATAATAAAAAGAAGTAAACTAAATAATATATTAACCTTCAAACTTAACTCATTACCTTTCATAATTCAGACAAGAACTGTCTTTCATAAATGTTGGATGCTGAAATTTTTTTGTGAAAAAGCATGAAAAAAATAATATAACCACTTCAAATAGTCATACATTAAAAGCATAATATGATTCCTAAAAAACACTTACCAAAATAAGCAGATTTTAAAATTTTAGCTGGACCAGCTATATGTTGTTGATGGAATGCAGATACTTAGCTCTAGTAGGTTCTTATAATATGTCTATAGACATAGTTAGATACAAACAAAAGAAATCATCAACAAGCTAACAATCTTGTTACCAACCCCCTATTGGTTTGGACTTGGGACTTTCATGTTGAAGGTCTCAAGTTCGAAATTCCTTACCAGCAAAAGTAAGAGATTTAGGGTGTGTTTGGTATGAAGGAAAATGTTTCCATGAAAAATATTTCCTAGAAAACAAGTAGATTTATGACTTTTCTTTCATGTTTGGTTGTGAGTAGAAAATATTTTTAGTGTTTGATTTATGAATAAAAAATATTTTTGAGAAATATATTTTATTTTTACTAGAGTAGAAAATATTTTTTTTTGAGGATGGGGGAAGGAGGGTTGGCAGGGGGTAGAGAGTGAAAAAATAAAAAATTTAAGTTAAAAATATTTTTTAAAAATAAAATTATTTCTTCTGGGTTAGGGGGGGGGGGGAGAAGAAGAAGTGGAACCTTGCATAAAGTGAAGATCATTGGGTATGTATAAATGAATTGATTTTCATAAATAGTACGATTCTATTGGGGTGGGGGTGGGGGTGGGGTCAAATAACAAAATTGAAGTTGAAAATACTTTTTAAAAACAAAATGCAAATTTGTTTTGGGAGGTGGGGTGGGGGGATGGGTGTTGGGGTCCGGGGTCGAGGTAGGGGTGAAAAAATAAAAATTTAAATTCAAAAATATTTCTTAAAAACAAACTTAATTTTTTTTTTTTTTTGGGGGGGGGGGTTATGTCGGGGGTGGGAGTCCGAGATGGAGGTGCAAAAATAAATTTTTAAAATTGAAAACATATTTTTAAAAACAAATTTAATTTTTTTTTTGGAGGGGTAGAGGGATGATCGGGATCGGAGGGAGGGCGGAGTGAAAATATAAAATTTTAAAATATAATTTGAAGTTGAATAAGAGTTTTGGAAAATGTTTTTCTTAATTTTGAGGAAAAAAAGTTAATTTGAAAAACATTTTCCACAGAATCAAACGTGAGAAAATTGAAAAACATTTTTCAAAAAAATGTTTTACTTCACACCAAACACACCCTTAGTGATTTGGACTTGAGACTTCCATTTGGAGGTCTCAAGTTCCCCTTGCCAGCAAAAGTAAGAGATTCAGTGGTGGACTAGGACTTCCATGTTGGAAGTCTCAAGTTTGAACCCCCTTCCCGGCAAAAACAAAGAATCTGTCTTTTGGGGCGAGCTTGTCACACTAGACTTGCCCAGTGTGGATTACCTCCCCTTGTGATATGCAAGTTATTGCATAAGAGTGGGAGTAACGGCTGCGAATTCCCCTTGTCATCAAAAAAAAAAAAAAAAAAATGTTGACAGCAACATTTAACAAACAGTTGCTTCATCATTTAGTTCAAATGAAAAACTATTGTCATAGCAGCCATATACAAATTTACCATCCAAAAACATGAACACTCAGCTGCAAGATGCAAGTCTGAAAACTACTTTATCAACAATAGGTGTATAACAGTATTGAAATCTACATATGGTCAGCAGTCCCAATCTTAACTGGAGTTGCTCTGGTTGACGCCTTTTCTGTCAAGGGAAGAAACTTATCACAATCCTCGCAACCAATCTTTTTGAATGCCTCTACAAGTACCTCGATGAATCCCGCCAACATGGCCTTGAAACTCCGAGAACCACCTTTGTCACCACCCTTACCACCATCCCCAAGAACACACCCTCTGACAAGGCTACCCACACGAACACCTTCCATATATGCTTTACATGCCACAAGAATATCTTGACAGCTTTGAAAGTAATGCCCTATAACAAAATCCTCAAAGTGCTGCAGCAAGAAAGCAGAATGTTCAAATTCGTAGTACTTGATTTAGAACGAAAAAGTCGCAATAAAATACCAACTATAAAATAAAGTCACCTTGACGAGTAAGTTTAGTTGTTATAAGGAAAAGTCTAGTGACTAGACTGTTATAATGGTGAAGTTCTGCATCTCTATCGACAAAATAGTCATGACTTTGTTTATTGTTACAATGTTTAAGGTTCAGTTACTTTAATGAGACGTTAAAATTTAGTTTTGTAACTTTACTGTTCCAACAGATAAATCCCAAGGAAAAAACATCGCAAAGCATAAATGAAAAGTTTATTAAATTATAGATGGTCATGAACGATATACCTGTGGTGGTCGCCTCATACAATAGACCATTGTCTTTAGATTAAAAATGCAAGTGTGCTCGTTATAGCGCAGTGAGTTTCGTTCCCCTACGGCTGAGCCATTCATCCTGGCATATCCAGGCTCATTGAAGTAGGGCTTAGCGTTCAATATTAGCCCTTGTATGGAAACCAAAACTTGCAGCATAGTTGATTCACCAGGGATCCATTTCTCCTTTCCACTACCATCCCAAGTGTTAAGAAGACTCAGGCAGACTTTTCCACACTCATACAAGTTTGGATTGATCCGAAGGCCAAAAGAATGGTAGTGTACATGCTGGCAGCAATAATTAGCAAGGTGTTAGGCTTGAGGTTAAAAAAAGGAAGAAAAAAAAAAGAACAGTTCCACAGATAAATTGAGGATCTTAGGCGAAAAAGAAGGCAAAAATAAAGGAGTCAGAGAAGAAATGGAACACATACCGGTGGAACATTCGGATAGTTGCTAGGGAAGTATACATCAAAAAAGAACAAACCGTCATGGTAAGGAGTTCCATCAGCTCCAATAATCACTGCTCTCAACAGATCCATTCTTGTTTCATACACTCGGACAAATATGGTATCTGCTCATGAAAAGGCACTCAAATGAGTGTGGTTATATGAAATACGACAAGCAGATTTTTATCACAGATCACATTATGAGCTCCTCAGAAATTCATTACTTAAACAAATCTTGTAAGCATGCCAAATTTCAATAACTTGATGCCAAGATAATCATCACAGATCAGGTAGGAATGCTAAGAAAGACTGGAAAATTTGCTCATGTTACCAGGTAAATCTTTCTCCAGTATCTTCCACTCCTCCAGTATCCTCTTCGCACAACCCTTAGAGGCCTATACAGAAAAACAAACATTTAGAAATAAGATAATGAACGACTAATCAAAACTATCAACCACTTACAGTTAAACTAACCTGGTTGTCATGAGATGCAAGTCCAGAAAAGTAATGGCCTGAATGATCTTGAACAGTATCAAATTTCTTGAAAAGACGGAAATTTTTCAGGCTTTCACCTAAATTTCCATGTTGTTCCTTACTAGGTGCTGATTCGCACTGGAGTGATAGATTTGCACTGTTATGCGGACCATGAGTCCAGAGTTCATGATCCATTTCCTGATGGAAATAGTGCATAGCACCTGGTGCAAGAACAGGCCCCGCAGAAAGCAGTTCTGGAAGAAAATAGTTCATAGCATCTGGTGGGAGAATATACCCTGGATGAACTTGTTCCAGTGGAAGAGAGTTCATATCACCTGGTGCAAGCATAAACCCTGGATGAACCTGATGCAGAGGGAGAGGGTTCATATCACCTGGTGCAAGCATAAACCCTGGATGAACCTGATGCAGAGGGAGAGGGTTCATAGCACCTGGTGCGAGCATAATCCCTGAATAAGCTTGAGCAGTTGGCATATTAGGGGGTAAATTCATCCAACTAGGCATTGGTGGAGGTACAAAGTGAGCTGTAGGGAACGGAACTCCACCAGGAATAGATGGTGTATGCCAACTATGAGAAACTGTTCCAGGGGATAAATGGATATTCCTTCTAAGACTAGACCCTTGAACGTTAAGAGATTTTTCTACCCCGAGCGGAACATTTGTAGAACCATTTTGTTCTTTAAAACATATCCCCTTTGAGTTTGCTTTGGCAGAAAATTTGCCCTCGACAACAGCAGGTCCCAGAGATGACGAAGATAGCTCAAATGGTGTAGGCTTAAAAACATGATTTAAGTCATAAAATGAAGTTGATGGGTACTTTTGTACCTCAGGGGTTTCTCTTCCAAAAGGAGAACTCAGAGCTTTTGAAGTGGACGATGTGCTTGTAGTGGCTGATGCCATTTTAGCTTTAGCAAAACCAGACATCCATGGGATTGGAACCTCAATACCAGGTGGAGTATCCATACGATCAAAATGTGATTGCAAAATGGCAGAGTCATAATGTGCTAGCTCACTAAAGTACATGTCGATAGACGGGTCATCTTCATAAAATAGGTTCGCAGGCACTTCACCTGATTCTGAAGGGCAGTGTTTCTTCGAAGACTGAACTTGACTCGGTCCAACACTATATGCTGAATCACCATAGCCAAGGGATAGCTCGAGAAAATCCTGCGAATGAGGCAACAATTTAAAAAATAACCCCCAACAGAAAACACATAAAACACAGAGATAATCAGTACTTCAGGAGTATGCTAAGATCTTTGTAATATCTATGGTAAATTCTAATTACCTTCCCTTTGCCACGGGATCCAGTATTCCCATCAATGAACATCACATCATTATCACCTCCTTTCATGTCAACATCTCCATAGTGAATAGGCTACAAAATGAACACACTTCATCAGCGTTAGTACCATGTACTACAATCATGTGTTACCCCTGCAAGCAATAATCTCAAATACACAAAAAAATAAAGATTCAAACCAAAATATCTATGCAAGTACTATATAAAAAATTGAAAAAATAAAGACAGAAGTCTTGCATATAGCAAGTTGTATGTAATTTTTTAACGAAAGGCTAGTGGGCCACATTGCACGCTGTAAGTAATGAAAAAGACTATTTCATCCCTATATAGCATTAAGCCATTAAAAATGTGCATTTTTTTTAGGTCAATAATCGATAATTATGCTTCTCGTTTGTTTCTATTCAAGCCCCAACATCAGTTTATCTATTGAAGGAATAGACTTGTGCACCACTCAGACAAAAACTTGAGAAACCTGATTCTAGCCTAAGTCTACAGCTAGTTTGCGTTTCTTGTACTAGGTTGTGTGTATATTTCCTTTTTAAAGAGAATGATTAGTGAAACCAACAACAAAAATTTTTTATTCTTACAACCTCCTAAACTGACTTGCCATATTCTCACCAGATTTGAAACTCATTACTGCTATACTTCACACTAACTCGTGAATCTTAGGAAACCTGTGATGTTACTCAACTTGACTTCAGTATTTCAAAAGAAAAAAGCGGGACTTTACATTACATAATCTAACTTTTTTGTTATTCAAGAAATTGTACATCTCTAATACAGAGAATTATTGGATTCTTAACACAAATAGGCGGACAGATTTAGTGTTTACTTTTTCTAGCCGGTATACATAGATTATAGATATTATATTTCCACCGGCAATTTTTAGTTTAACCAATAGGGTGGACGGCTATTTAGGTTAATGGCGAAAACTTCTTTAAGAAACTTCACAGTACAATTAATCTTAGAGAAGAAACCAAATGAAAGAATTTTATACCTCCTTCTGTTTAGCACTCTCTGATTTTGAAATCCAAGCAATCGTGGGTGAGACTTCCGGCACCTGCGCATTGGTTGAGCTCCCACCAGGGAACACTCTTTTCCTGTGCATTAATTCCATCAGAATCACACAGACCAGCACAATGAAAACAAAGAAAATCAAATTGGTCTGTTTTACTTGGAATTATGGGAAACACTCTTTAACTGTGATTAATACAATCAGAATCACACACTCACACAATAAAAACGAAGAAAATCAAATGGGTTTGTGTTTTACATAAACTCTGCTGAAACACTCTTTTCCTGTACATCAAGAACATCAGAATCACAGACACACAAAGCGAAAACAAAAATAAGAAGAAAATAAAATCAAATTGGTATTTGTTTTACTTGAAGTATTTTGGAAACACTCTTTTCCTGGGCATCAATAACATCAAATCAGACACACAAAATGAAAAGAAAATAAAAGAAAACAATCATATTAGTATTTTTTTACTTGAAGTTCTTTGGAAACACTCTTTTCCTGTGCATCAATAATATCAAGAATCACACAAAATAGAACAAGAACAATAATCAAATTGGTACGTGTTTTACTTGAAATTCTGTGGAAACACTCTTTTCCTGTGCATTAATAACATCAGAATCACACAAAACCATGGCGGAGCCAAAAAATTTACCAAGAGGTTCAAAATCTGAGGAAGTAAACACACGAAAAAGCCAAAGAAGGTTCGGCGTCTACTATATACATAAAAAATAATTTGTATTCGTGTATAAACAATGGAATTTTCTATCAATAGAGGTTCCGACTACGGATGAACCCCTCGGGGCCCTACCTGGCTCCGCGACACGAATCCACATAAGGTGAATAAAAAATCCTAAAAGAAAAACAGTATCAACAAAATCACACAAGGAAAAAAAAGGAACCAAATTAAATGAAAAGCATTGAATGGTTCTGTATTTTGCTCAAAATTCTGTTGGAACAGACTTCATTAAAGCATCAGAATCACAAATAAATGAAATAACATAAAAAGATTCAATCTTTTTTGGACTTTGGACCAACTTCAGGTGGAACACTCATTCCATATGCATAAACACCATTAAAATAACATAGAAAATAAAAATGAACACTTAAAAAACACCAAATGACCCTTTTCTAATGCACTAGTATCATCAAAATCACAGTCACCAGATCAAAAAAAAATCATCAAACATGCATTTTTTTTACTCAGAATTCTAGTGAAACACCCTCTTTCCTGTCAAAAATCACATAAACAAAATACAAACAACAGAAGAACATCCAATGCAGTATGACTTATTAATCAGAATTCTCCACTTACATACAAAAAAGAAAAAGAAAAAAAATAACATTTTTAGGTTTAGGGACCACTTAAAGGGGGGAAAAATTAACTTTTTGTGACTTTGTTTTTTACTTGGAATTCTCTTTCTATATACATGATCAAAAAATAAAAATCCCCCAAATCAAAATGAACACAGATTAAAATAAAAATGGAAACTTTTTTTTAAAAATTTACCAAATGGGTATGTTTTTTTATTCAAAAATCGCTTTATCTACACATCACTATCATCAAAATCAACAAAAAACCCAGATACCCAGGTGGGGTCTGGATGATGTTTAAAAAAAAAAAAAAAAAAACTGTTTTTGATAAACCCCTTAAACAAAACCTATAAATAAGAAAAAGATACGAATGGGCATGTGTTTATACTATAAAAAACAAACTAATCTTTATCTACACATCAAAATCAACAAAACCCAGATACCTCAAATGGTGTCTGGATGATGTATAAATAAAAAGACTGTTTTCGATAAACTTTGAATATAAAAAAGAAAAAGATTCAAATGGGTATGTGATTTTACTGGAAAAAAAGTATTTTTTATCTACATATCAACAAAACCCAGATACCCAAATGGGGTCTGGATGATGTGTGTAGAAAAGAAAAAAGAATCCAAATGGGTATGAGTTTTTACTGAAAAAAAAGTAATCTTTATCAACAAATCAACAAAACCCAGAAAAAAAAGGTGATGAATCAGTGTTTTTACTTGGAATTCTGAGAGAAGTATCTAGACGGCGGTAACTCCATTAATGGACTGCAATTTTTAGAAGAACAAATGTGAATGAAGATGAAGGAGAGGCAGCTAGGGCTTCAACTTATATAGTGATCAAAAATCTTGTTTTTATATATATATATAGAAATTACGTTATTGCAAATCCCCTTTTCTTCAGAAAAACCAAAAACTATTTTATGGCTGATTTGACAATTTTAAGTGTTTACTGTTTACTTGCTTTTTCAACGTGTCTTCCCCTTTTTGACACGCCTTCGCGCCTCAACCTCGATTTCAAGGTTTCACACTTGTCAAATGACTAAAATACCCCTTATATGTAACGAACTTTTTCGACACGTCTTCACGTCTAGTTAAAATACGACGTCGTAGGGTTTGGAGAGCACGGAGTATGTGCAGGTTTTATCTTTATCGCAGTGATGGAGAGACTGCTTTCAATAGATCCTAAATTTAAGTTAAGACACGTTGAAAAGGCAAGTAAACAGTTAATACGCTCTCGAAATGACTAAAATACCACTTATATATGTAACGGACATTTTTGACATGTCATCGAGTCTAGTCAGAACACCACACGTTGTATATTTTAGAGCAGATAAAACGTATGCAGATTTTATCTCTATCTTAGTGATAGAAAAATTGTATTCGATAGATCCTAAGCTTAAGATAAGATATGTTGAAAAGGCAAGTAAACATTAAAAACTCTCTCAAAATGACTAAAACACCCCATATATATGTAACGAACATTTTCGACACGTCTTCACGTCTAGTTAGAATACGACGTCGTAGGGTTTGGAGAGCATGGAGTGTATGCAAGTTTTATCTTTATCGCAGTGATTGAGAGACTGCTTTCGATAGATCCTAGATTTGAGTTAAGACGCATTGAAGAGGCAAGCAAACAGTTAATACTCTACCGAAATGAATAAAATACCCCTTATATATGTAACAGACATTTTCGACACGTCATCGAGTATAGTTAGAACACCACGTTGTATAGTTTGGAGAAGTTAAAACGTATGCATACTTTATATCTTAGTGATGAAGAATTGTATTCGATAGATCCTAAGTTTAAGATAAGATCGAGTTGAAAAGGCAAGTAAACATTAAATACTCCCTCAAAATGACTAAAACACCCCATATATATATATGTAACAAACATTTTTGACACGTCTTCACGTCTAGTTAGAATACGACGTCGTAGAGTTTTGAGATCATGGAGTGTATGCAGGTTTTATCTTTATCGCAGTGATGGAGAGACTGTTTTCGATAGATCTTAAGCTTAAGATAAGACACGTTGAACAGTAATGTAAACAATTAATACTCTTTCAAAATGACTAAAATACCCCTTATCTATGTATCGAACATTTTTTACACGTCATCGAGTTTAGTTAGAACACCACGTTGTATAGTTTGGAGAAGATAAAATGTCTGCATACTTCATCACTACCTTAGTGATGGAGAAATCGTATTCGATATATCCTAAGCTTAAGATAAGACATGTTGAAAATGAAAGTAAACATTAAATACTCTCTCAAAATGACTAAAATACCCCTTATATATGTAACAAACTTTTTCGACACGTCTTCACGTCTAGGTAGAATACGATGTCGTAGGGTTTGGAGATCATTGAGTACATGCATGTTTTATTTTTATCGCAGTGATGGAGAGAGATTGTTTTCGATAGATTCTAAGCTTACTATAAGACACGTTGAAAAGTCAAGTAAATAATTAATACTCTCTCAAAATGACTAAATATCCCTTATATATGTACCAAACATTTTTTACACGTCATTGAGTCTAGTTAGAACACCAAGTTGTATAGTTTGAAGAAGATAAAATGTATTCAGACTTTATCTCTATCTTAGTGATGGAGAATTTGTATTTAATAGATCCTAAGCATAAAGTAAGACATGTTGAAAAGGCAAGTAAACATTAAATACTCTCTCAAAATGACTAATACACCCATATATATGTAACGAATATTTTTGACACGTCTCCACGTCTAGTTAGAATACCACGTCGTAGAAATTTGGGGAGGATAGTGATTAGAGTGAATGAAAATTTTATCTATATTGCAGAGATGAAGAGATTATTTTCGATAGATCCTCAATTTAAGATAAAAATAGTCGATGAAGAGTAGTAATGAAGAACATAAGAAACAAAATAGAGTAACAAAAACACGAGATAAGGAGTAGTAGAACAATACGACGTCAATAAGATAATATTATAATTAAACTACGTAAAACAACAATTAGTAATTGAAGTCGAAAAACAAAAGAAAATACAAGAGTAATACTATGAATACTAGTATGGACAACAAGACGATACCTCTTACCTATTAGTATGAACACTTTCTTACTTTATATTGTCACGACCCTAAGGTACCCCTAGACTAACATGGCAGATGAAATCCCGAAAGGAACCCAAGTAAGCCACATAATATAATAAAACACAATTTCAAATCTTTAAGAAATCTTTCATAGAATTAAAGCGGAAGTTTAGACAAAGTCTCATTAAGCCATCTACTATAATCGGAGTCTCAAAATGATAGGGACACAACCCTTACAATATAGAATATGAGAACGTCTAGTACAACTAAAGAAATGAATTAAATTACATAGACTTGTCCTCGGGTCCATGAGGACATACCACAAGCTTGATGAGAAGTCAGCCCAAGCTTGAACTAGAAGAAGTCATCTTAAACGTTAGAACCTATGTAGTAAAATAGAAGAAATATGGATTAACACACAAAAATGTAACAAGTATGATAGTTATGCATAAAAACAATTGAAATGCTAAAATGGGACATTTTAGTTGAAAAATATGCATTTGATCAAGTTTATGAACTATCATAGAAGTAAGTACATAAGTATAATACACTAGCATATTCACATATTGATCATTTCAACATAAAGGAAACAAACCATAAGAACCATCAAAACAATCTTCTGTAATGTATGGATAACGTTTCATACCCCTATCCACACTAAGGAAAGTTCATTAAGTTTTTATAGTTCATAACTCCAATTTTAGTTCATTCTATCATACTGAATTAGTTTTAACCAATATAGACCACGAGAGCTTAATCATGAAATTTGATTATATCCCACACCGAAAAGAGGTTCTCCTACTTGCCTAAGATAGAACTAAAACACTTAGCTTACGTGAATTCACTAGCTAAAGACCTATGTGGACACATAGTTTATTGGATAAGGAAATTGCTTCTCAAAACTCGTCCTCTACTACTCGGAAGAACTTCTATCCCATGAGACTTGTTCTAGAAATTTGTTCTCTACTAACGGTGGAGCTTCACTCATAACAATATCCCTTCAGTGCTAAGCATGACTCCCATTGAGTTTACATTAAGTTTTGACTTAAGTTGATAATTAAAAAAGAATGTTTTGACATTCAACCAACAAACTCATACTAAAGCTCCTAAGTTCAATAGGTGGGACTAGTCTCCAAACCTAAGAACCATTATATGTGACAAACCTTTCACATTGCATTTTGTTCATAACAAAGTGTGTACATGAGGATAACTATCCAATCAACACAACAATTAGATCATAATGTAGTTATTTTACTCTGAAAACAATCTCATTGTATACACACAAATCTCATACACATGGTCAATTTCTCATATTTTTGCCCCTCAGGGCTATAGATCACATTTCATCAATATCTGTAAAATTACCTCACTGAATATGTATAATAACATAATCCATGTAATAAATCCATCACATTCATAATTCAAATACAATCTACTCACAAAGACAACCCACATTCATGCTTCAAAATCCAATTTAGGAAAACCTAGAAATTCATGGATTCTTGGATAATTCTTTAGGAAAATAGTCATAATTCATCAAATTGATCATAATATAAGACAATAAATACATTGAACTCTTTTTGAAAGTGATTACATGCCAAAGATTTAAAATCTTAGGTTTTGAAAACTTCAACTTGAGACATACAGTTTTGAAGGCTTTATAGAAAGAAACTATCCATAAATCAATACTACCATGCCTTGATTAGAGACCCTTCACAAAATTGAGGAAGAAAGATATTTCTTGAGCCTTTGTCTCCTAGTTCCTTTTAATCTTCAATGGTATTTTATAGTGAGAGAAATTTTGAAGGGGAGAGCTTTTGATTTGGTTCTTAAGAGAACGAGTCACTTAAGCAATATTAAATGAACCTACTAAGTTACTTAATTAACCCTTAAACCCCAACTTAAAAACTAAGGACCAAAAATTTGGTGTGAGTCATGAAACTCCCACCCACGGATCGTGGGTCGGGTCACGAGCCGCATAGGTAGTCCGTCGTTTAGGTCTGCAACTTTGGAGGAACAGGGGAGGCCAACCCTCGACCCAAGACCCCTACCTATGGGGCATGCGTTCATCCACGGTTCGTGGGTGCCCAACCGTAGACCATGCTGTTTTTGCAGCTTTTGGGGGCTGCCTTTAGGACCCCTCGAGGGTCCTTGGTTGATCTTTGAAGAGTCGTACCTTGACATTTACACCATAAATGTTTATACCAAGTCTCAGAAGTCATTTTATGACCTTAACCATAACACTAAACCTCAATTAGGCTACTAGTTAACACATTAAGCTTTAGCTTGGTTCATTAGCTTTTCGGAATGTTAAACTATCCTTCTTACTCTAATTTGTGTTCTCCACACTTATCTGTCTAATGTTATATCTTCGATTAGCTATAAATGTGTCATATTTTGTCTAATCACATCTCTTTGTAATATTTCTTTGATCTACATATATCTACCTCTCTTGGATCTATCATAGACAACCTTGCACATCTCCGTACTAAGGTAAATGTGTTTTTCCTAATCACATGTCTCAACCATTACAATTTCACTCCTCACATATTGTCTTCCATTGAAGTCACTCTCACTTTGTCTCGGATTTCCTCATTTTAAATACATTTTTTCTAGTATACGCACATATCCAACGCAACATTCTCATCTTTGGCACTCTTATTTTCTTATTTTCTGAGTGTGAGAGTTCTTGAGTTCCTCGTACAACAAAGTTAGTCTTGGTTTCACATTCTTATGACATAAGGCGTACAAGTCTCAATTTCATCATATACACTACTACCCTGAATGACATATCCTCGTCAATCTCCCTATTTTCCTAGATAATAGACCAGAGATATTTGAAATTGCCACTCTTTTGAATGAATTATGTATCAAATCTTACTTCTACATCAACCTCATGCATAATATCACAGAACATGCAGTACTTCACGTATTTTATCTTGGTCCAATTCAACGTGAAATTTTTAGACTATATGACTTCTCTCCAACTTGCTAGCTCAGTGTTTAACTTTGTCGCGAGTTTCATCAATCAAAGCTACATCATCCGTAAATAACATACAACATGACATATCATTTTGAATTTGTCATGTACATTATTTATCACCAAGGCTTATAAAGATAGGCTAAGGGTTCATCTTTGTTGCAACCCCATCAAAATGCAAAAGTGCTCTGAGTATCCTTTCAATTTCTTTACTCAGATCTTGGCTCCATAGTATATGTCCTTATCAATCACAGAATCTTTTCAAAGAAACTATCATCCTTTTCCAGGTCAACGACTCAACAAAATCATGTATAAGCCTATTAATTATGTTAAAGGTTAGGTTTGAAATAACCTCTTAAATATTGAGCAATTTTTATTTTTTTAATTTATCAAAATAGAAATTATTTGATACGTGAACGGGATAAAGTAAATTTCAAATTTTATGTTAAACCTAATTTTTGTTAAATTTTTCTCAAACTTCGTTAAAGGAAAAAAGTATATATATATATATATATGAGAGTTCCATGTGTAACAGTAAAGGTATATATAATTTTTTTATAAAAATGGTTATATTGGCTCTAAAAAGTATTTTAAATTTACAACTATTAAGCACGAGGGATATTTTTGTCATTTCCTCTCGCTGGTCGCAAATGTTATGGTTCTATTTATCATTCTTGGAGACAAAAGGAATATGTGGGCCCAGCTTGCATTATCCAGCCACGTAGGATAAAGTTATGAACCATTTGGAAGTTCAAGGAGAAAAAATGGTAATTAATTTAATGCAAAGTTTACCTTAAAAGAGCATTTTAAGAGAGAAAAATTAAGCGTATAAATAAACATATACGAGTTGATTATTTAATGTAGTTATAGTTTAAGTTAATTATAATTTGTGAATCTATTTTTAGTTATAATTTTGAGGTTTAATTTTTTAGTTTTGTATAATATAATTTGTATAATTTTTGTATAATTCAGAATTTGTATAATATAATTTGTATAACTATTCACACTTTTGATATTTATAATTGTATAAATTCATTATTTTGAATTTATACAAAAATAACTGAATTATACAAATATACACGTAAATTATACATCAAAACAACTTAAATTATAGCTATAATCCGTTAATATGCAAATTATGTCTACGAAGCATAATAAAGCTTATAATGACTAGTTATGAAAATTTCTCTATTAAAAATAACGACTGCGAACTTTCATATCAATAAGAAAAAACTATTAAATATTTTTTCATATTCCTTTCATATTTCACATATAGAGAGAGAATGCATAAAGGGGCAAATAGCTACCCTTCCATCTTAGGAATTTTGCAAAATTCAATAACTTTTTCTATTAGTATCTCATTAGATATATATAAATTCGTTATTTATAAATATTTATTCAAAATCTAATCATCAGATTTTCTACAATTCAAAAATTATAAGTTCAAAATTTTCACTCTACATTTGATGAGATCTAACTTGGACTATTAAAATCAAATCGATACGAACAGGAGTCTACATGGATTCAAGGAGATTCATTCGAACTCCATCGTTGAGAAAATTACACGATATATATATGATTAATTTTTTTATTTATATATATATATACTAAGTAATGAACCCCTGAACATAAGTCAAGGATTTGGCTCAGCAGTAAAGGGGTTCAAAAATTCACTACCTAGGTGCTAAGTCGCTGGTTCGATTCCAGATAACAATGTTTCTACCTTATTTTTATTTTTATTTCTAAATAAATGAAAAATGTTTTGTTTGAAAATCTATTGGGATTTTTATAATATTTTATTAGATATTAAAAATAAATTTCTTTTCTATTTTTATAAAATTAAGTAAAACTTACAATGTTTTTTAAGTTTTCATAATTAAAATTAAAAAAAATACATTCTTTCATACTCATTTTAAGTCAAACATTTAATTTATATTTGATTAATGAATAATATAATTATAAGTAAGATTAAATAAATAAGAATAACTATTTAAAATTTATAAATAAATACGGTTGTCGCGTATTTTTCAATCTTGATAATTATTTTCTCGATATAAATTCTATTGCTACAATATGATCGGATTCAAAATTATTCCTTCGTTAGTTTCAAAAATTGAATAACGTTTATATACATCAATGACACTAATAAAACCCATAATTATAAGTTTAAAAAATATATTCTCTAGTACTTATATTTTAATGTTATGTCAAACATATACTTACTCGATTTTATTGTTTGGGTTGAGGTGGAGTTGATTTTTTTTAGTTGCTTATATTTGATTCGACCCATTTATATTTGACCCGTCCCACTTTTATGAATACTATTATCGTGCTTATAACTTATTTTTTTGAACCCCCTCGATGAAAATCCTGCCTCCGCCACTGAATACGAAATATATATAATACAATTTTAATCAAGTAAATTCAATCGATATCGATTCAAAAACGAAATTTAAAGATAGAGAGGAACAAGAGAAGAGAAGAGACGAAAGAATAGTTAATTGAATCCAAAATTAATTAATCTTGAATTCAATATAGAAGAGAAATTCACTTAAAATCTACAAATGGGTGACTCAATATAAAATCAAAAGCAATTAATTTCAATATAATTTAACTATACATGAGATGTATACTGACTATACATGAAGTATATACAAACTATTCAATTTTGACTAACTTAAAGTCTCTAAACAATGCTAAATTTTAGATATGAAATTCTCTCTACATTTCAAATTTTTAATATATAATTTGCTTAAAATGATTCACATTTATAATACATCAAAAAAAAAATGAAAAAGAGGAGAAGTAAATATAGTCGGTAAGAAAGAGAAGGGTGGACTGAGGTAATTTGACACTGTCATTCATAACCTTTGGTCTATTGTTAACTTCATTGTATGTCTCGTTAATTAATAATATGTTATTGACAAATAAAATATACTATAATATCACTGAATATGTTATTCATCACCAAAACATATAAAACATGTTAAACATATTGTTGCAATTTAATCTCGATAATTGCTCCGGCCTCCACATCTTCTTCTATTGTCCTCACCCAAGTCTTGACTTCATCATATACCGTTATCTTTAATAGTCCTAACTATAAGTACACATTTAGCCTCCAAACATCTCTATAAAGCTCCTAGGGACTTCATCGTATATTTTTTAAGGTCTATATAAGCATTATATGTAAGTCTTTCTTCCTCTTCCTATACTGCTCCAATACCAATCTTTGAACGAGATGAATGACTTCTTAAGTGGAACACCTCAACATGAATCTTAATTGGTTTTCGGGATAATAGACACAATTGACCTTATCCTTATCTCCATCACCTTCTCCCAAACTTTTATAGTGTGACTTTACAGTTTGATATCCATATAGTTATTGCAATTCTGAATATCACACTTATTTTTATATAATAAAATTATTATACTCAATCTCAACTTTTCGAACATTTCCAACATCCTAAAAATAACATTAAACAATTCAATCGATCATCCCATAACATTAATATATATTTTTTTATTTCCCTTTGATTTTATCACTGATGAAAACGACTATCCTTTGAACTCTATCTCATGAAAAACTTTATGACAAATAGAAAATAGAATATTGGAATTTTCTTTTTTGATAATTTGAATATTGAAATTTTCCATATGTCCAATGTAGATATACACAATTTGTTAATTTTGTTTGTTTCCAAAATAATTCAGTGGATTATTGAGGACCATGGAATAAATTGATTTTCCTTTAAATAGATTAAAAGGTAAAAGGCATTTTTCATAAAGAGATTCAAAAATCTATATGAGTAGTGAAGGTTGAGAGCAATTATCTAACCAATTTTTTATACTGATTTAATACCTAAAAGAACAATTCTGTTTTATCAATTTAAAACTTAAATTATGGATTGTTATTATTACCTCATTATTAATTGCGTAGTATTACAGTATCATATTTCAAGTTATGAATCTACTTGGATACAATGGGTATATATATATATATATATATATATATATATATATATATATATATATATATATATATAAATACACCTAATTTTGACCTTATATATTCGTGATACATGTATCTCGACGTATTTGGACGGGTCATATACATGTATCAAAAGTCCAAAATCTAATAAAGTTCATAATATTGTAAACTATCATGAATTTAAGTACTTAACTCCTAAAGTGGTGAGATTTATGTAAGTTGCTCGTAAATATATTATGAATTTTATTAGCTGATATAAAATGTAAAAAAATTTAAACTCCTATACCTATCTAAAGGAATCAATAGTGTTTTGAGTAGTAAATTCGATCAAGAAAAGAATATTGGAGAACATGAAGGTGACATGGGAGGATGAAAAAAAAACAGGCCTAAAAGGCTCTATTCAATATTCAATATTTATTTTGGGGTCTGACAAAAAATCAGACCTAAAAGGCCTAAAATATTTCCCATACCAAAAACAATTCCATATTCGAGGCCCAAACTCAAATATAAAATCCCTAATTATCATTTTATCACAACCTTTTACGATGAATAAGGCCCTCCTCCCCTTTTATAGATTCTATTTTTTCCAACTTTTTTCTTAAAAGATTTGTGCTCTCTTTTAAAGCCCTATATGCCAACTTGACCTTAATTTCCATATATAAATAGTAACTCAATCTCATAGTTATAATTCAAAGGCATAGCAAACACACTTGCTCTCTTACATAACCAAAAACTCTATTTCATCCCCATTAGCTTCAATCTCCACAAACATGTCGGACAAGTGTGGTAGTTACGATTACGCTGACGTCAACAAATGTGTGTAAGTAATTATCGATTTTTAAATTTATGTGACGTAATTTAACTGAGCACACTTTTTAAACATGTAAACGGATAGAAAGTATCATCATTATTTGTTTCTAATATTATTTAAAGTTTACGTGTATAATCATGGCCAAGGAAAAAAGTGTCTTTCCACTTGAAATAGATATAGAAGTGGATTTAATATTTTAAGACATTGTAACAATTAAATAATCAGGTGTAGAGGCGGATTTATTAAGGCCCGTGAGGGTGTCACGCCACTCACGAGTTTCGACGAAAACTCTACTTATATATAATTATTTATACACAACATATGTATAAATAATAAACGTGTCACTCATAGAGCAAAAGTAATCTTTGGTGCAGTGGCAGAGCATCTACTTAATGGGTCTTAGGTCGTGTGATTGATTTCAGCTAGCAGTGTTTCTTTTTTTAAATCAGGCACATTTTCTTTTGTTTTTTGATTTTTTTAACTTATTAACTTATTATTAAGTATTAAACAATAATTGTTATTAACTAATTTAATTTGATTCTTTGAATTTTTTTATATGATTAAATATATAATAAAAAAAAATCTCTTCGCCGTTAAAATCCTAGCTCTTCCTTTACACTTTTGAACAACAAAAAATTGTCATTAATTAAAGCTTTAGCCTTTCGTTTATCACCCAATCATGCTCTCTCATTCAACCACAAGACAAATAATTCTATCTGAATCTAAAATTGATTTAATCAATGAGTCTACTGAGCATTAGAGACGAATCCAAAATTTGAAGATTTTGATGCACCAATACTATCTTAATTTAGGTGGTTTACGAAATTTTTGCTATAATTAACGAATAATGTAGTATTTGATTAGTAACTAATGGCTCAAATATGATTTATAAGCTAAACTTAAAATAAAAATAATGAATTAAGGCTAAATCGTATTTTCGCGAGTGGTTCCTCTAGCTTGTACCAACTAAACAAGGGCACCCTTCGCTTCTTATAGGTGCACTGTTAATTATATCATACTTTATGTCAGTTTTTCACGATAGATATACATATATACATGTGATTTCTTTTTGAGGTTAACGGATGCACATGCACCCCTATCAAATCATAAAGGTCCACCTCTGCTTGGTACCATGTAGGTCGCCTCTGCTTGGCACCCAGTGACTATAAATCCTAAATCCGCCTCTGGGTGTCATGCAAAGCTAGCAAAATAAACTTTAGAAGACCTTCTAATTATTATTATCTTCATCGAGAAGAGGTAATTTTGACGATTGTTAGCAATATTAGCGGAGCTAGGGTGACGGAAGGGGTTTAATCGTTTTTTTAAAAATATTATATATGAATTTAAAATTTACCCTCTAATTTAGTACTTGATGTGTCCTACTTTCTAATTATAAAGTCAAATGATTTTTTGAAATTATTTGTTAATTATTGTGATTTTTATAATTTTTATATAATTTTTGAATATGTGAATTATATTTTATGTATCTTTAAAAAAAATACTTGTTGAATTAACACTCAAAATGTTAGTTGATTTTTGACACTTGTATATCAAGTCAGAACACAAAAATACTTTTTTTTCCATTAAAATTTTTCACTAAAAACAGGTCCGACTCAACAATATTGGGGCCTAAAGCAGAATTTAAGAGAGGGGTTCTAATATATATACTTTTTTTAACATATATACTTTTATTTAAAATCTACTTTTCTAGTTTTTATAGATGCGAAGTCATTAGATACTGTTTTACAATCAATTTGTTTTAATAATTCCTTTTCAAATGATAATATAACTAATTCATCCGATCTCTCTTAAAAAAGATTTAATCAATTTGAATTTTGAAAAAACTTCTTTCGGCTGAAGCACTAGTTACAAGAACTGTTAACATTATTCTAATATGTGTATTTAGAAAAGAATCAATCTTTTTATTTGATTGAGTATTTTCATTAGATCATTATCTTCTACTTGTATTATTTCCCTTAACACTTTTAATTCAAAAATAATCTAAACCATCAAAATCAGAATAACTATCAGGTGTTAAAGAAAGTTTAAGGTTAAGGCAATATTTTTAAATTCTCATCATCTAGTGATCTCAATATTTTGCTAGTAAATAAGAAATCAAAAAATTTTCGCTATCCATATTTTCATCAAATTATTTCTTACGAAATTCAGGTTCATTTTAATTCCATACTCAATTTCCGTAGTAGAAATCATAACACTCATAATACATCTAGTTTTTTTTTTTTAAAAAATAACATATATAAATAATAGTTTTTTAAAAATGGAGGCTCAAAATATATTAGGCCCCAAACGATAACTTTAATGGCCTAGAATTTAAGATAACCCTGCCAAAAAATAGTTAAAAAATGAAAATATTTTCCGTCGTACATTTTCCTAATGATCTCGAAAATGGATAGAAAAACCATACTTCTTAATTTTTTTTTATTCATGATGGAAAAAACTTTATGCCTCGTAGATTTTAACAAAGGGAGAGCAAAGTAGATTATTTTCTTAATTCCTTGTATGAAATTATTGGCTCTTAATTCTCATTAAATTTGTTAGTGCATGCGTTGTGTTTTTGTCTTTCTTGCTCTTGTAGTGAGGGGTGCGGAGCTATAAGTCTTGAATATAAATTTGCTAAATTTATTAATTTTTATTTAAATAGCTAGTGTGACAGTTATAACTATTTGAAAAATTCATAAAAAGTTAAGTATTTATAAAATTAAAATTTTGACTTGGTCTATCTTATCGATACAGCGAGATGATGGCGATGATGACAATGGAGTTGAAGAAGATGATGGAAATTGCAAATGTGGTAGCAGCTGCGCCTGTGTGAACTGTACTTTGTGCTCATTAAAAATGTCATAAACAAATATTTATTTAAAATTATATGAGTGATATGTGTTTAAATAAAATAATCGCACTTTGTTATTTGTGGTGAAATAAGAGTTTCTTGTGCTAAACACAAAATGTAAAGGGGTCAAGTACTCTAGTTAGTGTCATGTTTCTTTTGGTCAAGTTTGTAGCACAAGTTTTCATTGTTAAATAGACTACTATTACTTATTCCGTCTGTTTTAATTTATCTGATCTATTTAATTTTCTTTTTTTACTTTATAAAAAATTGACTATTTTCTTTTTTAATGATTTTTTAATTTCAACTTTTCATCTATACTTTTAAATAGTTAGATATCTTAACACTAATTAAGAGTTTCCTATTATATACTTAAAAAAATACACTTATATACATGTATTTTTAGTACAAAATATACTAAAATAGGGAGAAAAACAAGCAAGACGAGAAGGGAGGCGAGCGACATAGTCATATATCTCAGACATGTGAACCACACCAAATACATGTATATGGTGTGATTCACATATATTTGTGATATTGATACGCAAGAGACTGACAAGGTAGACGATCGAGAGACGTTATGTATCTCAAATATATGCAAATATATAATGTATTTAGAATAAATTATACCTCATATATCTCGAAATACATATATCTGAACATATCTATATACACCAAAATCTAATAAAAATTAGAATTTGTAATTATAAACTAAAGTGTATCTAAGCAACAATCTCTTAAACTAATTTTGATAAGCTTCCCTATCTAATTATTTTTACACTATTATTATTAGGCTTCTTTCTGGTTAGGCCTTTGGCCCAACAACTTGGCCAACCATTGTCCAAATAAATGGCCCAGAATTATCTAAGTTATCCATATTATGTATAAATTATCTAAATTTAATAGTTTTAATATAAAATTATAATTTATTCCTTTTTAGTTTATAATTATATTAATCTCTTAAAAAGTTCACAAATTGAATATATAATATATAGCTCGGATACATTAAAGAGTATCTCCGATACATTATACATAAATCGGATACATAATATGTAGCTCGGATACATTAAAAAGTAGCTCGAATACATTATAAAATAAATTGGATACATAATATGTAGCTCATTCAAATACATTAAGTACTGACTCGGATACATTAATGTGTAACTTGAATACATTAAAGAAATAAGAGATTTTAGAAATTATTAGAAATAGAAGGGAATATTGAAAATAAGGTAAATATAAAATATGTATTTTAATATTTTTTTCTATAATGTACCACAATTTATGGTTTATATATATATATATATATATAATATATATATATCGTGGATAAATAATATAATTTTTTGTCGGAAAAAATGTTATAAACCCCTCATCATAACTGGCTGTGTCCCCAATCTAAAAAGCATGATGTCTCCATCTCCACACTTCATGGATTATTAACTATATTTCATTGAGAAATTCAAAAAAATTGTAATCTTTATCATTATAGTAAAAAAATGATTTTGGAAATTAAAGTTACTCTTTAATCATAAATATAAATCGAAGTTATTTTTACTTTTTATGTATAATTTAGTGTGGAAAAAACAAAAGTAACTTTTTATTAGTGTTAAAATCTTAAGAATTTTGAAATTCAAGAATTTTATGAGCAAACATATTTCTTATTTTTTTTTTTCTTCTTACTGAAATTCTCTGATGAAAGAAATTTATTTAGTTTGGGCCAATTTTATTTAATTGGACCAATTTAGGTTTCAATTGTTGTAATAAACATTCTAAATGCCCTAATTTGCTGACAGAGGAGTTTTGATGAAAAAGTGTCATTTTTCAGTTTTAATAAATTATTAATAAATCAATTCCAAATCTACGTCATCTTTAGGGATTTCTTTTTAAGTGGCTGTGAAGTTCCCATCTTGAAATGATGTAAAGTTTGGTACTTTATTTCTAATCAATAATTCATATACTATATCGAAATTAGAATTTTCATTAAAAAAGTGTATTATTTAAAAATATCATAGCTTTTTACAATATCATATTAGATCAAAATGTGATTTTTATATATAATATGATTTCTTGACGTTAAGGATAACCTCGCTTCTGATCTACATGTTTATAAGAGATAATGATAAAAGATGTTAACTTTTTAAATAAATTTTGCTTTTTTTTCTTTGTTTCGTTTCTATCTGTACTATCAATCATATCAAAACTCATCTGATTTAGTAATAATGATAGTTTAGTTAAAAAAGAAAGGAGTTAGCTTAATCATGTTTGAAGTATATTTTAATTTATAAACATGATAATAATAATAATAATAATTGAGATGTGTATAGAATATTATTTTAGAGTTGCTTGTTATGTTGCAATATGACTAAAGTAGAAAGTATAGTCAAGGTAATAAATGAGTAGTTTGTCATCTTGGAAATCAATGGTCCTTGTTGTTATAGATGTTTTTTTTTGTAGAATTATTATTTATTCATTTTTTTCTTGATATTTGGTCCACAGGAAGATGAGCTACATTACTAGTGAGTATATGGCATCTCTGCTTACTCTCAGAGCTTTGAGGATGTGAATGTGCCACGTATTTGGGATGTAATAGAACTTAAAAAATCAATGAGTTGTAGATAATGTGTGGACCCTTTAAAGCAATAGAAAAATCCATTGACATCATTAAATTAATGTATAGTACACTCTTTTTCCCTTTAAAAGAAATGTTAAATGGTAAAAAAAAAACCTTTTTTTCTGTTCACACATCCTGTTTAAAGAGGAAAAAGATTTGATTTTTATCACCAATTTTCTGAGGTTGTACTTTGTTTTACAATAAAATATAGTAGTAATAGTATACTATTGTTTTTTTGTATATTTTCTAAAAACTGCAGTATCTGTTGTGTGGTTTGTGTGTTCTTTGTGTTTTTGTTTTCTTGCTCTTGTGCTGATATACAAGCTCAGGTTAATGCTTTTTTTTTTCTTTGTTTGATATTATTTTGAGCGGTGCTGTTGCTGTTAGTCTTTGCTCAGATATCTTATGTTGTTGGTGTTTTGAAAGGTCATAGTAGTACAGTTGTGTGTTTTGATATTTTAGTGTTAGTAAAAATGTGTTCTTGATTCAATATGGCTATGTTGGAAGTAAGGGGTTGTGTTAGTAGTTTGAGGATTTTCCAGTTTCTTGATTGTGTGGGTGTTATATGCATTGTCCTATGTGGATAACAATGGAGGGTTCATCTCAGTCTGGTAGGGAGAGGTCTGAGTTGTCAAGTTAGTAGTTGAGGATTTTCCAGTTTCTTGATTGTGTGTTATATGCATTGTCCTATGTGGATAACAATGGAGGGTTCATCTCAGTCTGGTAGGGAGAGGTCTGAGAGTTCAAGGGGTTTGAATAGTTCAGGTGTTGTGGATTGGAATTCAAGATTTCGTTCTGCAAGTACTATAAGGTTGTCTAGTGATGCATCTCATGATTCTGGATTTGTTTCAAAAGGGTGGGAAAGAATTGAGTCATCTGATGTTAATTGCTTTAAAGATCAAGGGTTTCGAGGTATCGATCGTAAAGATGTTAGTTTGAGGCATTGGTTGGATAATCCAGAGAGAACTGTTGATTCACTTGAATGTATGCATATATTTACTCAGATTGTAGAGATTGTAAAACTCGCACATACTCAAGGGATAGCTGTTCATAATGTGCGGCCATCATGTTTTGTTATGTCTTCATTTAACCGTGTTGCGTTTATTGAATCTGCTTCCTGCTCTGATTCGGGATCGGATTCATGTGAAGATGAACCTGAAAGCAGTTGCTTGCAGTCAAGTTCAGGTCATATGGTGCAGACTTTGGAAGCTAATAAGAATAGACAAGAGGAAGATAACAACAAGCATAGTTTTCCAATGAAACAGATATTGCACTTGGAAACTAATTGGTATACTAGTCCAGAAGAGGTTAATGATGCTCCAGCCACTTGTGCTTCAGACATTTATCGACTCGGAGTGCTTCTCTTTGAGGTTAGTAGCAATAGTTAGCAACTCCGTGGCGTTGAGGTGTGTACTCAGTTAAATTTTACTGTATCCTCCATGATGATGTTTTGTCTTAATGATGCTTATAATTTGTGAGCAGCTATACTGCACCTTCAACTCATCAGATGAGAAAATTGCAAATATGTCATGTCTAAGACATCGTGTCCTACCCCCACAGTTGTTGTTGAAATGGCCTAAGGAAGCTTCGTTTTGCTTATGGTTACTACACCCGGACCCAAGTAGTCGGCCAAAAGTGGGGTGAGCCTTCTGTTTTTTTTGCGTCCACTTGGTTTGTTCGTTTTTGCCAAAGAAAATTTTCCTTAAGGCATGCTAGTTTTTATTTGTTTGCTATCTGATCAGGTTGTTGTTGAAGTCTTCTAGGAGTAATGTTTACTGATATATAACATTATCCTTGAGAGCCTCGAATGTGGTCCTGTAATTGTTGATTTCCGAAGTGTTTACTTATTAAGGTTTATGTTAGAGTATCTGTTTCCCTTTGTGGCAGAAAACTCGAAAGGGAAGAATCATTGCTTTTAGCTTATGCAGGAACGAAGATTCTAGCCGCAGGAATAAAGGCAAATGCAGCAATGCGAACTTATCTTTTTGCTATTAAACTAGAAAAAATAAATATTACATGTCTTGCAACAGCAGTATCCTTTTTTCTTAATTAAGAATTGATCAATATAATGGATCTAGGTTAGTGTCTTGGGAGTAAGAACATTTTCATTGTAAGAAGTAAACTAGTTACACCCACCGAGGAGAGGGTGTTTATATATGATTTATGAAGATATGACAGTACTATATTTCATGCATAATTACGCTAACCAATCAGCACTGAGTCCCTTTTATCTAATCATGAAATTCATTTCAGAAATCTCGCTGTTCTCCTGAACTTTCTACTTCATTTGCTGCTCTCAGCGGATTTTCATTAAAATGAATATTATGCAATTGATCATCTTAACATCAATATCCTCGACTCTTTGCCTTTCTTTTCCTCATTCATTCCTTTAAATTGATGACAGTGAGTTGCTAGAAAGTGAGTTCCTTAAAACTCCAAGGCATGACTTGGAAGAACGTGAAGCAGCGATAGAGCTTAGAGAAAAAATAGATGAGCAGGAATTATTGCTAGAGTTCCTTTTGCTAATCCAACAGAAAAAGCAGGAGGCTGTGGAAAATTTGCACGAAATCGTGTCCTTTTTATCGTCTGATGTAGAAGAGGCCTCTAAGATGCAGACAACCCTCAAGTTAAAAGGAGGCTCAAGTGTAGAACCAGCAGAAGAGGCCACTAAGATGAAAGGAGGCTCAAGCTTAGAACCAGCTAAGCATTTGAATTCTCGGAGGACAAATATTACTGAAGATCACGATTCAGGGAGCTCTGGATCTCGAAAGAGGTCTAGGCCCAGCGTAGGTGAGGAATCTGATGGCCATCCAGATGAAAGCCAGAAATTCGAAAGGCATATTGAAAATAAAAGCAGCATTTCGGCAAAAAGTTCCCGGTTGATGAAAAACTTCAGAAAATTGGAGGCAGCTTATTTCATGACGAGATGCAGGGTTATTAAAAGGGACAAATCTATGAGTAGAAACTGTCAAACAAGTCCGGAATGTAAAAGTTCCGCTACAGCTACTGAAAGGAGTTCTCTGAGTAATTTGTCATCAAAGGGAGGGTGCAATGGTGATGGACAGAGGGGATGGATCAATTCATACTTGGAGGGTCTATGCAAGTACTTCTCTTTTAGCAAGTTAGAAGTGAAGGCAGATTTAAAGCAAGGGGATCTTCTAAACCCTTCCAATCTCGTATGTTCTCTCAGCTTTGATCGTGATGGTGAATTTTTTGCAACTGCTGGTGTAAATAAGAAGATCAAAGTTTTTGAATATAACTCAATTCTAAATGCGGATCGTGATATACACTATCCAGTCGTTGAAATGGCTAATAGATCAAAGTTGAGCAGTATATGTTGGAATGGTTATATCAAAAGCCAGCTTGCCTCAAGTAACTTTGAAGGTGTGGTGCAGGTACGTCAAATTCATGATCATTCAGTCTTGTTTATTTAGTAGTAGCAGAAAGACGTTTGCTTAGAAACATAATACAGGTATGGGATGTCACAAGAAGTCAGCTTTTCATGGAGATGAGAGAGCATGAGAAACGTGTCTGGTCTGTTGATTTTTCTGTAGCAGATCCAACCATGTTGGCAAGCGGGAGCGATGATGGTTCTGTGAAGCTTTGGAATATCAATCAGGCAATTCTACTTTTGCACTTGGTGGATGTCAGCTTTAAAACTAAATGTACTACAGTCATCTAGTTATTGTTACTGTGTTAATTGAATGTGGATGTGTAATAAGTTGGTATGTCTTACCTGTTTGCCACAGGGAGTCAGCGTTGGAACGATAAAAACAAAAGCCAATGTCTGCTGTGTTCAGTTCCCTGTTGATTCAGGACGGGCCCTTGCTTTTGGTTCAGCAGATCATAAGATATATTACTATGACCTACGAAACTCAAAGTTGCCTCTATGCACATTAATTGGGCACAACAAGACAGTGAGCTATGTCAAGTTCATAGATTCAACAACCCTTGTGTCTGCATCTACTGATAATACAATAAAGCTGTGGGATCTGTCAACATGCACGTCTCGTATTCTCGATTCTCCTCTTCAGTCATTTACTGGACATATGAATGTAAAGGTATCATACTTTGATCCTATCACCTGAATAAATATTTTGTTTCTGTGATCTCATCGAACAGTGTGTTGTCTTGTAACATTCTCTGTGATAAAGGTAAGAGAGATCTAAGTTGCCCATACAGTTAATTAAATCCATTATTCTAAAATCTATCTGATTTCCGTCCTCCGGGAGTTCAATTTTCTCTAAATTTTTCTTCTTCTTAGGAAAAAAGGAAAAAGTACGTATGTGACACCCCTGATATCCAAAAAGGTGCTATATATTCTATGTTTTGTGAATTCTTTTCTCCTGATTTGTGAAATCAAGATTGAGTGTAAATGAATTTGCCAAATAATTATGACTACCTGAATCATGCAATTAGGATTGTAACTAGCCCAAATAATTTTTTAGATGTTTCGGGGCTTTACACGACCTAGTACCAAATGAGTCTCAACCCTTCCCTCTCCCAAATATACCCCGTCCTCTACTTGATCGCAGCCAGTTTTGATCCTCCTTAGAACCACGAGAAAAGTTGGATTGTTGACCACCAACTTGATTCTTCACTACCCTTGGTAGAATCTACCTATGTCCCAATGACAACAAGTCTACCTATAAGGCCTTTCCTGTTCCACTGTTATGGAAACTTTTAAATAGATGAATTAAATTGGAGATTTGAATAGCTTTTGTTGCGGGTTAAGGAAATGGAGAGGAGAGAGGCTTAAAAAAAAGTAGGGTGGGAGCAGCAATAGGGACTAAACCAGGATGAATAGATGAACAAGAGGTGGACAGTGAAAGGAAGCGATTAAATATGTGTACATGTTGCATAAATTTAATAAATATGCTCAAGCTTGTCTAGGATAGCTAGAGATTCTCAGCCATACCTAAAAAAGATTAGTTGCTTTGTATCATCAAGACTCTCACCAGTTTCTTCTTTTTGAGACATGACCAAAAGTAACCAAATCATGTCTCTAGTTTCTGCGTACAGCTTACTCCTGATTTGTGCTTTGTATCTTCCCTTTCCCGTGATAATGTCATTGTGCTTGAATGTGCTTTGCTACTGATGAAAGCATTTCTTTGTTTCAGAACTTTGTTGGCCTATCTGTATCTGATGGTTACATAGCAACTGGCTCAGAGACAAATGAGGTATCATTTATTACCACAAAGTTGAATCTGTCCTTGCGTACTTGAGTGCATTTAAATGAATTATGAGCAATAATTACACCGAAAATGTTTGTTTACATCATATTAAAGGGTATAGTTGACTAGAACTTGGTTCCTTGAGCATCAAGATACATGTGGCTGCAATTTTTGTTTAAAGTTCCAGATAGCTGTTTACAATAAAGGTAGAGAAAGCAAGTATTATATGCTAAAAATACTAAAATTTTTTTACCAGAAGGCATACAATATGACCAGCCATGCCGAAATACAATATGAAAAAAGTACAAACTGGTCAAAACTCACTTCTATTGAAATGGAATTTGGAACCCTCAACACTAGGTGTAGTCTGCATGTTCTAGACGACATGTTGGGTTTTGAGCATGTTCACCTTGTGTCAATTGCCACTTGTGCAATATGTCACCCGTCTTTATTTCGACATGTATAGATCTGTCTTTAGATTATATTGTGCATGTACGGCATTGAGATGTGCACATCAATGAAATCACTAGCCCTAATCAAACAATTACATCCTTACATGTGTCCTTGTGATGGCTATAATTTGCCTCAGACGGTCAGTTGGTACCTTAAGTTGATCTTTTGCACAAGTAGGTTCATAGACAGTCTGCAAAAGATGTTCTCCTTGGCTTCAGGAGGAAACCAAAGGATTTCAGTACTTTTTATGGCTCTAACTTCACATAAATATTACAACCACAAAAATATATAAAGATTGTTTTTTATCACAAGTTTCAAAAATCTTCCTTTTTCTTCTTAAATACCGTGCCAAGTCAAACGGTGCCACATAAAATGGGAGGCAGGAAGTATATATATATATGATTGATATGTTTTAAGTGGTTTCACACTCCCTTGGCAATTCCAAGAACTGTCAAAGATTTGATGTTCAGTTGGAAGAGCAGGAGAAGGAGAAGGAGAAGGAGAAGAAGACGAAGGGTTTGGAATGTGGTTCCACTTGCATTAATGTGGGTAGGTTGGAGAGAGAGTAATAGGAGAGCTTTTGAAGGAGTAGAATCGAGTCTCCCTCTGTTGGGGAGTAGTCTCCGCTCCCTTATTTTCTTTTGGTGTAAATAGAAAGTTCTTTGTTGTATAGATGATTGGCGGAGTTTGTAGAGAATCATATTTTGTAGAATCCTCACCTTTTAATTTGGTATATATACCCCATGTATACGGCCAGTTTGGCCATTTTATGAATGAAAGTACCTTTACTTGATCAAAAAAATATATTTATAATCTGATTCATGTATTGTTGAGCCTCTATTGATCCTTTGAAGAATGAAGCACTCATTCTTTTTGAAGTATATATAATTATACAAGGAGATGAAGTGATAGACTGGTACATCCCAGAGCAGAAAATCTAGTACTTGGATAATGCGCTAGATACCTTACGTGCGAAAAGCTTCAGTCCATATTATCAAGCTCTCCTAATATTTCTGAAGAGTCCGAACAATATATTCCATCATATAATGCCATTTCTGGTGATTATTAGTGCTGATTGCTGCTGATTTTTCCATTATTAATGTGTAATTGTTACAATCTGTCATGCTGCAGGTTGTCATCTACCACAAAGCTTTTCCCATGCCAGCATTGTCATTTAAATTTAACTGCACAGATCCGCTTTCTGGTGATGAAGTGGACGACAGTGCACAGTTCATCTCATCTGTGTGTTGGCGTGGTCAGTCCCCTACTTTAGTTGCCGCAAATTCTATGGGAAATATCAAGCTCTTGGAGATGGTATAATGTGGTTTAATTCCATGAAGGTTGACTAGTTACTTCAAGATGAGGAAAGGTGTGAAGGAGAAGAGTTCAGTAAATGTAAATGAGGGGGTTACACCAAGATATTGTCGTAGAAGAGATAAACTCGATTCGATGCCATGGTAACAAGGAAGTTGCCATCAAGAAACAAATATTTTTGTAGTTAGTTCATAGCGGAAGTAACTCAATGGAAGCATGAGATTTTTCTCATTGTGGAACGTGCTGTAAATAGATATTGGTTAGGGGGTGTGGGAAGGAAGCGATGCAAGTGTTATTCTCTTTGTATATTCTGTAATTTTGAAGTCTAACGGAGATTTCAGGAATGTTATATCTTTGCCTGATGACAGTGAGTAGAAGAATACAAGCAGCGTCTTAGAATACATGCTGTATCTCATTTAGTTCACACTGATCTGATCAGCTGCTAAACACGCGAGTACAAGGAGGCAGAGGTAACATTTCAGATTATTCACTTTCGAGTACATTCTTTCTAAGATATGTATGCTGTTCAAAACCAGCCAACTTGTTTGACAGAAAAAAACATACAAAATTATGAATACAAAGTTCTCCATCGTTTCAGTGGGAGATAATGTCTAATGTGACATGTTTGGATTATTTTCTGTTTCTAGTCTGAGATTGTTTATTATGTTACCACTATATATACCGTAGACAGACCTATCATTGCAGGTCATATTTTCCCGACTCTGTGGAGAACTTGTACACTGCCGATGCATAGAAGTTAAACTTTTGTTCTAATCAGTTGATGGTTGTGATCTTATCGTGTTATATTCTTATCTACTGGCCTGTTTATTCGACAAATGGCTGAGTTCACTGTCGAAATTTTTGTCTGGCTCTTTTAATGTTACATTCTTATCCCCCCTGCTTTTGTGGATTAGCAAGCAAGGATGCAAATACAATAAAGATCTAACCACACTGGTTCTGACCATATTTAGCTGAAAATACTAGTTTACCAATAAGACGTCGAAGCCTTTGACCCCCTGGACCTGGCCTAAGTTTTGTTGGATTTCCAACTTTAGAACAAGGAGGATTTCCAGCACACCAACCACCAGGTGTGAAGCTACTATTACTCCTATTAAGTAATTCCATATCAATCTTGTCTAGAACAGGATCATCTTGCTTGAACTTGCGCGCAAACGCTGCTCCACTTGCTATCATATTTGCAGTGTCATTGAGGGTAAGTGTATGTGGATGCTGTCTTGGAGGAACATCCCAAGAAATGTAGTGCATGTCATGGTTGATAACAGTTGAAGTGAATTCTGGTGTATTGCATACAACAGTCTGAAAGTAGCCTTCTGGAGAGGACACGAAATTCGAGTAGTACAGAAGTAGGTTCCTAGGGAGATTGTCCCATCCCCATATACAGTATTCCACAAATGCATGTGAAAGGATCATCCAAGCTGAACCTGTGTCATGTTTGTAACATGCTTTAGAGTTCGAGTTTTATGCATCGATGTCGTCGTACATAATATTTACATAATCAAATCATTTATAAGGTAAGTGAAAATACCAGTAAAGAGTTTAAAGGCTGTGGGAACATGTCTTTTTGGTGTGACCCAAAATATATCAGACTTTGTGGTTTTGTACAACCCTGGGTCTATAATTAGTGGCATTGCCCTTTTGGCCCTGCAAAATGATAGTAAAATATAGAGAAAAAGGATAAATATACATCCGAAATATCGTAAAGGGTATGTAGATATCCTCCGTCATACTTTTGGGGCATTGGTGACCCTGCCATTTAGAAATTTGAGCGTTTATGCCTTTCACTCTAACGAAGACTAAATAGAGACACGTGTCACAATCTTATCCATTGACCTGATGTCAGGTCGGTGGATAAGATTATGTCACGTGTATGTCAGTTAGTATAAAGGTATATATGATCTAGTTTTTGAACGGTAGAAGCATCAATGTCCCAAAAATATAACGGAGGGTATCTACATATTATTTTTGATAGTTCAAGGGTAAAATATATAATGACATTAAAATTAAAGCTTAAATAGTGAATTATTCATAGTCACAAGAGGATTAAGTTAAGACACATACTCTTTCCAACCTAGCTCACTTGTGTGCTCAATGAAATTCAAGTCTGATTTCAAATCAGAAAATGTGTAGAGTAGATCTGCATAAAGAAGGAAAATTAGAGATATCCTGTTTAAAAGTTTAAAAAGTTGTCAGAGAGAACGATAACAATAACGCATCTCAGTATGATTTTACAAGTAGAGTCTTAGAAAAACACTAGAGTGTATATGGTCCTTAAAATTTAATCGTCAGTGTTTGGACTTACGATCTATACACTTTTAAACCATCTTTATTTCTGTCATATACAAAATTCCCTCATATAAATCGAATTTAACAATTTACATGGATACAGAAACATAGTCAAACAAGATTGAAACTTTCAAGAAGAACACCTCGAATAGGACAACCATCAACAAACTAAATTAATCGTTTAATCTAGCTACGTCATACAATATTATTTTTCAACTAAGGAATTCAATTTCATTGAAATATAGCTCCACCCTTCACTTAGGATGGAACTAAAAGAAAAACAACTAATATAAAAAGTCATCCTTGTAACTAATTTAATTTAAAACAGCCGACAGATAAATCTGTCTGACTATTTGTGTGAACACCGATTTAACAAAAATAAAAAGTCTACTAAAGGACTAGAGTAGAGTACTAACCATCTTGAGTAACCAAAGGATAATCAGAAGCACTTAAATTGATAAACCAATCCCAATCTTTATGTTTCTCAAGTAGAATAGCACAAGCATGAAGTGTATTAGCAACCATAGTTGGTCCTCTATATGTAACCATATTTGCTTTACTAATCATATAAACATTTCCAACTTGTGTATAAATTTCATCTTTTTTCAATCTTAAAACAAGTTCCAATCTTTCTTGTACATTTGACTCCAAGTCCAAATGAACAACATAGTAATTCCATGGATGATATATTGATCTCAAACACCTCCATAACTTTTCAAGATCACCCTTTGATCCAGAAATCAAGTAAGCGAATCGCGGTATCGAAGGATTATTATTATTAGATTGAGGTATTTGATTGATTTTTGATTCAACAAAGTATGAATTACTATGTTGATTTTTTGTATTAGTAATATAAGATGGGAATATTGAGAAGATTATTGAAGTAATTGTGTGAAAAGGGAAAATAAGAGTCATGTTGAAAGAGGTACCAAGAAGGAAAAAACAAATAATAAAAGTTATAGCTAGAGGATTTGCACATGTTTTCTCCATGTTCAAAGATACCATTGTTGAACCTTGTCATGAGTTATTTATAAGAATTCTAAAAAAAATATGTATAAAATATTAAGCTACATCGCTACTTAGTTCAGTATATAATATTAGATCTGAAGAAAAGTCTTATACACAATATATCGATCTTGTATAAAAGTGTATAATAGTTGTATATGATTGACATTTGTACACAAATTTAAGATGATTAAATCGACTTATAAACTTACTTGACATAAATATTTTCTCACAATATTCCACCCCCCCCCCTTTTTTTTTTTTTTTTTTTTTTTTTTATAATAACTAAAAGTTCACTGATTTTTTCTAATACAATTGTTCAATCAAAAGACAAAGATGAAAAGTTTAGTAAAGTTTTTATACACAATTTTTTCGTGGTTGCTTAGTAAATGATCTTCTTTTATATTTCTAAATATCCCTATTGAACACATTGAGATTTTATGAGAAAATATTAAATAATAATATAAAACTTTTGTACATGTTAAATGATAATCTAATATCTTGTTAGTCTCGAAAACGATATTCACACAACTTTTAAAATTAAAGATAAAATCTGAATAATAATTTAAAAAAAAAAGGGAATATTTATTCTTGATGAGAAGTTTTTGCAACATATTTAAAATAAATAAATTTGAAAACATCTTTTTAATTTTTAATTACAGTATATTTAAGATATTATTTGATATTTATTAAGTACTTGCAAAAGAGAAGACAATATAAAATGTATCATTGGAGATGAGATAAAATATTAAAATTATACCAGAGAGGTCGAAAAAGAAAGACAAGTATATAATACTATTAATTATATAATTGATTGTTTTAGGATAAAGTCAAAACTTAGCATTAGAATTATCGAAAACATAAAAAAATTAGATCAAGGATAGTAAAAATAATTAAAAATTATAATTGGCCATGAGCTGACATGTGTCTAACTTCTAGAAATTAAAGACAAAATCACTTTCTCTAGTTTGAACCCGAGACGGCAATTTTACTTTCCGATCGGTTGATACGAGGGATAAAAATAATTAATTTTAAAATAATTTTTTAATATTATTTTAATTAATTATTTAATTTTAAAGATTGAATAATTTATTTCAGAATTAATAACTACACTGCAATAAATTATTCATTTATGTTGAAATAAAGTATATAAAATAACAAAAATACATAATCCCATCATAACGATATAAATATTACTCCATGATACGTTTAAAATTTTAAATTAATTGAGTTTGAATTCACATTAAGTGAGCTCAAAATATGAAGAAATAAAGTCTAAAAAATAAAATAAAAATTCAATATTCATTATAAATATACGTATATAGATTACAAAATATAAGTAGTTCATCTTCAGGAAATTATTGCAAACACATAGTAACATTATCAAGATAACAAACATAACAATAAACTATTTGATTTTGTAACTAAAAACAATTTATAAACGAGGATAATTAAAGATCAGTTTCATTGAAAATTGAAATATGTAATATTATATTAGTATTAATTTTATATGAAAATAAGAAGTGATATTAAAAATAAATACTATTAATATTTATTGTAGTAGAGATAATACAAATATTTAAATTACATGTAGAGAGAGATATTTGGTATTCTTTTTATGATATGCCTTTTATTTAAGAATGAAAAGAGTTCCTTAATTTAAGCTAAACTTATACAGTAATTTGTTACTATAACATTAAATTAGGGATTATAGTTATTTTTCTGATTCTTTAAAACCGTCATATACATAAAAATAACTTTCATATATGTAATATTTTTTAAAAATATTATTATTTATGTAGTTAAGTCTTAAATCTTTTTTTAATTTTTGTTCAATAATTGCACTAGATTTCCTCCTCTAATCATATATAAGGCACCTCTTTGGCTCTTCCATATACTCACTAGAGATATACGAGAGTGTGAAATTCATTCTGCAATACACGATAGCTTAAACAGATATCTCGTTCTATCTTATAAATCTTTATACATTATATATATATATATATATATATATATTCTATTATCATGATTGATCTTGAATTTATCATGCTAAATATATCTAACACAATATATGTATATAAGAAATTAAAAAAAAAAGGTTCCTATGAATAAGTCAAGAACAATATTTTGATCACACGTCAATATTCTGGGCCTAAAGTAGTAACTTAATCACTTCTAGTCTACGTTGAAACTTGATATCTAAAGTGAAATAAAAATAATCAAATTTTAGATAAAATAACTAAAGTTCAATCATATCGAATTTCAGATATCATATATCTTTAATACAATATATTAAAAAAAAAAGTGAAGGGGGGTGGGGGATATGTGGGGGGTGTCACTTGTTTCTCTCACAATCTCTCTTTCTAATGGCCCTCTAAAATTAGTTCCAAATGAAAGGTACACTCTCTTTAAAAATCTCTACCTTCATTTTACCCTTTCACTCTATCTTATACATTTGCTTCATTTTTAAATCCATTTTCATTTCTCCCTTTCTTCACTCCTTTTAACACTTTTCTCTTTTTTTTCTTCTAATAAAAACAAAAAAATAAAATAAAAAATAATAATAATAATAATAATTAAAAAAAAAATCATATTTTCTTTTGGTGTTTGATTATTTCCTTTTTTTAACTTTCAATCTGTGTTGATCTTGATCTTATAAGGTAATTGCCTAACATTTTTGACAATTGAATTTTATTTGGAAATTGGAATGTAACATTATTGAATAACAAAAATATTATCAATCTTTTTTTAGTTTTGCATTAATGCATGTATATAATCTTTGTTGTTATTTACGATGTGATTGGTTAATACATGATGGTTGTGTGAAGTTTTTGACAAATATTACATATGAAGTTTAGTGTGAATATCTAGTCGGTCAAGACCTTGCACGTCCAGAAGATGAAGTAGGGGAAAATAAGGATGTTAAAGATTGATGAATAGGCATACCAGAAGAGATAGGATTAGGAACGAATTTGGGAAAAAGCGGGAGTGACATTGAGGGAGGTGAGGTTAAGATAGTTCGAGCGTGTAAAAGGAGGTACGCAGATGCCCTAGTGAGGAGGCGTGAGAGGTTGGCTAAGTATTGAGGGGAGAGGATATTAGACAAGACATGACTTATCTGCAACATACCAGAGTCATGACCCTAGATAGGAAGATAGGAAGGTTGGGGATTAGGGTAGAAGGTTAGTATAGTTTGCGAGCATTTCTAGTTTCCCTTGTTTGTATTGTTGTTATGACTCTCCTGCATTGTTATTAGTATTGTATTTCCTTCCGTATTTGATTTTGATATGTTTTACTTGAGTCGAGAACCTCTCTACCTTCGCAAGGTATGAGTAAGGCTGCGTACCCCTGAACTCCACTTGTGGGATTACACGTGAGTACGTTGTTGTTGTGAATAGGTTCTGTTACTTAGAAACTTTTGCTCACTTTCTCCGTTAGCTGCTCTGTGTCCCCGGGGCACAGTTTTATTATGCAATGAGTTAGTAACTAATATGTAACTTAGGCTAATATGTTCTGTTTTCGCTTGCTTCAGGTTTTTAGAGTTGAAGGCTGAGTTTGGTTTGTTCGAGATATGGCATCTCAGTCAGCTCGTGTTCCAGCTGAAACTGTAAGCGAAAAGAAGAACCTTCCGAAGGAAAATAAGAAAATGAATAATGGGGCTAAGGTTAATGATCCTATTAAATTTGGCTCTCATGGTACTAAAGAACCAATTAAGGAGGAAGGGAAACAAGTTCCTGTTACCGCCCTCCGAAAGGATGCAGTTGAGGACTGGCCTGAACCTAAGCAGATCCATTCTTTCTACATTGTAAGATATCGAAGATTTGAAGACCAAAACCTGAAGCCCAAATTTGATCAGGCAGAAAAAGAGCTACAGAAAATGAACAAAGCAAGATTTCAGCTTATTGAAAAATTGCGAGCCAGGAGGGTACGTTTCAGCTGAACGTTGACATTGTTCGTTGTTCTGTTTAATGTGTTTAGAAGAAATTTAGAACAAGAAATGAAGTAAAAAATGTCGAGTTTCGAATCATAATCATCCTGTTTTCTTGTCTTGTCTCTTGCTCGTTAGGCATATAAGCAATGCAGATATTCTATTTTCCTTTAGTATGGTTGATTGGATAGCGTTGAACGCTTGCACATTTCCTGTAAGCATCATATATTTACTTTATCTGTGGTGAACCATTGATTTGACTTAAAAAATCGATTACGCTTATGATCATGAGAACTTTCATAACTATGTGTATAGTTTGATGGTGCCTGTTTACCAAGACTTTGAAAGATTATCTGGATGAGTCCAAACTTGTGTTTTCTGCAGGCCGAACGATCAGAGTTGTTTGGTCAAAGGAAACCCATGAGTGCTGAGAATCAGGAGTTTCGGACAGTAATCGAAGGGAAGAGAAAGGAAATAAAACCTCTGCAGGATGCGTTGGGAAAGCTCCGTGGTCCTAGGAAAGATGGGAGAGAAGGAGGTGTTGGTCTGTGTTCATCTGAGGCGGAGCTTGATAATCTTGTAAGTTCTAGTCTCGTTGTTCTTTTAAGTTCTTATGTTTTGTTACTATCGAGGAGTCAAGGAATTTAGGCCAAAATACTAAATGAAAGTAAATCGTTTCATTTCTGAAGAGGTGTATATCCTTCATTTTCTTCGTATCTTCATCAGCTCGGTCATTGATAACTACCTAACGTTCATTGTTTAACTTTTTATTTGGATATCATTTAGATTAAGAGTCTGCAGTACCGCATTCAGCACGAAAGCATTCCTCTAACAGAAGAGAAGAAAATTCTAAGAGAAATTAAACAACTTGAAGGAACAAGGGAGAGATTAAAGAAAATGTAGCTCTGAGGGCACAGATTCAGGATTCAATGGGTGAAAAAGAATCAATCCAAAAGCAGGTCAAGGTAATGGTCAGATCTTGTCGTATACGTGTAGAAATGATGATATTAAGTTTTATAGCCTTAACTTCAACACTCGATACTTTGTTGTACTATAGCTTATAAGTGGTGGACTTGACGGGGTTCATAAGGAGCAACAGGCAATTAAGGCCAAGCTGAAGATACTAGATGATCAGCTCGATGCCAATACCAGCCAGATCAAATCTTTGGATGAGGAATTGAAGGAAGTAACAAAGAAGAGGGATGCAGCTTTTGTACGCGTTCAGGAATTGAGAAATCAACGCGAAGAAGCGGTATGCTGCTCTTTCCATGTCAATTGTACTATTCTTAAGTTTACTAGATAAGAACTTATGATATATATATATATATGCTATGCATCTAATTATATCTCATTTATTCCGTTGTTGAATGGTCTATTGATCTATTTGGTCATGAAACACCTCGATACTATGTACTTCCTTAACACGAGCTGAAAAGCATCCATCTCCTACTGATGCAAAGGCTTGAACCTCCCGGTGATATCGTTGTGTAAATTGGTTATTCAGAACAAGTACTTTACCAATTTTACATGGCATTTTCTAGATGGTAGTTGATTTATCAATGCAATCAAAGCATTCTGAAAGTCTTTATAATCAATGTCGTTTCATTTTCTCAGAATGCGCCTTTCTACAAAAACGTTGCACTGTTGCAAAAGGCGAAACTTCTAGCAGACAAGAAGGATGTTGAAGCCCTTAAAGAACTCTCACTTACTGAGGTACCTTTGATCTGTCTTTAGTTGCTAAATTTGAACATATCAAAATTTTGACATTAGTTGCTAAAACTACGCGGTCGAATCAGACCCCAATAACATCTCCTGCAGCATGCGAAGAAATGCTAGAAGGCACGTGTGAGTGCCATTCAAATTGAATCAAAGGCTAGACAGACCTTAGATCTGTCTCTATTCGCTAAATTTGAAGTTTTGCATGTTTCTTTGCTGACAGTAATTTCGTTTGTTTTCAGGTCGATGAATTCATCTCCCTATGGAGTGGCAATCCCTTTAGGGATGACTATGAGAGGAGAATTTTGGCATCACTTGATATAAGGCAGTTGAGCAGGGATGGCAGGATGAGGAACCCTGACGAGAAGCGTCTTGTGTTACCACAGGCGCAGAGTGTTTCACAGCCTGAGATTGTTGAGAAAACTACTGTGAAACCGTCAAAGGAAGAATCAGTGCCTGCTCAGAAAGTAAACAAAGAGAAGAACACCAAGAAGACGAAAGATGCAAGTAGCAAAGTTACGGAAACTAACTACATCTTTGATATTGAAGAGGAGATCCATGGTTTAGAAAAGCAATCCAAGGATGTGAAACCAAAAAACAAGGAAACTGATGAAGCAAAATTGAAGGAAATGAAGAGAGAGGAGGAGATTGCGAAAAATCGACAGGCAATGGAGAGGAAAAAGAAGTTGAAAGAGAAAGCAGCTGCTAAAGCAGCAATAAAAGCTCAGAAAGAAGCTGAAAAGAGGAAACTCAAGGAAATTATTCTTACCATTCATACCATTTGCTTTAGCTCTTACGTCGTAGAATTTACATTTACATTAGTCGTGGACTTAACACATCTTTACTCATTTCAGGAACTTGAGAAGATGGCGAAGAAGAACGCTGGAGATTTAGTTACTGAGGAACCAACTGAAATAGTTGCTGAAGAAGAGAAGTTGGAGGAAAACATTGAAACACCAGTTGCACCAAAGCTCAAGGAGCCTAAAGGGAAAGCTGTCAAGCATCGAGCAACACGAGCAAAAAGCACAGAAATTCCTAAAACTATACTTAAACGCAAAAAGGCGATTAACTATTGGCTATTGGCTGCTCCTGCTGCGCTTGTAGTTCCGCTACTTCTTCTAGCATTCTCACATCTTATCTAGGATAATATGAAAGACAAGAAGTAGAGGGGGAAAAACTTTGGTATTGCTTAGAGTGTTGCAATATCAAGGTCTATTTTTTGTAATCTCAAATCATGCCTATTTTTTGTCACAGTCATAAATTTGCTGGTAGATAAGGCATTCAAGAGTAACTAAGCATGTTTGATTTTGGTTGGTGTAGTAGTTTCAAGTTTTGACATTTGCTTAAAGATTTTCATCTTTGGCATTAATTGTAAACATCTAAGTTCTTTATGATCTGCCTACATTCTGTTTCATTGAAACAAAGTCTCTTCTCTGTTATGTTGAGTGAAACTAAGTATGCCTGGACTATTGTTCTAGTTTGCCTTCATGTTGTTTTGCATAGAAAAGAAAACTATGTTGCTTGAACTCTAGTTTGCCTTCGTGTTGATTTGATAAAGTGTTTTTGTTGAGAAATAGTTTGTGTTTGACTAATAAACTTTTGAACGGTAATTTAGTGTTTGATCAAGCTTTTAAAAGTGTTTTTAAGTGTATCTTTTCGAGAGAACGAAAATTACATTTTGGCTTTTAAAAACTAGCCGCAACTACTCTTTAGAAATACTTATTTTTTTTTTCAAAAACTTGGTCAAACACCTTAACTTTTTAAAAATATGTTTTATAAGCACTTTTGATCATCCAAAAAGCTCATAGATTTTGAGATCAATAAACGTAGCTCTAGATAGCTCGAACACTTGCATACATTGCTCATAGATTTTGAAAGTTGATTTTTACTTTTGAAATAAAATCAAATATAGTTTTTGATAAAATTTTATCAATTTCGATAAAAAAAAAATCAGATTTTAATAATAAGTTTCACCTCCACTCACGAAAATTTAAATCTTTTCAAGTTCCCTTCCCAAAAACTAATTTTCAACACAATTCAAAAATTCAATTTTTTTCAAATTTTAACTANAAAGCAAGTTCAAATCTCTCTTGTACATTTGACTCCAAGTCCAAATGGAACAACATAGTAATTCCATGGATGATATATTGATCTCAAACACCTCCATAACTTTTCAAGATCACCCTTTGATCCAGAAATCAAGTAAGCGAATCGCGGTATCGAAGGATTATTATTATTAGATTGAGGTATTTGATTGATTTTTGATTCAACAAAGTATGAATTACTATGTTGATTTTTTGTATTAGTAATATAAGATGGGAATATTGAGAAGATTATTGAAGTAATTGTGTGAAAAGGGAAAATAAGAGTCATGTTGAAAGAGGTACCAAGAAGGAAAAAACAAATAATAAAAGTTATAGCTAGAGGATTTGCACATGTTTTCTCCATGTTCAAAGATACCATTGTTGAACCTTGTCATGAGTTATTTATAAGAATCCTGAAAAAAAATATGTATAAAATATTACGCTACATCGCTACTTAGTTCAGTATATAATATTAGATCTGAAGAAAAAACTTATACACAATATGTCGATCTTGTATAAAAGTGTATAATAGTTGTATATGATTGGCATTTGTACACAAATATAAGATGATTAAATCGACTAATAAAATTACTTGACATAAATATTTTCTCACAATATTCCTTTTTTTTTTATATAATAACTAAAAGTTCACTGATTTTTCTAAGTAGAATTGTTCAATCAAAAGACAAAGATGAAAAGTTTAGTAAAGTTTTTATACACAATTTTTTCGTGGTTGCTTAGTAAATGGTCTTCTTTTTATATTTTTAAATATCCCTATTGAACACATTGAGATTTTATGAGAAAATATTAAATAATAATATAAAACTTTTGTACATGTTAAATGATAATCTAATATCTTGTTAGTCTCAAAAACGATATTCACACAACTTCTAAAATTAAAGATAAAATCTGAATAATAATTAAAAAAAAAAAGGGAATATTTATTCTTGATGAGAAGTTTTTGCAACATATTTAAAATAAATAAATTTGAAAAGATCTTTTTAATTTTTAATTACAGTATATTTAAGATATTATTTGATATTTATTAAGTACTTACAAAAGATAAGCAATATAAAATGTATCATTGGAGATAAGATGAAATATTAAAATTATACAAGAGAGGTCGAAAAGAAAGACAAGTATATAATACTATAAATTATATAATTGATTTTTTTAGGATAAAGTCAGAACTTAGCATTAGAATTATCGAGAAAAAAAAAAAATTAGATCAAGGAGAGTAAAAATAATTAAAAATTATAATTGGCCATGAGCTGACATGTGTCTATACTTCTAGAAATTAAAGACAAAATCACTCCTCTAGTTTGACCCAAAGACGGCATTTTTACTTTACGATCGATTGATACGAGGGATAAAAATAATTAATTATGAAATAATTTTTAAATATTTTTTAATTTATTATTTAGTTATAAAGATTGAATAATTTATTTCAAGATTAATAATTATACTGCAATAAATTATCCTTTTATCTTGAAATAAAGTATATAAAATAATAAAAATACAATCCCAACATAACGATATAAATATTACTCTATGATACATTTAAAATTTTAAGTTAATTGAGTTTGAATTGCCTAATATAAAAATAATAATTTAATATCCATTATATTTATTATATATACATGTATAGATTGAAAAATATAAGTAGCTCATCTTAAAGAAATTATTGCAAACACATAGCAACATTATCAAGATAACAAACATAACAATAAACTATTTGATTTTGTAACTAAAAACAATTTATAAACGAGGATAATTAAAGATCAGTTTCATTGAAAATTGAAATATGTAATATTATTATTAGTATTAATTTTATATGAAAATAAGAAGTGATATTAAAAATAAATACTATTAATATTTATTGTAGTAGAGATAAAATATTTGTAAAAATATTTAAATTACATGTAGAGAGAGATATTTGGTATTCTTTTTATGATATGCCTTTTATTTAAGGATGAAAAGAGTTCCTTAATCTAAGCCAAATTTATAATTTGTTACTCTAACATTAAATTAGGGATTATAGTTATTTTTCCGATTCTTCAAAACCGCCATATACATAAAAATAACTTTCATATATGTAATATTTTTAAAAAAATATTATTATTTATGTAGTTAACTCTTAAAAATTTATCTTTTTTAATTTTTGTTCAATAATTGTACTAGATTTCCTCCTCTAAATCATATATAAGGCACCTCTTTGGCTCTTCCATATACTCGCTAGAGATATACGAGAGTGTAAAATTCATTCTACAATTCACGATAGCTCAAATAGATATCTCGTTCTATCTTATAAATCTTTATAAGTTATAGATATATATATATATATCATGATCGATCTTGAATTTATCATGCTGAATATATCAACACTGTATATTGATATAAGAAATTAAAAATAAGGGTTCCTATGAATAAGTCAAGAATAACATATTGAGCACACGTCAATACTTTGAGCCTAAAGTGGTAACTTTATCGCTTCTAGTCTACATTGATCTTGATATATAAAATAAAATAAAATAACTAATGTTCAATCATATCGAATTTCAGATATCATATATATTTAACACGATATATTAAAAAAAAGTTGGGGTGGGGGGGTTTAAGATATGTGGGGGGTGTCACTTGTTTCTCTCACAATCTCTCTTTCTAATGGCCCTCTAAAATTTAGTTCCAAATGAAAGGTACACTCTCTTTAAAAATCTCTACCTTCATTTTACCCTTTCACTCTATCTTATACATTTGCTTCATTTTTAAATCCATTTTCATTTCTCCCTTTCTTCACTCCTTTTAACACTTTTCTCTTTTTTTTCTTCTAATAAAAACAAAAAAATAAAATAAAAAAATAATAATAATAATAATAATAAAAAAAAAAATCATATTTTCTTTTGGTGTTTGATTATTTCCTTTTTTTAACTTTCAATCTGTGTTGATCTTGATCTTATAAGGTAATTGCCTAACATTTTTGACAATTGAATTTTATTTGGAAATTGGAATGTAACATTATTGAATTACAAAAATATTATCAAATCTTTTTTTAGTTTTGCATTAATGCATGTATATAATCTTTGTTGTTATTTACGATGTGATTGGTTAATACATGATGGTTGTGTGAAGTTTTTGACAAATATTACATATGAAGTTTAGTGTGAATATCTAGTCGGTCAAGACCTTGCACGTCCAGAAGATGAAAGTAGGGAAAAATAAGGATGTTAAAGATTGATGAATAGGCATACGAGGAGAGATAGGATTAGGAACGAAGATATTTGGGAAAAAGCGGGAGTGACATCTGTGGTGGACAAGATCAGGGTAGTTAGGTTAAGATGGTTCGAGCGTGTAAAAAGGAGATACACAGATGCCCTAGTGAAGAGGCGTGAGAGGTTTGCTAAGTATTGTGACCTAGACAGAGGCAGAGCCAGGATTTTTAATAAGAGGGTTCAAAATCTATAGAAGTAGACAAATGAAGTAGCCGAAAGGGGTTCGACATCTACTATGTATACATATAAAATTATTTTAACCACGTATAAATACTATAATTTTCCGCCGCCCTTTGTACAAGGTAGCTCCACCCCTGACCCTAGATAGGAAGATATGAAGGTCAGGGATTAGGGTAGAAGGTTAGTATAGTATGCGAGCATTTTCTAGTTTCCCTTGTTTGTATTGTTGTTATGACTCTGCTGTATTGTTATTCTTCAATTTTATTAGTATTGTACTTCCTTCCGTACTTGATTTTGATATGCTTTACTTGAGTCGAGAACCTCTCTACCTTCACAAGGTATGAGTAAGGCTGCGTACCCCTGAACTCCACTTGTGGGATTACACGTGAGTACGTTGTTGTTGTGAATAGGTTCTGTTACTTAGAAACTTTTGCTCACTTTCTCCGTTAGCTGCTCTGTGTCCCCGGGGCACAGTTTTATTATGCAATGAGTTAGTAACTAATATGTAACTTAGGCTAATATGTTCTGTTTTCGCTTGCTTCAGGTTTTTAGAGTTGAAGGCTGAGTTTGGTTTGTCCGAGATATGGCATCTCAGTCAGCTCGTGTTCCAGCTGAAACTGTAAGCGAAAAGAAGAACCTTCCGAAGGAAAATAAGAAAATGAATAATGGTGCTAAGGTTAATGATCCTATTAAATTTGGCTCTCATGGTACTAAAGAACCAATTAAGGAGGAAGGGAAACAAGTTCCTGTTACCGCCCTCCGAAAGGATGCAGTTGAGGACTGGCCTGAACCTAAGCAGATCCATTCTTTCTACATTGTAAGATATCGAAGATTTGAAGACCAAAACCTGAAGCCCAAATTTGATCAGGCAGAAAAAGAGCTACAGAAAATGAACAAAGCAAGATTTCAGCTTATTGAAAAATTGCGAGCCAGGAGGGTACGTTTCAGCTGAACGTTGACATTGTTCGTTGTTCTGTTTAATGTGTTTAGAAGAAATTTAAAACAAGAAATGAAGTAAAAAATGTTGAGCTTCGAAGCATAAACATCCTGTTTCCTTGTCTTGTCTCTTGCTCATTAGGCATATAAGCATTGCAGATATACTATTTTCCTTTAGTATGGTTGATTGCGTTGCGTTGAACGCTTGCACATTTCCTGTAAGCATCATATATTTACTTTATCTGTGGTGAACCATTGATTTGACTTAAAAAATCGATTTACGCTAATGATCATGAGAACTTTCATAACTATGTGTATAGTTTGATGGTGCCTGTTTACCAAGACTTTGAAAGATTATCTGGATGAGTCCAAACTTGTGTTTTCTGCAGGCCGAACGATCAGAGTTGTTTGGTCAAAGGAAACCCATGAGTGCGGAGAATCAGGAGTTTCGGACAGTAATCGAAGGGAAGAGAAAGGAAATAAAACCTCTGCAGGATGCGTTGGGAAAGCTCCGTGGTCCTAGGAAAGATGGGAGAGAAGGAGGTGTTGGTCTGTGTTCATCTGAGGCGGAGCTTGATAATCTTGTAAGCTCTAGTCTCTTTGTTCTTTTAAGTTCTTACGTTTTGTTACTATCGAGGAGTCAAGGAATTTAGGCCAAAATACTAAATGAAAGTAAATCGTTTCATTTCTGAAGAGGTGTATATCCTTCATTTTCTTCGTATCTTCATCAGCTCGGTCATTGATAACTACCTAACGTTCATTGTTTAACTTTTTATTTGGATATCATTTAGATTAAGAGTCTGCAGTACCGCATTCAGCACGAAAGCATTCCTCTAACAGAAGAGAAGAAAATTCTAAGAGAAATTAAACAACTTGAAGGAACAAGGGGAGAGATTAAAGAAAATGTAGCTCTGAGGGCACAGATTCAGGATTCAATGGGTGAAAAAGAATCAATCCAAAAGCAGGTCAAGGTAATGGTCAGATCTTGTCGTATACGTGTAGAAATGATGATATTAAGTTTTATAGCCTTAACTTCAACACTCGATACTTTGTTTTACTATAGCTTATAAGTGGTGGACTTGACGGGGTTCATAAGGAGCAACAGGCAATTAAGGCCAAGCTGAAGATACTAGATGATCAGCTCGATGCCAATACCAGCCAGATCAAATCTTTGGATGAGGAATTGAAGGAAGTAACAAAGAAGAGGGATGCAGCTTTTGTACGCGTTCAGGAATTGAGAAATCAACGCGAAGAAGCGGTATGCTGCTCTTTCCATGTCAATTGTACTATTCTTAAGTTTACTAGATAAGAACTTATGATATATATATATGCTATGCATCTAATTATATCTCATTTATTCCGTTGTTGAATGGTCTATTGATCTATTTGGTCATGAAACACCTCGATACTATGTACTTCCTTAACACGAGCTGAAAAGCATCCATCTCCTACTGATGCAAAGGCTTGAACCTCCCGGTGATATCGTTGTGTAAATTGGTTATTCAGAACAAGTACTTTACCAATTTTACATGACATTTTCTAGATGGTAGTTGATTTAATCAATGTAAATCAAAGCATTCTGAAAGTCTTTATAATCAATGTCGTTTCATTTTCTCAGAATGCGCCTTTCTACAAAAACGTTGCACTGTTGCAAAAGGCAAAACTTCTAGCAGACAAGAAGGATGTTGAAGCCCTTAAAGAACTCTCACTTACTGAGGTACCTTTGATCTGTCTTTAGTTGCTAAATTTGAACATATCAAAATTTTGACATTAGTTGCTAAAACTACGCGGTCGAATCAGACCCCAATAACATCTCCTGCAGCATGCGAAGAAATGCTAGAAGGCACGTGTGAGTGCCATTCAAATTGAATCAAAGGCTAGACAGACCTTAGATCTGTCTCTATTCGCTAAATTTGAAGTTTTGCATGTTTCTTTGCTGACAGTAATTTCGTTTGTTTTCAGGTCGATGAATTCATCTCCCTATGGAGTGGCAATCCCTTTAGGGATGACTATGCGAGGAAAATTTTGGCATCACTTGATATAAGGCAGTTGAGCAGGGATGGCAGGATGAGGAACCCTGACGAGAAGCGTCTTGTGTTACCACAGGCGCAGAGTGTTTCACAGCCTGAGATTGTTGAGAAAACTACTGTGAAACCGTCAAAGGAAGAATCAGTGCCTGCTCAGAAAGTAAACAAAGAGAAGAACACCAAGAAGACGAAAGATGCAAGTAGCAAAGTTACGGAAACTAACTACATCTTTGATATTGAAGAGGAGATCCATGGTTTAGAAAAGCAACCCAAGGATGTGAAACCAAAAAACAAGGAATCCGATGAAGCAAAATTGAAGGAAATGAAGAGAGAGGAGGAGATTGCGAAAAATCGACAGGCAATGGAAAGGAAAAAGAAGTTGAAAGAGAAAGCAGCTGCTAAAGCAGCAATAAAAGCTCAGAAAGAAGCTGAAAAGAGGAAACTCAAGGAAACTATTCTTATCATTCTACCATTTGTTTTTTGCTTTTACGTCGTAGGAATTTACATTTTACATTAGTCGTGGACTTATAACACGTCTTTACTCATTTCAGGAACTTGAGAAGATGGCGAAAAAGAACGCTGGAGATTCAGTTACTGAGGAACCAACTGAAATAGTTGCTGAAGAAGAGAAGTTGGAGGAAAACATTGAAACACCAGTTGCACCAAAGCTCAAGGAGCCTAAAGGGAAAGCTGTCAAGCATCGAGCAACACGAGCAAAAAGCACAGAAATTCCTAAAACTATACTTAAACGCAAAAAGGCGATTAACTATTGGCTATTGGCTGCTCCTGCTGCGCTTGTAGTTCCGCTACTTCTTCTAGCATTCTCACATCTTATCTAGGATAATATGAAAGACAAGAAGTAGAGGGGGAAAAACTTTGGTATTGCTTAGAGTGTTGCAATATCAAGGTCTATTTTTTGTAATCTCAAATCATGCCTATTTTTTGTCACAGTCATAAATTTGCTGGTAGATAAGGCATTCAAGAGTAACTAAGCATGTTTGATTTTGGTTGGTGTAGTAGTTTCAAGTTTTGACATTTGCTTAAAGATTTTCATCTTTGGCATTAATTGTAAACATCTAAGTTCTTTATGATCTGCCTACATTCTGTTTCATTGAAACAAAGTCTCTTCTCTGTTATGTTGAGTGAAGCTAAGTATGCCTGGACTATTGTTCTAGTTTGCCTTCATGTTGTTTTGCATAGAAAAGAAAACTATGTTGCTCGAACTCTAGTTTGCCTTCGTGTTGATTTGATAAAGTGTTTTTGTTGAGAAATAGTTTGTGTTTGACCAATAAACTTTTGAACGGTAATTTAGTGTTTGATCAAGCTTTTAAAAGTGTTTCTAAGTGTATCTTTTCGAGAGAACGAAAATTACATTTTGGCTTTTAAAAACTAGCCGCAACTACTCTTTAGAAATACTTATTTTTTTTTCCAAAAACTTGGTCAAACACCTTAACTTTTTAAAAATATGTTTTTAAGCACTTTTGATCATCCAAAAAGCTTATAGATTTTGAGATCAATAACGTAGCTCTAGATAGCTCGAACACTTACTTGCATTGCTCATAGAATTTGAAAGTAGATTTTTTACTTTTGAAATAAAATCAAAACATTGTTTGTTAATAAAATTTTATCAATTTCGATAAAAAGAATCAGATTATAATAATAAGTTTCACCTCCACTCACGAAAATTTAAATATTTTCAAGTTCCCTTCCGAAAAACTAACTTTCCAACACAATTAAAAAATTCATAATTTTTTTTCAAATTTTAACTAAAATAAATGTATTATTTTTTTTTCTATAATGTGATTTTTCAATATTGAATTATCTCCATTCATCCCAAATCTTGCCTTATTTTTCCAAAATCCTGAACCAATGTGCGCACTACGTGTACCGGCCATGGCTGCCACCGGCTTAGCCGCACAATCGATTCTCAGAAGAGTAGTTCCGTCATTTCTATCTACTCGTCCCACCACTCATGTCGTCGGAGACTTCTTTTCCGGTACAAACCTCATCCTCCGATCACCTCTACACCCCTCAGGTATGGAAATTTCTTCATTTCTAGCGTGTCTACTTTTTGATGATTTTGTGTCAATTTGTATGGTAATTTAGCTGAAAGAGTTGAGCGCAATGCTACTTACTTGTTAAATGGTGTATCTACTATGGACAGAGGTGGAACCGGAATTTGCAGCTTTGATTTTAGCATTTTGAAGTTATTGAGTTCTAAATTAATAAGTAACTTGTATGAATTAAATGAATTTCTTAAGACAAATATAGAGTTTGGATCAAGGTTACTGTGTTCGGACTTCGAACAAAATGGTCTCTAGCTCACTATGGACTAGGTGAAATCAATGACCCAAGTAGTCTTTATAAATATTTAGTTTACTTTCATTTGATTCAAATTGTTAACAAGTTACCCATATGGTCCTTATTCTAAGCTTGTGAAGGAACTGGCTAAACTAGCCTATACCAGCCCCGTCATAAATTAACGGCATGTTGATAGCGCGTTGGAAATGGAAACTGAAAACTCTATCCTATTTAGATTATGTTGCTTGTACTCTCCGAAAATGTTGCTGAACCTGTAATAGATCCCTTAAAAATGTACAAGCATAGCCAATGAATATTGGACTATGCCAGTACACACGGACCTCCTTAGTTGCTGGATCAAAAGGGGAGGCAGCAAAAGTCAGAAAAGATGGTGGAGAACAGTTCCAACATGTATCTGGTGGATTATATGGAAAGAATGGAATGAGAGGGTTTTTGAAGGAAAGGAGTGTACAATGCAAAAGATCAAATGGAAAGTAATTACTACTCTAGGTTTTTGGTGTAAAGAGTAGGATATAGAAGAGGAGTTCCAGTTAGTGGACTTCATAGGTTCTCTGTAAATATCTCTTTTAGTTTTTTCCTTTCTTGTAATAGTTTTTTGGAGGTGGCCAGCATAGCCCTTAATGCTAAGGAATACAAAAAGTTACCAGTTTTTTTAAAAAAAATATACTCTGTTTGGAGAATCTGCCACGAACCTGGAAACAATTTTGAACCAAACAACATAATACATAGACACAGTGTATACACCTGCATGTTCCCTAATTCTTTAATATACAAATTACTTTTACACCTGCATGTTCCCTAATTCGTTATTATACAAGAAGAACACTAGTGGGCTTGTGGAATATCACAAATCTCACAATTGAAATAACATACAAGAACAACAATGCTTCAATTACAGACTAGCTAGGGGGTTATATAATCTTTTTTATAACAGTGATGGTTTAACCAGCGTTCACACCTCGACTATTCCTTCGGGTACCTGTTAGGTATTGAGTAAGTTTGCTCAGTAAGACTTAGGAAATGAAAGAAATCACTTAGTGTTGGGATTCAAACATTGATCCCCAAGGTATGTAAGACAGGTCTATGTGAAATTCTAATAATCATCTCACTCTATTTGGATCCTTTTATCCTTGTACTCAATAATTTTTCTTTTAGGACAAACTACAAGTTCTCAAAAATTAACAATTCCTTAAACTCACACTCATGCTATCAATACACCCTCAAACTGCTTTGTTATGCGCTACTTGAGCTGAGACAGTCTCTCTACCTCAATAAGGTAGGGGTAAGGTCTGCTTTGTCTAATCTAGTATTATTGTACATTCATATTAACATTTACATCCTATGACACATCTTATGGATATGTTTGACCGTACATGCCAACATTCACTCACGGGCAACATTGTTAGTCTTACAACCACAGAACTTTTCCTTTTTTTTTTGTGCTGTTCATGTGTATTTCACAAGATCAATTGGCTGAAAGTTTTTTGGGCGTATTACAGGCTGGGCCAATTTGGTCACTTGCATAGTATAAGGAAAATATGATTCACCTTGAAATCATAGTGACCAAATAAAACCAAGGTGGAAACTTCTAAGTACTATTTTGGTTAACTTTTCTTTTAGCATATATTTGTCTGTCTCAACTTCCTCATAACGATCACATGAAACAATGTGTAACAATTTAAGGGCTATTTGGATAAATTTGTTGTTTCTTACATCAGCATAAATTGTTTATGATTGTAAGATTCCTTGAGAATATCTATTGACTTAAACATTCTACTTTTAGTTTCAAACTTTGAGAGCTGACCACATGTTATTGGCCTCTTTCAAAACAGCTTTTGGAATATGCAGCCTACCACAGGCTATTAAGGGTGATGCTGATATTTTACTGAAAGGAGTGGGAGACAAGAACACCATTGAAGATGTGAAACGTATTGTTGAACTGGTACATATACATCTACCAGACCAATCACTCCTCTCAATTAACAGTTGAGAAGTCTTGTCTAGTTTTTCAACTCTTTGGTCCCTGTTGTAGAAAAAGCGCCAAAACATTGTCCTAAGTCTTAATCTAAACTGATTATCACTTGTGTACTTCTCAGGCAAAACGGGCATCATTAAGACGAGAAGTTTCACATACTGATTTTCTGACTCCACCTGTATTAAAAGAGTCAATGCTAGTCTTAGAAAGGTTAGCTGATCTCAAAATAGTTGCACAAGGAGGATACCCAGAGGTTGGACACAGTTTGTTTTACAAAACTTGTTTAAGCAATAAAGCTGCTTGAATTTATATTTACTGTCTCCTTAAACAGGCTGAACGATGCCGACTCTCAGTTGGACACGCGGAGGCATTAACAAGTGATCCAGATAATGTTGCAGCCTTGAGGTAGGTCCTCCTGTCATTGTTCAGTTATGTCTGCTGTTTAAATCAACTAATCAAAAAATCCTCTTTATTATTGTGAAAAAGGGTCCTCTTTCCAGTATTTCAGGGAACTTTTCATTTCAACCTTGTTCTCACGGTGATTTCCTTGGTGCAATCCTTGGTACAGGGATTGCAAGGAATAAGCTGGGAGATATACTCTTGCAGGTATTTTATTTATTTATTTTGTGGAGGTTTTCTATCTCTCTTGCAAGTTTTGGTAACACCTAGTTGATTTCATCATTTGTTCAGCTACAAAAAAAATATTATGTAAAAGAAAGATAGAAGTGACAGAAGGTGAAAAATTGTTGATCAAATAGAGGGCTCTTGGGCAGAGAGTTGCGGGCATTACACCTAAGAGAGGATCCACCTCTTTGTAGCTGAGTTATTATGTACTCCCTCCGTTCCATTTTACTTGGCCCTTATACTAAAAATAGAATTTCTTGTTTACTTGTCAGTTTTAGCAAATCAAGAGAGATTATTAATTTCTTCTCATATTAACCTTATCATAGGTAAGTATATGAAGTAATAGTTGTCAAACCTAGATTTACAAAGTACAATTATAAGGATAATTTAGTAAACAAACTCCTAATAAATAGTTTCTCAAGAGAAATGTCAAATCAACAAGGGCCAAGTAAAATGGAACATAAAAGATGAGTCAGAACTTATATGTGGAGGTAGTGTATGGTAAGAAGTAAACGTGTTGATCAATACTATATCTAATGAGTCCTTTGTTTTAGTGTGGAAGTGGTGATTCAAACACCCACAACGAAATGTAGAAGTAGCACAAAGTTTGGTGAATGAAGCAACATCCAAGATAGATTATTGAAATGTCCCTTCAGCACCGAGAACATACTACTAAATTAGCTTAGGCACATAAAATATAAGAGTATGACAATGCATGTAAGTGTGTAAGCCTAGTGTAAAATAAAGTGGGAGGAGAACCATGAGGTCTAAGGTTCAAATTCCAGCGGAAGCAAAAAACACTAGGTGATCTCTTTCCATCTACCTAAACCTTGGGGGTCAGAGTTAGCCGATACATGCGTTGGTGGATGTAGCTGATATCTGATGGAATAGTCAAGGTGCCCACAAGTTGGCCTGAATGCTGCCATCGTAAAAAAAAAAAAGAACCAGAGCACGACAAAGATCCTTGCTTAGCTACTGTCTAAAAGCAAACTGCCTCCTAAAACAGAACAATGGTTGAGCTTCTATGGAGATAGTTAAATGGCTGTTTTAAACTAACATCAAAGTTACGGTTCAGATTATTTAAGGTTTCTGAATATTTTTTTTCTTTTAAAACTATATTTAATTCTTACTTTCTTTCACACGTTCTGACTAATTTCATGGTGTTGATCTTGTGTGCGTATTTGTGTAACTGATGTAACACATACCACTTCCCATTTCTTCGAAGTGTTGGATTATCCTGAACATCGCTTTCTGACGTTTAGGGTGAAAAGGGAGCTCATGTTCTTGTTGTTCCAGAACTTTCTGACTTCCTTATATCAGCATTGGACAAGGTAATGGTACTTTGCACATTGCTTCCTCTTACGTATCTTCCCAATTCTCCACTAGCTTCTACTAGCCAATTAGAGTGAAATTCTAAGTTATTGTGAATATCAACAAATACTGTACTCACTGCCACCATCCACTTTATCACATGATGTTACATTGGATTGGAGAATGACTGAGCATGGATTTTCTTCATAAGAAATACTTTACAGAAATCCCAAAGGAGCGAACAGTCGTAATTTAAAAAAAGAAATTGGAATGATAAGGCTTCCCACTTAATATTTTCTTTGTAGGTTGGAAATGTTTCTGTCTCTTGCAAGAAGATTCCATTGCTTGCCCTTGAATATGAACCACCAAGGTTGAAAGTGTTACACTTATAGTTCCTTTGGTTTCTTCCCTTCATACGCATCACAGTTTGATCTAGGATATTTCCACTTTTATTTTACTTTTTCCAGGACAAAGTCCTCAAAATCCATTGAGGCATCATTGAGACTTGATGCTGTAGCTAGTGCAGGATTCAAAGTTTCACGAACTAAAATGGCCAGTTTGATTAGGTAATCCCCCTTTGTATATGTTTTCTCTGTCCAAAATATTTTGCTTGATGTGTGCTTGGCGTGGTGAATGACTACATAATGATCCTTACATTAGATTTTCGTATATAGATAAATAAAAATGGTTCTTGCCTCAATTTATGAACCACATGCTATCCATAATCATTATCATAGATTGGTTAAGCTATCCTTCCCAAAAACAAAGGATCTGCACATAAGCTGTCCTTCCAGTACAGTTTGACCTAGAAATTATATATATGGTATTCAAATGGGCCCCTTCTATGAAATTTCTTCAACTTCTAATTGATTCCCACATTGTTTAGGTCTTTTCTATACCCTGTAGGCTTTAAATTTTGTTAGCATGATGGAAATCTAAATAATTGTATATATTAATGTAATTAGATAGTGATATAAATTAGCATGATCATATAGATTTGTTGTAGAATCAAAGGAATAAATATTGTGATAGAATAGCGGATTTGGAGAGATTGAATAGCAGATTTGTAGAGATAGAATAGCTGATCTTTAGGGATAGGAATGACGGATATTTAGGGATTTGTAATATTTATTCTCTCTATATAATGGAAAAACTCTCACTTTGAGAGGCATTCAGCAAAACTGACATGGTATCAGAGCCTTTTTCAGTGCTTTGATTCTTAGTATCCTTCATCTGTGGTTCCTTCCAGATTTTTTTTTTGGAAGTTTTGGTTGTGCTTACTGTTAGTCAACAGTTAGTCCTACGTATCTTGGAAGTTAAGACATCTTGGAATCTTAGTCTCTTTTCATTCTGGTTATTTTGCATCATAAACATGTCGTCATATCAGTTTGAGTCTTTCCATGTTCGTTTCATGGAAAAAAATTACTCTGCCTGGGAATTTCAATTCCAACTATTTGTCACCGGAAAAGAATTATGGGGACATATAGATGGAAGCGATCCTACTCCTACCGATCCTAAAAAGCTCGGTCAATGGAAGGTTAAAGATGCTCGGGTGATGACATGGATTTTAGGGTCAATTGACCCTCTTATTGTTATTAATCTCAGGCCATACAAGACAGCAAAGGCCATGTGGGATTATTTACGAAAGGTTTACAACCAAGACCATACCGCAAGGCGCTTTCAGTTAGAGTATGAAATTGCTATGTATTCACAAGGAGGTCTCTTTATTCAAGATTATTTCTCTAGATTTCAGAGCTTATGGGCTGAATTTACCGATATCGTTTATGCTGAAATACCTTCTGAATCTCTCTCCATCATTCAAGGAGTTCATGAACAAAGCAAGCGAGATCAATTTTTGATGAAATTACGATCTGACTTTGAAAGTGTTCGCTCCAACTTGATGAGTCGTGATCCATCTCCTCGTTGGATGTCTGTTTTAGGGAATTACTTCGTGAGGAGCAGCGTCTCGTCACACAAAATGCTTTTCATCAAGGAAATGTTGTCACTGTTGCATTTGCATCTCAAGGGAAAGGAAAGGGCGTGGATATGGCTAGAACTCAATGCTACAGTTGCAAGAAATATGGTCATATTGCTCGCAATTGTGGCAAGAAGTTCTGTAATTATTGTAAACAACAAGGACACATTATCAAAGAGTGTCCCACACGTCCTCAAAACCGTAGGACAAAGGCTTTCCAAGTTGGGATAAATGATTCCACTACAGATAGCTCATCTTCGGTAGGACAAGTTATTACTCCTCAAATGGTACAACAAATGATCTTGTCAGCATTTTCAACTTTGGGACTACAAGGTAATGAGGTAATATCTAAATTTTGGCTTGTTGATTCTGGCGCTTCCAATCATATGACCAACTCAACTGATATACTCAAAAACATCCGTGAGTATAATGGTCCAACACAAATTCAGGTTGCCAATGGTAGTAATTTACCCATTACCAAGGTTGGGGATATTACTGAAACTTTCAAGAATGTTTTTGTATCACCAAAGCTCTCCACTAGTCTTATTTCGGTTGGCCAATTGGTAGATAACAATTGTAATGTGAACTTTTCTCGTAATGGTTGCCTTGTGCAGGATCAGGTGTCGGGGACGATAATCGCGAAGGGGCCTAAAGTTGGAAGATTGTTTCCTATACACTTTTCTATTCCTCCTGTTCTGGCTTTTGCTTCCACCACTACTAAGAATGAGGTTTGGCATAAACGTCTAGGACATCCAAATTCTATTGTGTTGTCTCATTTGTCCAATTCTGGTTTATTGGGAAATAAAAATCAATTTTCAGTTGCTTCCTTTGATTGTTCTACTTGTAAATTAGGCAAAAGTAAAACTCTTCCTTTTCCTAATTTTGGTAGTCGTGCTGCAAAGTGTTTTGATGTCATTCATAGTGATGTTTGGGGAATTTCACCAGTAATTTCTCATGCTCATTTCAAGTATTTTGTGACATTTATAGATGACCATAGTCGGTTTACATGGGTGTATTTTCTTCGATCTAAATCTGAAGTGTTTTCCATATTCAAGAAGTTTTTGGCTTACGTTGAGACTCAATTTTCCACATGCATCAAAATATTAAGATCTGATTCTGGTGGAGAATATATGTCTCATGAATTCAATAATTTGTTGCTTGAGAAAGGAATTGTATCACAACGCTCTTGCCCATACACGCCACAACAAAATGGGGTTGCTGAGCGTAAAAACCGTCATCTTTTGGATGTCACTCGTACTTTATTGATTGAGTCCTCTGTTCCATCTAAATATTGGGTTGAAGCTGTGTCTACTGCTGTCTATTTGATTAATAGACTTCCATCTAAAGTGTTAAACCTTGAGTCTCCATATTATCGTCTTTTTCACAAGCATCCTAGCTATCATAGTTTTCATACATTTGGTTGTGTTTGTTTTGTGCACCTTCCTCCTTCTCAACGCAATAAACTCTCTGTTCAGTCTATTAAATGTGCTTTTATGGGCTATAGTACTTCGCAGAAAGGATTTATTTGTTATGATCCAAGTTCTAACAAATTTCGTGTTTCTAGGAATGTTATTTTCTTTGAAATCAGTATTTCTTTCCTACTCATATTGAGTCATCTTCTGTTTCTCCTCTTCTTCCTACTTTTGAGGATTTGTCATTGTCTTCTAAGCGGTTCAAACCAGGATTTGTGTATGAACGACGTCGGCCAACTTTACCCCATCCTGAAACAGATCCGCCACCTGAGACTGCTCTACAACCAGAATCTGAGATTTTTTCAAGGCCTGCTCCTCTTGAGCCTCCTCGGCGATCTACTAGAGTGTCTCAAACTCCTAAACGGTATGGTTTTTCTTCTACTTTATCCACCATCTCTATTCCAACAGGTTACTCACAAGCCTCCAAGCTTGAATGTTGGCAAAAAGCAATGGAGGAGGAACTTTTGGCTCTTAAAGAAAATGACACATGGGACATTGTTTCATGTCCTTCAAATGTCCGCCCTATTGGATGTAAATGGGTTTATTCAATTAAACTTCATTCTGATGGAACTCTTGATCGGTACAAAGCTCGATTGGTTGTTCTTGGTAACAGACAAGAGTATGGGGTGGACTATGAGGAGACTTTTGCACCAGTAGCAAAAATAACTACGGTGCGAACTATTATTGCCATTGCTGCTTCACAAAGCTGGTCTATTTATCAAATGGATGTCAAAAATGCTTTTCTCCATGGTGATCTCAAAGAAGAGATTTATATGAAACCTCCAGCTGGTTTGTTCTCATCACCTACATCAGATGTGTGCAAGTTGAAGCGGTCTTTGTATGGATTAAAACAAGCTCCAAGAGCTTGGTTTGATAAGTTCCGGTCTACTTTGCTACAATTTTCTTTTGAGCAGAGCAAATATGACTCGTCTTTGTTTCTTCGGAAAACATCTACAGGTTGTGTTCTTCTTTTGGTGTATGTAGATGACATTATCATCACAGGAACTGATTCTTCACTAATTACTAGCCTCCAACAGCAGCTTAAAGATTCTTTTCATATGAAAGATCTTGGTACTCTTACATATTTTTTGGGTTTAGAAGTTCATAATGTTGCTTCAGGTGTGTTTCTAAACCAACACAAATATACTCAGGATCTGATTTCTTTGGCTGGTCTTCAAGATTCCTTCTCTGTAGATACTCCATTGGAATTGAATGTGAAGTATCGTCGTGAGAAAGGCGATCTTCTTCCTGATCCAACTATGTTTCGACAATTAGTTGGGAGTCTAAATTACCTTACTATTACTCGGCCTGATATCTCTTTTGCAGTGCAACAAGTTAGCCAATTTATGCAAGCTCCCCGTCATCTCCACTTGGTGGCTGTTCGTCGCATCGTTCGGTATCTTCTAGGAACATCTACTCGTGGATTGTTCTTTCCAAGTGGTTCTCCTATTCGTCTTAATGCTTTTAGTGATTCTGACTGGGCGGGATGTCATGATACTCGTCGTTCAGTCACTGGTTGGTGCATGTTTCTTGGAGAGTCATTGATATCGTGGAAGAGTAAAAAGCAAGATCGTGTGTCAAAATCTTCAACAGAGGCTGAATATTGATCCATGTCTACTGCTTGCTCCGAGGTTGTATGGCTTCGTGGATTACTTGCTGAGATTGGATTTCCTCAATCTCATCCTACTCCTCTCTATGCTGATAATACAAGTGCTATTTAGATTGCTACTAATCCAGTTTTTCATGAGAGGACCAAACACATCGAAGTAGATTGTCATTATATACGAGAAGCTGTAGATAAAGGAGTCATTACTCTTCCACATGTGTCCAGTGATCTTCAAATAGCTGATGCGCTTACAAAATCTATGGCACGACAACGCCATCAGTTTCTAGTAGGCAAATTGATGCTTCTTGATCCACCGGCATCAATTTGAGGGGGGATGTTAGCATGATGGAAATCTAAATAATTGTATATATTAATGTAATTAGATAGTGATATAAATTAGCATGATCATATAGATTTGTTGTAGAATCAAAGGAATAAATATTGTGATAGAATAGCGGATTTGGAGGGATTGAATAGCAGATTTGTAGAGATAGAATAGCTGATCTTTAGGGATAGGAATGACGGATCTTTAGGGATTTGTAATATTTATTCTCTCTATATAATGGAAAAACTCTCACTTTGAGAGGCATTCAGCAAAACTGACAAATTTGGTATTCATTTTGATTGTGACCTGCAAAAGAGCAAGGTGATTGAAAAAATCCACAACCCATAATCTTTACTAGGTTCAACATCTGTCACGTTGCCAAAAAGGGAACCTCACTGCATTGCTGTGCATTCTCCCTTACTTCATAAAGGTAAAACTAATTTCTTGAAGGGACCGAAGAGTCTCTTGCTATGGTATACTGCTTGAGTTGGCTGTTAGGAAGGATTTATTTCTCCTTGAAGTAGATGCTTGCTCCACGGCAATTATAAATGGGCGATGCCTCTAGAAGAAGCTTTCCGTGTGAGGAAAGGATGCACAAGCATAGACATAGATTAGTTCATGCATTCTACTAGTAGAAGATCAGGTGAATAATTAACAACTTGAAGGAAGTTGTTATTTGTTAATCACTTCCTAAAAAAGAAATCGAAAAGAAAAGTAGATCCAGTAATTTATCGAAAATATAGTCTTGGGTACAAATCAAATATTATCCACACTTTGGGGTGAATGTCAGATCCTCCAAAAATAGTTTGTTTTTGAAGAATCCGACACGGGTGCGGCAACATTTTTGGAGAGTCCGAGTAACTTAGGTTTGCTGTTGTAGTCTCAAAAATTGAATGAATCACTAACAATGTGGATAATATGTTGATTTGTACCCAAGAGTGTGGCCTAGTGATCAATGAAGTTGGAGGAGAACCATGAGGTCTATGGTTTAAATCTTAGCGGAAGCAAAATATACTAGGTGGTTTTTCCACCTGCAAGTATTTACCAGTACCTGTGCTAATGGGAGGTTGCAGGTAATCGGTGGAATAGTTGAGCTGCTCTGAAGCTGGCGCACACATTACCATCATAAGAAGTGTTGATTTCGTTACAGTTTCTATATGTTTTTACTGCTTTGATAATACAGATGTGTTTGGCCGAATACATTGTTGCCTAAGTTGATATTGTCTCACTCTATATTGCTGGCCTTTTAGTAATGGAGATGTTCGTGTCAATTGGAGCACCGTGACAAAAAGCAATACTACCATTAAGACTGGAGACATGATATCAGTTAGCGGAGAAGGAAGACTTAAAGTAAGTTATTTCTCATAAGATTCTTCCGTAGTTGGTAAAGTGAATGAATCAGAATGAACTCCCTCCCTTATCGCGTGCACACACACACAACAAATAACCTAAGGATAAAAGTAGTTTTTGCTTTAAATTTTATAATGCTTTTTCAGTATTGAGTTAAATATTCTCTTCTCATTGGCTCGTTGGTTGCAGAGGCGGATTTGTAGCTTATGGGTTCCTAAAATCAAATATGTATAGATATTTAGCATACTTCTTCATACATGAACAAGATTTGGGTGAAAGCTAATGGATTCCCGTGAACCCATAGATACAGGGCTAGATCCGCCTCTGGTTGGGTGACCAAAAAGGCATATACTTATCTCTTCCTATAAGTTCTGACGTTGAAATTCCATTTTTTCAGGACTTCACTTAAAATGTGAACTCCCATTTCCTTAACTACTGGAGTATCCTTTTCCAATATCACTCAACTTAAGTTCAACCAAGAACATTGTTTCAAATTTCAAAGTTCTCTTTAACCTATAAACAAAGCTAGCAAAAAAAAAAAGCGACTAGAGAAAGAAGTCAAATACTAAAGCTTTGGTTTAAGTTTTTGGATGCCTTGCTATAATGCCAACTTTTTGATAATTGTTTTTAGATTAATTAGGTGATTGTAATTTAGAGAATTTCTGCAGGATATTCATAGGATGAGTGTTGCAGAAATGTCTGTTAAGATGGATAGGCACCGGTACAAGATTAGGAATTATCACATTTGGCTGAAGGTGAAGTAGCACACATGGAGGGATGAAATGAAAAAAACGTCGCTCGAGATTATTCATGCTCTTAACACATCAACTTGTAGGTGTGAAACCATGGTAATATAAGTGTCAAAAGGGACGAGGTAGACATAAAATTAGATAGAATGAATTATCCAAAAGACCTACATCTTCTAGGAATCCATGTAGACTTAGCACAATATAAAAATAGAAGAAAAAGCTCTATACAGGTGATCTAACTAGTTGTGATTAGTTTGCAAGGAGCCTTTATCTTGTTGGAGATTTGTATGCCAATAGAAAATATAGATAACTTTTAGCGCCCGAGTACCTTAATCCTCAAATATTTGATTGGTGAGGTATCATACAGCGGACCCCAACTAGTTTGGGATTGAAATTCTTGTTAGAGAATTTTACTTGGGGCAATAGTTAGGTTTGGTTGCAGAATTCTCATTTTTTATCGAGTCTCTCAGATAAATGCTTAGTTTGATGACATGACTTCCTTTTCCTGTTAAGTGATTTAATGAAAATGCATACTGGGGATGGTATGCTCTGTGATTTTGGAGGTTTGGGTTTTTATGTCGTGAGAATTACTTGTTGCGAAAACTAGTATATGCAACCAACCAATGCTAGCTCATTTTGGGGCTTCGAATGATCCGTCTTATATCCTATAGAGAATTGTTAATATGAAATGAGATTGCTGTTTCTGTGGCTAATGGATCTCTTCTTTTCAGATTGGAGAAATAAGTTCAACAAGGAAGGGAAAGTTCGCTGTTGAGCTCATCCGGTATTTGTAAAGCATGAAGTTATTTGGCGATATTGATTCCAACAACTTAAAGGCTGCTATAGATACTTATTAAGTCCTCATTTGCCATGCCACCGTGCTCCCTAACCAAAGTCAACTTCGTACCCCAGGGATACTCGAACCCAAGATCGTTGATTAAGGATAAAGAAGTATTTATCATTCCACCACAACCCCTGGTACTCATTTGTTACCTTCTAGATGTAAATAATTCAAGCCTAGACATCTGATATTTGAAACAAATGTGAGTGTAGGGAGTAGAGCTATTAATACGGACTATAGATTTCAACAGCCTAGTCAACCCAACTATTCATTTGAAAGGGCCTCCAAAATACTAGCTCCATTGAGCCCTAAGCAGGCCACAGCGCGAGCTAGCACAAAATTATATTTTATTTTTCAGAAAAATCTATGAGAGAGTTATTTTTAGGAAGAAATCTTTAAATGTGATTGTGTATCATTGTTGTTGTTTTAAATGTTAAAGATTAAAGAATAAAATGTATAAAAACCTATATCCTTGTTTGTTAATTTTATCCGAAGAGCTAAGGCCATCAAATTTCTCCTTAGAGAATTATATTATGATGTGTTACTCCATAAAGTACGACTTTGATCTTTATTTTGGTAAGTTAAGTATTCGACAATTTTAATAGAAGTAGATGAAAGGATTCTAGTACTACATTATTTATTTATTGCACCGTAAAGTATCATTTACTTTCTTATATGTTTTTATCTTGAACATTTATGTCCAAGGACGAGTTTTTGGCAAAAAATATCCTTTAACTATACCCTAAACTTAAACTACATCCTTAAAGTATCATTTTTAGCAGAAAACATCCTTTAACTATACCCAAACTTAAATTACATCCTTAAAGTATCATTCTTACCATAAAACATCCTTCAAGTATTTTAAAGTGAGCAATTTTCATCCTTCTACTTGAATATCTCGTAAAACTACCCGATATAGCTCACAAAAACTAAGTCGTCCCTTCCTAATTATTATTCTTAGATATGCCAAGAATATTATCGTAAAATTTTTCGTAGTTGAGTTAAGAATTATGCAAAACTTTTAATTTGACCATTTTTTTAATTCACTTTTCATGTAATTTTAATTAAAAATATTATTAGTTTAAATATGTTTCTTCTTAATTGAATATGCTAGAAGCGACATTTGTTGGAGACTTCCGCTTCTAATAATGTAGAATAAAACTCAAATACGAGACATAATCAATATTTTGGTCACTTCAATATTAGATTGACCTAAAAATCTATTGAATTATTTGGTTAAGAAAAATATAAAAATAATTAATCTTTAACTTTTTTTGGTTACGAAAAAGGCAAATTATGTACGCGCACATCTTCCAATCATTTTTAGTTTCCATAAGCAACAATATCTAAGATTTTTTATATTTTCTAAGAACTTCTTGTAGCAAGTAATGAAATTATGCAGAATAACTTTTGTTGATAGTCACGTTTACTGATCATGTTTTCGTAAGATTCATTAGTTATTTTGACAATATCTAACAAAAGGATGAAAGTTGTTCATTTATAAATACTTAAATGATGTTTTCTGCTAAAAATGATACTTTAAAGATGTAGTTTAAGTTTAGGGTATAGTTAAAGGATGTTTTCTGCTACAAATGATACTTTAAGGATGTAGTTTAAATTTTGAGTATATTTAAAGGATGTTTTTGGCCAAAAACTCTCCAAGGACAATATTTATGACTTAGTAAGATAAATATTTGCACGGTTATACCAAAATATTGTTGGTTCATTGACATACAAAACTTAAAATTTCAAGACACTTTTTAAATTTGCATTCTGTTTGTAGTTTAAGAAATATGTTGGCCTTTTAGGAGCATAAAAGTTGATCCATTTTTTATGAGTACATTATTCAATTTTTTAACCTAATGATTTTTTGTTTACTCACCTACATATATATATATATCAAATTAGAAATTAATTAAATGAAGTCAAAAAAAATCATTACACATTCATGTACTTAAAATAATAATAATTGTATATTCTACAACATTTTAATCATAAAGGAGCAAAACCATAATCCAACGAACCTTCCAGTTTTAATATAATATGATTACACTCCAAAAGCCACTCTCTGCACACAATCAGGGTGCCGTTTGCTTGGCATACGAAGCAACCCTGTAATCTGCAGCTCCATCACAGCTCTGCAAAACCTTGCTCTATGCAAACATTAAGTCAAGGATCCAAAATGCACCACAATAACATACAATTATGAAAGACAAAAGAATCCTGTAACAAGTACTCAAAAGGATACTGAAACAAACAATTCCTGAATGAACCTAAATGGTATATTAACACTTATTGCCAGCAAATGAGAATGAGAGGCTTCATGGAATTTACATAAACCAGGGATACTAACATGATGTGAAACCATATAAGAATCATGATAAGCATCCAATGAAATTGGTAGTAGAGAGCAAGAGGACTATATACCACATAAATATGGCACCTGTTTTAACAGCCAAGAAAATGATGAAGAGATAAAAGGATACTGCAACAATGCATCAGAATTGTTTTGAGAAGAGGTGTTCTCCTTTCTTTTCTTCGGTGAAGCTAACTTCTTCAATCCTTTGTTTCCTGAGCTTGAAATAGAGGCTTTAAAAGATTGAAACCAGTCATGAAGATTAATCAGATCACCATGCTCTTGAGCCAGTGTATACCTGTGTCAGAGGATTCAAAACAACTTCAGCTCTCCTGTTAATCCACGTTAATGCAAAAAAAAAAAATCATACTTGAGAAAATATGCAATTAAATGAATATAAAAACTTAGTTCGAATGAGAAAAATATAGCATATCAGCTTCATCACTTGAGAAAATATGCAATTAAATGAATATAAAAACTAGTTCTAATGAGAAAAATATAGTATATTAGCTTCATCACTTGAGAAAATATGCAATCTAAAGTTACAATAGTTGCCAATATATAGTATCAAGTTGACTTCAGCCTTCAGAGTACTTAACCTTATATGAACTTGACTCTCCCTAAGAAAATACTACTCCCTCCGTTTCAATTTGTCTCGCTTTATTTTTAAGTTTGTCCCAAGAAAGACGCCCCCCTTCTATATTTAGTAAGTTTTTTTTCATTCCAATTTAACTAAACGACATGGCATGTTAAAACCACATATTCAAGGTGCATTTAGACACCTTTATTTTAAGACCACAAGATTCAAAAGTGTTCTTTACATTCATAAACTTCATGCACACCAAACTAAGACACGAAATTAAATAGATGAAATACTTAATAAAAAGCACAAAGTCCAAAAGCATCATCTATCTACCAAAAAACAATATTTATGTAACACCTTTTTATTTATGTAAAATAACAGGTGGGAGCGCTGGGTCGGACTTGAATCCCAAATGGCGCACACCAAAATAGAAGTCGTGTAAACCTCACAGCAGTGAGAAATTTTCCTAACTGAAGTCATTTATGCATATTCATAAACAAAGTCTATCTGATGCATGCAGAAGAAAAGAACAGAACAGGTAATGTTTTCCCCTGCATGAGACCACAGACCCAGAATACTCACAGCACTTCTTTCATTGGCAGGAAAGCATACAATATTATTGGAAAGGGGACGTGAATGTCCATCTAAATAGCCTAGTTAATCAGGATGAGTATAACATTAGAATGATAGCACATCAATTAAGGGAAGTATAAACAAGTCTGCATTGTATTTGGTTTATGATCATGTGACCAAACTTAGGCAACATGCCACCTGGATGTAAAAGCTCTAATGGGGCATCACTGTAAACAATGAGTAGAGGTGCTCAGAGCAGTCTTACATTATTGAGGTATCATGCATAGATGGTGATAGTGTACCACCACTATGGCTGCAACATCCACACTTGAGAATTTTGTAGAAATTCAAGAGATCAATTTGAATTCTTCTTCTTGGATCACCAGCCAAAGCCTATATAGAAGCATAAAAACAATTGTAAGCCCATGAATCAACTTGTAATTTCACAATGGTGCTTTTGATGTTAAATACAACTGAAAGAATCACATACATAGGTGACATGGCAAAGCCATACCCCCCAAGGCAGGAGACAAATACTGGTTCTTTCCCCGGAAAAAGAAAGTTTTTCAGCGGGAGTCTCATCTGGGTGGCTGGTTCTTTCCCATTTTGCTCTCTTGGTGACTCGAACCCAACATTATGATTGGATGTAGAGGTTAATTTCCACTAGGCTATCCCTTGTTATCAAAGAATTACGGCCAAAAAAAATTGATCTAGACTTATAAATTCACAAAAACATTATACTTATCCTATCTTAATAACCTTGATTTCTGGTTCACCATCAACAAGTTAAATAAGAAAAAGAAAAGAAAACTATGGAAAATGCAAAAACGAGTAATAAACATATTATTTTAGAATTACTGATAGTACCACAAGTTGTGAACTATCTAACCTATATTAAGGTATTCCTGAAACTTGGTCTGACTAATGACAAAGTTGATAGCTACAGTTAAGATATCTATTAAACATAGTATAATGCAATTAGCATCAAAGTTTACCAGGTTACAAGAACTCTCACTTAAAATAGTAATAGTAATTATACTTACCAGGTAAGTACGTGCTTGCTGGAGAAAAAGATTGAGGTGGATGAAGCACAAAGGAAATTTTAATTACCAGGTACCCTTAAGTAAGCATGCATGTCTTTAGATTACAGTCTAGATGACAAATATAGCAGCATACTACTGTGATCGGTCATGTCTTGAATAAAAATCATGAACTTAACTGATTGGAGATTGTCAACATCCTTGAAGCAAATAAGTTCATGAAATGGTATACACTCAATGGGCTGCATACTGTCCCTGTTTCGTAAGCAATTCAAGAACAGGTAAGTAGTGGTGAAGAAACTTAAATTTATCTCTTGAAAAGGAATCATCATCCCAAAAATTGAGTCATAAACCTTCACAGATACAGGCAAAGGACAATCAAGCATGGTCTGGAACACGAAGGCACATGATAACATCACTTCTTGGGTTCTTCTTTTCCAGATTCTAATGCTTAAGTACAATATCTTAGTAAGACTTCAAAAGACAATTTTGCAGGACTTTCAGACTCGAAAAATTTAGAACTTTGAGACTTGGATTAAGAAGCACCATTGTGGCAAGCAACTTGCTCATTTTTTGCAAATGATGCTAAACAGCTCTAACAGTTAACAGTGGTGAAGGACATCATAGAAGTCATTAGGGATTAAGTTACTGTCGACAACAGTTTTTTTCTTGACAAGGAATGTAATTTTATTTTTAATGAAAACCTCCGGTATATAAACTGTACAAGAAGTAGAGGGAGGTTGGTGTACTAGCCTTACCCCTACCTTGTGAGGGTAGAGATGTAGTTTTTGATGGACCCCTATTGACTTAGTTGTTGACACTACAAGGATTCTTTATTTATCTTTATTGTAAAAAGCAGGTTCAGTTATTTCAAGAAGGATTCTCTGTATAGGAGTTTTTCTTGTAAAAGGAACACTCTTTATATAGGAATCTTAAATCTACAAAGTAATATTTCTGAACAATCAAGCAAAGAGTATTCTAGGATATCATATGAATTATCCTAACATAAGTCCTCTATTTTGATAACAATGAAACTAGACAATTCCAGCCTACATTTACAAATAATTCTGGTAATGTTCTAACAATAGTACACAACATTCATGAAACACAGTTCCCTATCTTTTATATACCATTCTAACAAGTCCTAAATAAGAGGGCAGAGGAGGATATTTGAAGGAAAAGAATCCTCTATTTCGAAGATTAAGTGGAAAGTTATTACTTCACTAGGTTTTTGGGGTAAAGAACAGAGTATAGAAGAGGAAATCCAATTAGTAGATTTTTTAGGCTCTTTGTAAGTATCTCTCTTTTCTTTTTTTGTAAACTTTTTGGAGGTGGCCAGCATAACCTTAATGCTGGATGAATACAATTTACCAATTAAAAAAAAAAGAGAGAGAGAGCAGAGGAGGATAATTCATTATGTAGATTTTCACATGTATTCACGGTTCTTTATCACACTTAGAGCTATTTTACAACCTATCGAAGTCAGGGAGTATGTACCTGAAGTCGTGTAAATAGTTCAAATGTTTTTTCATAAATCAGATAAAACATAAAAATAGAATTTTTAATTTTCCTTTGATCATGCCCCACAAGTTCAATCTTACAGTATCACTATGTCTATGTTCAAGGCTGACATGATTCAAGCACCTATGCCTTCAAGTCAAATGATCAGAAAGTATTCTTAATGCTTATTTACAAAAACTGCATTGTAACCGACACGTCATCTTAAAGCAGACGTGTGGTAAATTTATACAAATTCATGATCTTCCGCTGGCTAAATAACATACTCTGCTTAAAAAGAAGTCTAAGAAGAATATTTTCCTATTTAGCATGTCATCATAGAAAGGGACCATGATGTAGTTAGACAAAGGACTTATTCCTCCAAAGGACAGAAAGGAAAGCAAGATAAGCAGCAATCCATCCCCACCATTCCCATTATCAAGCACAGCAATGATAGAAAGGTAGAAGAATACAGGTTATGTGCCCCTCCCTACCTTATCATTTGACCTGCTAAAGTCGCAGCTTTGTCATTTGATGTGCATGCATCTTTCTCCACATTTAAACAGCGTCGATTGATATGCCTCCTGTTACACGAGTCATAACATCGTAATGAAGAAAAAGATTTAAGATATATTCAGAAGAATCACAACAACTTGTACCGAAGTATCTCTACTTGTTTGGTTCCATTATGTGGAAGGGTAAAGGAGGAAATTAATGCATTTACTTCCCTAGGTGGAGTATAAGTCATATACATCCAATGGTGGAAACGCTGACATGGAGGGTACTAACCCCTCCACTTTTTCTTACCCTCCTCTTTGACTTGCTTATACACATAACTTTCCTCACAACCTTCACCCCAAGTCACCAACCATAAGGTTCCAAAATCTATAGAGCAGATTAATGGACTTAAATCGACCATCTGACTTCACAGTGCAAAACTTTTTTTGGCAGGACAATGGCATTCCAACAAGCAGTCATGAAATTAAAAAAGATGCTAACCCAATGGCTATAACAACCTTAATACAATTATCTTGCAATAAGTGGCACTCCTATATATTAAATCTAGCCCAAGGACAAATGACATGCCGAAAGCAAAAACAAAATCTTACAACTCAACAAATTGTGTCTAGTTATCCTTACAATGCTGCAAGGATAGAATGCATACAGTTATGGATTCACCACATACTTTGATATATCAGTTAATTCTGCTTTGTGACTTTTGACATCCTCTGATACCATTTGAGACTGTAGCTCCATAATCTTTTCATGAACCTGAAGCAATGACCAGAGAGTTATAAAATGACTGAGCCCAGCAGTATATCAGAATTCACTCGATGTAAGCTGTAGCATCAAGTAAAATGGTAAGATGAAACTGCTGCAGAAGTATCAGAAAATTTAAGCCATTCACTACAAGATACACATGGAAAATCAAACAGATAAGTTAATCAAAATATCTTATTTCTGCTGTAAGATGAGATTTCTCAGTAGCCTTTTCACCCAGAGGCAATTCAATAACCTACTTATCATTGAAACCTTATTCCATCACCAAAGGGGAAAGATGGGATAGAAAGAAAAGATCATTAAGGCTTGCATGACCTGGGAAAACTTTTTAAGACGCTCACTAACCATGATAACTAATATAAGGGGTTTTCCGCTTAAAATGAACTGGCACTGATTATACCTCCATTGTCCCTTCGGTGAGCCTCTCCCAACTCTTAAGCAACTGGGATAGCTTCGCAGCTGGTAGATCCCTGGTTCATCAAAAACTCAAGCATCATGCGCAACACTTGGTTGGGGGAGAAGGGTTGGAGGAATAAGACAAAAGATAAAGGAACTATTAACACAAGGAATCATCTTAATCCTTTTCAGTTTTTCTGCAAACACCATTTTCGCTAAAGAACCTAACTATGGATGAAGTAGTTTTCTCCTTACAGCCATAAAGAATAGAGAAGTACTGTAATAAAATTCCAATCGCATGGAATTTCTTAGTTTACTTTCCAGGTGAAGTACAGAAAAAGTTAATGCTGAGTGTAGAAATAAGGGTAAGACTTGCAACTACCTTATTTTGCGGATGACTTGATTGGTAACCTCAGCCTTTTGTAGCTTGAAAAGTGTATCATTATTTGACAACAAGCTCCTATCTTTTGCACTATCACAGCCATGATTAGATAACCTGGAGTTGTATAACTCAGGATCTAATGCCTCCAAATACAAGTCCAGCAATGCAACTTTATGGTACCTTCCAGCTTCATATAAACACTAAAATAATATTTTAGTCAGAAATAGAAATCTTCCCCATATTGCACAAATAACAAGCTTTTTCATTCAATGTCCATAATATTCAGGCAGCAAATAGAAACAATTGTAGAAAAACAAAAAAGATTCATTAGATATTAGCTGTCAGACCTTAAAATTTGTAAGAGACTCCAACAATCTAGAAGAGAAAATGGAAGAAGAAATAGCATTTATTGAGGAGGTGGCAAGTCTTGAAGGAAGAAATAATGAAAGCGCAAACTTTGATCTTCCTTCTGGCTGTCAACACCATACAGTAGAATCTAGAGCAAATTAAAGAAAATCCAAAAAAGATGTAGCCATTTATTTGAAATTCAACCAATGACTAACTAATACCATATAGTATGGGGTTTCAATTCCATAACTGCAGTATTAGATAACATGTTCACCGGGCAACTGCGGGATAACATCATAACTTTTTAGAGCACTTCAATGATGATACTGAGAACTGCAAAGGAATTAAGAAGTTTCTACTTCCAGATATATTTTAGCTACATTTATTAATTAAAAATGTTGAAGCCATTCCAACTTTAAGTTGTTCAGAAATTTTAACATGGGCTTTTTTTTATCAGGCAAACAATTTCATTAATCACAAGGCCAAAGTCGGCCGTATACAAGAATTATATCAAAACAGTTACCTACACAAAGACATGGAGCACTGAAAAGTTGTGGAATAATTTTCCAAATCTTGCCATCGCCTGAATTAGGAACCAGCATGAATTATGTTAATCGTAAAGGCCCAATGAATAATAAAACCTTACCATAAGGCAAGATCTCCATAGTTCCTGCAACCTCTGCATTTCTGATAGTCCATGGCCTAGACTCATAGCATTTAGTTCTACATGATTATTCCTGGTAAGATGATTCATGGGCTATTTAGAGACATTCTCCTCTAATATGAAGTTCACTTTTAATCATTAAAAAGGGGCATATTATGTTACAAACCGATTTACTGAATATTTCCTGTAAGATGGAAGCTCAAAAGAATGCTTTATCAGTTCCTCTGGCAAATTAGCAAAATCCTCATGCCATGACCTCTGTAAAGGTTTAACATTCGTAGGGAAAAAAATAGTTATACAGAGTTGTCACTTATATGATGCAACTTAATCTTCACATGGTAACCATGTGATTGTAACAACCACTAATAATACATACTAAAAGAAGAAAATCAATTGCAAAATGGCCTAACTATCATTCCACAGTATCTGACATCATGGACATAACCTGCAATTGTAAGTTGGTTTAGGTCATAGCCTGAAACATTCTAACTAAGTTGGGATGCTTCACCTATTCAATCTCAACAACTACGAAAGGCTCTTTGAAGAACTAGGACATTTATGGACAAATCCTAAGAATTCGGGCCCCCAAGGCCTAGCTCGAGTGGTAAAAGATGGAGGATTTGTGGCTTATGTCGCAGGTTCAAGCCCCGCACCATGCAAAGCAAAGCCTGGTATTTAAGTGGAGAAGGATAGAGGTGCGGGCCCATTATCTACCAAGTTTAGAAGGCTGTGATTGGTCCAAAGGGCGGGTCAAAGATGGATTTTTCGGTTATAAAATAAAAATCCTAAGAAGTCAGAGTACAGAAGTTTATCTCTTTCAAGGAAATATTTGATCCCTCATTTAGACCAAGACACCAACCAAACACAAATAGAATAGAACCAAACAAATGTAAAGTTTGAGAAGTATTTCTCACCTTACTATCTCCCTCATCAACTAAAAGCTTGAGCACAAAGCTAAGAGGCTCGATGTAAAGTTGTTGAACTATTGCCATCTGGAGAAACCATTGTGTAAGTTGTAAGTATATGATTGGGTACATATGTACATTCAGATTTCTAATCAAGCAGAGCCAAAAAACACATGATGGATATAGTTCTAATGTATAATTAGAAGAAAACAAAAATATGTTTCAGACCTTTAAGGCTCTAACAAATGAACTAACTGTTCCATCTTGTCTTAAAAAATAGTTCCTCAAGAAAGTCGCCACTTTGTGGCCAACACTGAAGCCAGCACAATTTTTTACTAGAACAGTCTCAATGATTGCATCCAACCTTTCAGCTGGGCATTTAAGAGAGAATATTGATGTAGACAAATATTGAAGTGCACGGGAAGTGAGCACATTTCTGGGAGCATCAGCACTTGTGGCAACACCAGCAATTAGTATGATTGGAATCTTAACGCACCATTCACTGATAAAAGCAGACATTACTTGATCATAATACAGAAGTGGTTTTATATGTAAGAACAGCTATATAATTTGGTAAATGAACTTTGAAATAGAAAGGAAATTGTTAATAGAGGTGAAGCTCAGGCACAAGATCATGCAGTCAACACATACACCATAAGCAATTTTGTTTGCAGCAAGTACAATTAAATCAACTTTATCCCTAAAACAAGCAGATTCCTCCCTTGACCAAACTAAGAAAAGGTCTTTCCCTTTCTTAAGGTACTTAAAATGCATCAAAATTAGAGATAATTTATGCATAACTCTGATTTGATGCATCATACTTTTGTTCCAGCTTTTGTTAGCACTGCAGCAGAAAACTTCATTTTTAATTTGGAATATGTATTTTGACACTAGTAACATTTGTATTTCAGTAAGTACTTAGGTAGTACTGAAAAACCATATTTACAATAAGAAGAAAAAGATTAAAGTCCTTCCAATGCTAAACCAGGAACTAGATGGACCCTACACCATCTATGATTGACTCATTCTCATTGGAGTAGACATTTGTACACCAAAAACAGAACAACAAAATACATTTAAGCTTGACTTCCTGCAGGTTGTTGTCCCTATTTTCAAAACATCTATCATTTCACCCTCTCCATATAGTCCACCATATACAAGCAGGGATCATCCTCCATCTTCTCTGTTTGTAGTCCCAACTCCAGCCTCCTCCCAACTGAAAAGAGTCTCATCAATCTTACTAGGCATACTCTAGGAAATGCCTCTGAGATTAAGGAAAATCTGCCAGAGTTGGTCAGTGAAATTGCAGTGTAGAAAGAGGTGCTTTACTGTCTCTGTTTCCTTACCACATAAGGAGCATCTGTTGCATAGAGATATACCTCTCTTGGCCACATTGTCCAATGTCAGAACTGCTTCACTGGATAGCAGCAAGGTGAAGCATGCCACTTTTTGTGGCACTTTGACTCTCCAAATTTGCTTCCAAGGCCATTTGAAGTCTTGATTCTCCATAAGACTTGTTTGTTTATATTCTTCCTTCACCCTGTATCCTCCTTTGTTGTGCCCATTGTCAGTTTTGCTGAATGCCTCTCAAAGTGAGAGTTTTTCCATTATATAGAGAGAATAAATATTACAAATTCCTAAAGATCCGTCATTCCTATTCCTAAAGATCAGCTATTCTATCTCTACAAATCTGCTATTCAATCCCTCCAAATCCGCTATTCTATCACAATATTTATTCCTTTGATTCTACAACAAATCTATATGATCATGCTTATTTATATCACTATCTAATTACATTAATATATACAATTATTTAGATTTCCATCATGCTAACACCCATGCCACCATAAATAGTCTTCACCTGGTTGGATTCCTTGGAAACTCTCCAGTCGTTTGAAAATTTCAATCATTCTGGGAATTTCCGAGTCATTCAAGTTTCTTCTAAAGATCATACTCCATCCTTGTGGTGACCACATTTCAGCAACAGTTTTCTCTTGGTGTTGAGCCAAAACAAAGATGTCAGGAAAGAGATCTTTAAGGCTCACAGTACCCACCCATTTATCAATCCAAAAACTTGTTTTTATACCATTTCGAACTTAGACAGTTAATTGATTACTTGATTACTGATAATGGATTTCCAGAGGCTAATACCATAGGGGGTGTTGACCTCTTTAGTTATCCATGTGTTCAGTTGCTCATACTTGTTCTTGATTACCCTGTACCAGAGGGCTTGGTCCTCCTGATGGTACCTCCATAGCCACTTGACCTTGAGTGCTTTGCTTTGATATTTAAGGTTCTTGATACCTAGTCCACCTTGTTCTTTACTTCTGATAATGTTCTTCCATTTGACCAAATGAAAGCCCTTCATTTCCTTATTGCCTTGCCACAAGAAGTTTCTTCTGATTTTATCCAACCTTTGAACTACTGACTGGGGTATATGGAAGAGAGATATAATTTGGAGTATGTATTATTGCCAGTCACATAGTTTTGATAAAAATATAGCAGACAAGGTATGGGAGAATAATTTGTTTCTTATTCAAAGATGTACAGTATAAATACACTGGGATCTAACTAAGGGCTGACTATAAATACAAATCCTTTGAATCTTCGAATATTTGCTACTATGTACATTATACCAAAGGACGTCTACATCCATCTAGAACACTCCCCTTCAAGATGTAACATAAATATTGATCATACTCAGCATGTTGCAAAAGTAATCAACTCGAGTTCTGGTCAACACCTTTGTGAACAAATCAACTAGTTGCTATGTTGTCTTTTAAGTAGCCAATAGGAATACTCTCAAGAATAAATTGACAATCAATATCAGTTCCTCATAGGAGTTCTTAAAGTCCATGAAATAAGCCGTCACATATTAATCCCCTTTTCTCAACAAAATAGGAACTCTTGCACACATCATAAACTCGAGACATGTTCCCTTTGTTAGAAGATAAAAACTCCAAATAATCCATCAATCTTTTGAGAAATTCACAATGCATAGTCGAACCAACTTCACTATCATTAGGATTTAGTGGAATTAATTGGATATGTTGTTGTAATCATGCATCATTTCACATCTGTGTTTATTTTAGAACCTGTTTGATGGGCTTATTTTTGTCTTTATTTTACCCAAACACTACCCAAGTGTTAAAAGCTATTTTGCCATAAAAGCACTTAAAATAAGCTAATTCAATCAGGCTCTTAATTTCATTTGTAGGTGGTCTTCAACCAAATGATCATAAACTCAATAGTCTTACTTCATCTCAAATAATTTTTTTGAAATTGGTAACTAAAGTCTTAGTTCCAAATAATAAGAACCATATAGTCTATGTTCTGTAATTTTTGACACACAGACTTGTTATCCGCCGTTTTAAACAAATCTACAGTAGCCAAGACAAAATACTGAAAGAGAAACTTTACAGGCAGCAACCAACAAAACTTCCACAAAAATCAAATCAGATCTCCAAGTTCCCAAAATTTAGCAACAAAATTCTAATGACATACCTGCAGAAACCAGATTTTAGTAACAAAATTTTAACTAGAAACAAAAGCAGGATGCGGCAAAATGATCTGGGTCCTTTAAATTAATATCAATCTCCACGTGTATATTTTAAGGCTGGGACCCGGACATCTAATGGATAAGCCGATAAGGGTTATATTTGGTTCAAAGCATAACAGTAAGGATATGTATAATAGTGAAACGGAGGATGAGTATGAAAAATATTTGAAAGTAAAGGGGCAAATATGACCCTTTTCTGTAATTAAAATTGTAAAATAAACCATCTTGAAGTTCTGTGCAACTCTTGCTTTTAATTATGCTTGAAAAGTAGATAGCTATGTGTTGACAATACATGACAGTACCTTAACATATTGATGAAATCTGATAAGAGAGCCCCAGAACACCTCTCCATATCCTCAATAATTATAACCACTGGTTTCTCATACTTGCCATGGTCACTATACCATGATGCTAAGAGCGAAACATCAGCTGCCTTAGAATAAAAAACAAGAACGATAGTGAATAACAATAAAGATGTCACACAAGACTTAGTTCTACTTAAATATGTGCATAATTATAGAGTTAATTGTCTACTTACTTCAATGTCAACCATAAGCAATTGTCTCAGAAATGCTCTGAGACAGCCCCCAATGCCATTCTTGGTAGAAAAATCCAAGGAGGAAATATTAGCCACATAGCATCCATGAGATTTCAAGTGTAAACCAAGTTCAGCAAAAGTTAATATGTCATCGACAGTTTCAATATTCTCTGCAAATAATCCAAGAATGTACTGATCAACACGAGTGAACAACTACCCATTCATAAAATATTATCAACAGGAACAGTGCAGGTAAAGTTGGGAATCAGAAATCAGGGTTAGATGGTCTGGCCATAATTCACACAATTGAACAACATTCTTGAAAAGAAACATGACAAATTTATGGGAGGAGTTTAGATAAGAAATCTTCTCAGAAAAACAAAATAGAAGATCCCAGATATTGGTTACAATCAGCATAGTTTCATATTTGCAAACTAAACATCTAAAATAAATGAAAAATGAACTTACTGGTGAAGACCAGACCAGTGAAGAGCTTTTTAACTAAACCACCATTATGAACAAAAGGGTATGGAAGACTTGACTTTGATGGATCAACAGGCCCTCTGCACGAACAAATTTCATTAAAAGATTCACGAACCCATTGTCCTATCTCATCAAACACGCTGGCATTTATACTCCTCAAGACATCCTAAATTCAATTCTCGAACATCAAGAAATAAGCAATTTAGCATCACTTAATTTACACTCAATTGGATTAACGAAAATATCTATAACATTTCAGGAAACAAAATTGGGAAAGAAGAACCTTAATCTTGGATTCAATTTTTGACCATACACATCGGAAAGCTTCCATTTTCAAGTTCTCATTGTTTAATGATACTTTTGGTGAAGAGTCAAGTCTTCTTTTGGTGGGTCTTCCAGGAGTTACTGCAGTAGACTCTGAAGACTTTGATGCCTTGTGCAGCACGAAGAATGGCTACGAATTTCCACAGGAGCAAACATCCAAAAGCAGTTACATTCTCTAAACAAAATATTTACAAAAAAAAATGAAAATTGGATAAAGTAGTATTGCTATGAACCTGAAGATTGTTTTCTGCAAGCGGGTCTGTGGGAGGATGTTCATTTGGTGAATACATTTCTGAAAGAGAGTAGACATCAGTATTCAGGATTAGAGTAAGCTGGCTAAAAGTTTACTATAGTTGACAGTGACTTCAAGGATACAACAACTGAATTAAGTAACAAGCTAGACAACAACAACCAAACTAAATCAATAACAAGTATTGATTTTCAATACAATATTAAAAAAAGGAAAGAGCTATCAAGTAACAATTATTTTTTCTTGAAAGAAGGATGACTACTAAGACTGGGCGGGCATTTAGTCAGTTCAGTTTGGTTTCTCAGTTTTAGGTTGGTGAAAATTTTAACCGGAACTGAACTGAAATAAATTTGGTTCAGTTCCAATCGCAATTTCTTATTTCCTTTCTGAAATTACACATACAAATGAACATTCAAACAATCAAGCCGAGCGAGAAGACAGAAACTAACAACACACAAATAATCAAATGTCGCAATTTCTGGTTTCTGCTGCGATGGGCATTCAGTTCTTCGATTCAGTTCGGTTATGTAAAAGTTCAAACTTTTTTCGGTGCAAGTGAGAAATGAAATGAGAAAAAATTATCATAATATTTAACTTAACATGAAAGCTAATACATTCAATAGTGTCAAAAATCAATTACTTCTAGCAGTAGCATAATTCAACAACACAATCCAAAAAAAAAAAAAAAAAAAAAACTACCAGGCAGCTTAGCCAGCAACACCGTTTTTTCTACTTATGCTGAGAAGAGAGACTACGAGATAGACTGCCTGCTGGTGGCCGGCAATTTCTGCTCCGGTGAGTATTGCAGCTCCGGTGAGAGTGAGAGGTGGTTGTTGGCTTATTGGCTGCTGCTGAGCGCGCGAAAAGAAGTGAGAACAGAAAAGTGAATGAGATGAGTTCTTCTCTCAATGCAAATAGGGCTTGGGCTAAACTTAAATCTTAAATGGGTTGGGTTTCAAAATTAAAAATGTTTTTGGGTGAAAATATATATTAAATAGGGAAATTTACATAAATATACTATAATAAAAAAATATTTATCATTTATAGTAATAATATTTCTTTGGACAACTTTCACATATAGCAAATAAAAAATTCATATTTATATGTTATAGCAAAGTTTGCATAATCGCGCTCCATAGCAAACATAGAAACTGTATAATTCGCTATACATATACAGTTGAAGCAAATTGTATAAAACGAGAAAGAGAAAGATACTTGGGCAGAAAACTGTATAAAAATAAAGTGTATAAAACGAATTGTATGATTATAAGTGTATAGAACGATTATATACAATTTGAATTTGTATAAAATGAGAAAGAGAGAAAGACAAAAGAGACTTGGCAGGGAATATACAATTGAATCGAATTGTATAAAACGAGAAAGAGAGAAATTAGATACAATTTGAAATTTGTATAAAACGAGAAAGAGAGAAAGGCAAAAGAAATTGGGCAGGGGAGTATTTTTATTGTATAATTATAAGTGTATAGGACAAAAATATATGTACTTGCATGTGTATATACAATTTTCTCACGCTTTATACAAACAGAATCGCAATTTATACATTTCGCTTCTGTTTGTATAAGTGAGAAAGGCGAGGGTGGCGAGCGAGATTTGGGAGAGTGGCGAGCGAGATCTGGAAGAGGGGAGAGAGGGGAACAAAAATATATGTATTTATACAATTTTCTCTGCTTTATACAATTAGAAACAATTTTTATACACTTGTGTTTGGATAAAAAGTGAGGAAGCGAGCGAGAGATTGGAGGAGAGTGGCAAGCGAGATATTTGGGAGAGAGACGTCTGGCAATTTTTTGCAAACGTTTGCTATGGAGCACAATTAAATCAAACGCTAGCTACTCCATTTATTTTAGGTTATTAGTTTGCTATTATATACAATTATTCACTTGATCACTTTTAATTCATTTATAATACAAGTTTAATTCATATTACAAAAAATAATTTTTTATTCACATATAATACAAATTTTAATAGTAGATAATTCATTTATCACACATTTTAATACAATGTGTCAAATTTTACCAAACAAACATAATATATTTTAAAAAATAATTATAATTCATATATAATTCAAATATATTGCATATATAATTCACTTTTAATACCTATTGCAGATTTAACATAGTATTGCTATAAATGGTAATAAATAAAAAGTATTGCTAAAATTAATAATTATTTATTAAAATGTATCAATTTATGTAATTTTTCCATTTAAAGAGATATTATTTTTAAATATATTTAATAGACAATTTGATTATTCGTCGCATCGAAGAATGTTGATCCTTACCCTGAATATTGAATCGAAAAATTGAATTTCGAATAATTAAAGAATCGAAAAATCAATTAATTCAGTCAAATTTCTAGAGTTTTTGATATTTATGTTTTCTAGAGTTTTTGATATTTATATTTGATCTTGTGTATAACCTTATTATAAAATAAATATTGGTTAATTTAATTTAAAATATGAGTTTATTTACGTATTGATTGACTCCATTAAAGAGGAATGTTGTTAACCATAAGCATTGTTAGATTCTGTAGTATTAAAATTATTCATTGACGAAAGAATTTCGATAGTTTATTTTAAACAAATCATCAAATTGTTTAGTCAAATTAAGTAAAAATCGATCAATTGTGGATCATATCTTTCATAATTTGTTTTTTACTCATTAAAGAGTCTATATTCAAATTGGAAAAAAATAATTTATATCAGGGGCGAATTCAAATTTGAAAGACTTCGGGTGCACTAATATAAGTTCTAAGATAAATTTAAAATAAAAATAAAATAAACTAGATAACTAGTTGGTTTTGAACCTGGGTCTTGTAAGTAAGAGCATTATCTTATACCAACCGCATAAGGGTATATTTATGTTAATTGTGGGTGCAGTGTTAATTATATCATTTTTGCTAGTTTCTTAAGATAGATATACATATATATATATCATTTTTTTCGAAGTTAGCGAGCGCACGTGCATCCTTACTGAGCCATCTGGGTCCGCCTCTGATTGGTATCACAAGGATCAAACTCATTGTTTCATAAACAATAAGAGATCATTCTACTAACCATGAGCATCCGTTAATCAATGCGATTAGCAAAAGTTTCAAAACTACGAAGGATTAAAAATAGAAAAACTTTCACATATAACCACTTAAAAATAATTAATTACTCTCCATAGCTATAGTTTGATAATTATAATTTGTAGCTATATGTTATTTGGAGGAGAGAGGCGAGCGAGATTGGGAGAGAGAGGAGAGAGGCGAGAGAGGGGGAAAAGAGTGGAGAAAGGTGAATTGTATATGTATATTGGTTAGATAATTGTATATTATACATATGTAATTGTATATATGGCAAGAGAGTTTGAGAGAGGGAGGAGAGAGGCGAGCGAGATCGAGAGAGGGAGGAGAGAGGTGAGCGAGAGAGGATAGAGAGGTGAATTGTATATGTATGTAATTGTATATAACTGTATATTATACATATACATTTGTATAAGTGGCAAGCGAGATTGGGAGAGGGAGGAGAGAGTCGAGAGAGAGAGGACAAAGAGTGGGAGAAAAGTGAATTGTATATGTATATAAGCTAAAAATTGTATATTATACATATTTATTTGCATATCCTGGCGAATTATACATACACAAACATGACTAAATATAAGAACTCGAAGTCAATCCACATAATTAATGCATAATGTTAATCGCGAGTGGTAATTATAGCAAACTATAACTATGATGAGTAATTAAATAGTATAAAATTGCTTATCCGCGTAATTTTCCCTTAAAAATAAGAATCACAATTTTAAATATCAATTATGTCCGATATGAAATGTTCATCAAATATAAAATAAATTAAATATTGATCATATATAATCACTACATTTTTCGAGATTACCAATATCCATTGATTCTATTTATTTTTTTACTTTTTTTTCTTTGAAATATTCATATTTGTGAGATATTAAAAATAATCATACAACCGATTTCATGTAAAATTTAATTTCCCCAATATAAATAAACTCGTATCTTATTATCATTCATCTTACAAATTAAAATAAAGAAATGGTAAAATAAGTAAAGTAGGAACTTGGATTCATAAAAACGTTCATCATGCAACTATATATAAA